>CM065378.1:53770000-53987500 GCA_033060915.1 Euryodendron excelsum
TTTTTATGAGGAAGAGAAACCCTAGCAGCTGTGAACCCACTCTCTCTAGTATAAGGCGTGTACGAGGGAGACAACAAAAGTCCGAAGGTTGATTTCGCGCAATTGATTTGTGCTTATTGTTGTTGTTTGTTGTTCAAGATCAAAGCAGAAGGATTTTGAAATTCATACCTACTATTATTCGAGATCAAACCAGAGAGACCTCAAAAGTATGATACTAATCACGTAGATTAAGCTCTGCTAATTAGATTAAAATTTTTGATATTATGGGTATGCACTATAACTAGGTCGTGAGAAAATTCTGTAGTTCCAAACAATTAAAACCTCTTCTAAAGCTAGCCCTTTTCTCGCTCTGGAGCTTGGCTTTGAGTTTTAAGACCTTCTTATCCTTCTTTTGTACCTTCTGGTTCCTTTTGTCCAGGTTTGGTAAAGCGGAGTTAAAAGCTTCTTTAGGTCATTGGAAAAACGGGATAACTCCTTTTGCTCCTGGACAAGAGCATCTTTCAGGTCGGCAAGCTTTTCTTCGAGCTTGCCCTTTTCCACTTCAGATAGTCTTAGTTTCTCTGACTGGACCCTAAAGCACTGCATTGATTCAACCATCTGTTGCAAACCCTACTAAAAAATGAAAGTAAAAGCCTTAGAATCAAAAGAAAGCAAGTAATACCCCAAAAGAGTGCTCATTATAAACACTTACAACCCGACTTGAGCAGATAAACCCCTAAAGAGAGTGGGGTGCGAGGCCTACATCAAGGTCATGGCATCATCGGCAAAGACAATGCTCTGAGCCAGAACCACAATCACATTAACGTTATTCAAAGCAGAATCTAAGGATTTCACTAGTCACGGCCTGACATATGGCTTGAGCACAATGGCCTAAATAGTATCAGTGTTTGCTTTATGAGGGCCAACAATCGACCTTTGATTCGGTTAGGCCTTACGGGGGACCCATATAGAGTACGTGACTAACCAATCCATGGCACTTACATTGCGCAAACTCTCATGCCCACTTGCCACTTAGTGCTGGGCTCTGTGCTGCTAAAGTATAAGGAAATAAAGTTGCACTTTGGCTAACAACAATTATTTTTGGCACAGTGGTCAGCACTTGATCCTAGACCTAGTATCAAAGCAAGGTCACTAGTTCGAGTCCTAGGGTCGCTGCTGGGGGGGAGATTGTTGGCTTTATGAGGGCCAGTAATCGACATTTGACTCGGTTGGATCTTGTAAAGGACCCACATGGAGTACATGACTGGCCAACCCGTGACGCTTACATGGCGCATGTTGGCCCAAAAGGCAACCCAAGAGGGGGGTGAATTGGGTTTTTCAAAAAATTTAAAGCAATTAAGATTACTTAATTTTAATCTAATCAATGGAACAGTAATACAAGATATATGCAATGTAATGTACGCAATAATGAAATGAAAATAGAGCACAAGTAAGCACACCAAGAATTACCGAGGTTTAACCATAACTTGTGGTCTACATCCTCACCCCAAGATCCCCCTGAAGTGTTCTTTTACTATGTAATCTCCAATTACAAAGTAGATACTAATTTCCAAAGTGCTCAGCTCACTTTTACACAAGAAGTTCTTCCTAAGTTCTTCCAGCCACCAAGTGGTTTTGTCTAAGATCCACTTCAACTTATAAGTATTTTTCTTTTACATGAGAACACTCCAACTCTCACTTACAAGTATATGAAAGATATACAAATGAAATATAAACTCTCTATAAAGAATAGATGGGAATTGAATAGCTCACTAAATGCCAACTTGAAGATAAAGAGAATTTTTAGAATTTTCAATTCAATCAATCAGTGAATGTTGTATCTCTTGTCAATAAATGCATTTGGAAGCTTACATATAAGGCCCTGAACTGATTTCATTCGTTGGAGGTAGTTGCAGGCTCATTTAATGCAAGTTCAGTTCAATATAACTTTTAAAAATATAGCCGTTAGTGCCCATGTGTCGACACTTGGCTTCATGTGTCGATACATCAAGCCTGCATTTTTCAGATTTTGTCCACTGTCTTCCTGTGTCAACACTTCAAGCTCATGTGTCGACATATCACCTAAAAATCCACATTCATGTCTTCCTTGTCCAGTTTAGCTTTAAATAATCTAGAAATGTTCAAAGGATCTTCTCTTTGGGGCATGATGTTCTTCAAACAAGATTTATTCATCGAGAATAGCGTTAATTCAACTTTTGGATTGAAATTTTCTTTTGATGATCATATTTTCTTTATTGCCGAGCTGTCAAACTTCTTTTCATTAATGCCAAGCTTCTCTTCTTCATTGCTGAGCTCTTTCCATTTGCTACTAATCTTCTTTTTATCCATGTCAAGCTTCATATACATGATGCCGATTTCTTTTTCAGGATAACTTCATTGAGTCTTTAAAAGCTAGATGAAGTCTACTTTTAAGCACTTTTAATACACATCAACTTTATTGAATCTTCACAGCCCTAATAAAGTCTTCTTTTGAATTCTTTATAGAGACTTTGCAATCATAATGATTTCTATTTTTGAACACTTTCAATCTCTTTGAATTCAAGTCAACTTCATTGAGTCTTTACAAACTTAATGAAATCTTCTTCTGAGCACGTTCAATCTCTTCAAATGCAAATCATTTGTTTAAAGTTTTAATAGGTGCAATTGCTCTGTTTTGGTGCATGGCTCAAACTTGAAATTTTTGTACATCCATTTTGATATGTATTAGACTTTAAGTCAAGCTTTAAGTCTAAATTACAATCCTTATTAATCTGCACACTAATTAAATGCATTAGTAAACTAACATAAGGTTTAATTATTATCAAAATCAAAGCGTAGAGTCAACAGCGCAGACCCTCATGCCCACCTGTCACTTAGTGCGGGGCTCTGCTAAGATATAAGCAAATAAAGTTGCGCCTTAGCTAACAACAATTGCTTTTGGCGCAATGGTAAGCTCTTGATCCTGAATTTGCTATCAATTGTTAGCCCTAAGTTATTTCATATAGAATTTTATATATGGTTTTGATAATGACTTACTTGATTTATAAATATTTTTTATTGAATAAATATATTCAATACTTTTAATCCTTGGTCTAGTTAGTGTAACAAAATTTTGTAGGATTATAAAGCACTTGAAAGAGTGATCAAGACTTGGAAAGTTATATCTAAATCCATGAGAATCATGTTTTAAGGAAACTTGATTCAAGAAAGAAAATTAGAGGACCTAATTTTCTTCTAAGTTTGAAAATTCGATAAAACTATATCCTAGGATACAGCCTTAGTTTTTTGCCCATATCTTTTGATCTAAACATTAGATTGATCTAATTCTTATTGCATTAGGAAGAAGACTCAAATGTCTAATTACAGTGTCTCATAAAGGTTTCATTAAAAGGATGTTTTCTTCGATGAAAATGAGATGGAATGTGACTTATTAGATTTGAAATTCAAAATATGGCAACTTGAAGACAATCATGATTATTTGACCATATCTTTTTATCCAGAAGTCCAAATGATCTCATTATTGAAGTTATAAAAGCTAACATCCATATATACATTTGATATGTTATATGAAATTTCAAATTCAAATGTTATCTAGGTGAAACACAAGGTGAAAGAAGGCTTAGTAAAGTAGAAATTCAAAAATGACAGTTGGGAGACACTCTAAGTATTTTACTCATATCTTTTCACTTTGATCTTCAAATACTTTAACTCTTGAGGATATGGAAAGATAGTGTCTATATCTACATTTCATATCTTATAGAGATTTTCAAACTCGAACATTTATTGTATGAAAAAACTGCTGTAAATTGACATAGCTATGTAAAAATTCAAATACGCCAGTTGTGAGATAACTCGAGTAATTTGATCATAACTTTTGATCTGACCATTGGATCGACTTGATTCTTAAGGTTCTGAAAAGGTGACTTCCATTTCTACAATGTTTCACGTATAGACATTTTCAAATTCGAACGCTAACAAGGAGAAAATCGAGATGGAAATGAAAGTATCTGATAAAAAATTCAAAAACTTGTCTGGCAACAAGTAGCTCAACGGGAAGAAATGTCTTCAATACTCTCCAACAACTATAAACTCATTTGAAGCTACAAATCATCCTCCTATCTTCATTTATAAATAAAGATACACTAAAAGAACAGCAAGAACAACAAGAGTTTGTGCATCAAAGTATTATTCATCCTACAAAGTCTTTGAGAGTTTCATTGTATTTTACTTGTAATATTTTGAGAGTTTCATTGGCATATCTATTCTTTGAGAGAATTATATGTAAACAAAATACGTTGTACTCTTTTTCTTTCTTCTTGTAAGGAAGAGACTAGCTAGGAGAAATAGCTAGGGGTTGGGTGTGACTAGCATCTGTATAAAAACTAGTGGGAGTGAGGGATCACTTGGTTAGGTGTGACTAGTGTCTAGGTTAATAGGCTAGTGGTTATATCTACGGTTTGAATATAGTGGAGAAAATCTCAAGGAAGGGCCTTGAGGAGTGGATGTAGACTTTAAAGTTGAAGTCGAATCATGATAAATCTTGGTGTTGTATTCACTTCTCTGTATCTCTTTTACTTCATAGTTTCTCTTTATCTCCTTTACTTTGTAGTTTGAATTGCTTACATTTATTTACAACATATTATTGGTTGATTAATATTTATTTGAATATTTAGTTAGAATTTTTAAATCTAAAATTATTTGTTAAATTATTGTTTAAACTCAATTCACCCCCCTCTTGGTTTGCCACCTAGACTAACAATCAGAGCATTGATTGGTAATAGAACTACCTCTTCCTAGCCCAACAGACTGAGCCTTCCTAACTTGAGGAGATTTAGGAGGTGGATCAAGCCTAGTCTTTTCTCTACCGACTTGTCAGCTGGAGGGACTTAGCTCTGAACCGATTCGGGTTGCTGTGTAAAAAGGGCAGGAGGAGGTTGAGTCCTTTTTGCCCTCCTTTTGGTAAGGGATTACATCAAACTCCTTGTCTTTATCTTGGAATCCCCTTCTTCTTCAGACACTTCACTCAGGTATACCATGTAGGGTGGCAGCTGTGACGACACCGATCAGAGATGGTCGTCGAGCTTGAGGTAGAATCTTATTTTGAGATAGGAACTGAAGCAAGGCGATGTGAAGAACCACGAGTAGACCTAGAATGATTAACAGACGTAGAAGTATAGGTACCACCGGTGGTTGCTATTGTGAGACCCTACTTTGCTTAACATCATGTTTAGCGTAATAGCATACTTATGATTGCTTGATTTCCTTAATCAAGGAGCTTGATTAGCATTTTTTTAATGAGTGCATGTTATATAAGGATTGATTTATTTTAAGCATGATTAATTAGCTTAATCCTTGATTAAACAGCTTAATTAATCTCCATACTTAGCTTATGACTAATGATGATTAATTAGCCTAAACATGTTTAATAATGTTAATCATGTAGATTAGTGGTGTTGTGAAGCAAGGACGTGCTAAGTGTACTTGTATGTGAAAGCTACCTAGCTGTGTGCATAAGATGTGTGTGTGAGGTGTGTCCTTCATTGCAAACATTGTGCATGTGTAAGTGACATGTGTGGTGTTAGATACAAGGTTGTATCTATTGTGACTTTAAGTCAAGGGAAGAGAGAGGAGGGAGGAGCTTCTATAGTAACTTATGTTTGGCAAAAGAAAAAGTAAGAGAAGAGATAAAAAAAAATGAGAAAAAATAAGAGAAGAAGAAATAATTGAAAAAGGAAGTTATGCATCTATTGCTTGAGGTGAAAAATCTCAAGACACTACTTGTTCATTGCATTTGATTGGTGTTTACATATAGAAATATCATTTCATGCCACGGATATGAGAATTGGAGTGAGCATATTACATATGATTTCCAAGTTGACGTCTTGAATTCTTCATGTTTTACATGTGTTGATGCTTTGAAGTCTTATTTGAGAAGTTAAAACTTCATTCTAGGCTTTAGAAGGCTTAAAATTGTGTTGGAGTTGGAAAGAAGGCTTAAAACCATGTTTTGAGAAGTTGTATTTCGGATCAAGGGAGAGAGGGGGGCACTGGCTTGCCTAAAGGGCGCCAGTGGTGCACCCTTTTGTTGGAGGGCGCTAGAAGGGCACTAAAGAGTGCCTGATGGCGCGGTGGGCTATCCAAGGCACACCAGAGCGAGCAGGAGTCCCTTGGCTAGTTCGGGCTGGCTTGACCTCCGTTTTGCATTTTATCTTATTGTGTAGCATCGAGAAGGGTTTAACACTTCTAATTGAGTTCCTAATGTGTTATTGATGTATCATTTCTTATATTTGAGTATCATAAGTCATGAGCATGCATTGATTATGCTTATAAGTTTGACTTGATGGTGTGTGATAGGTGCCAAAATGACTAAAGATACTCCAATTCTACCGAATAAGTGACTCAACCTTACGTTATATAGCAGATTGAGGTGGGGACATAAGATATTCTTATTCATATTGAATTAAATGTCTTGTTGTGATTGTTGATATTGATTGTTGAATAGTGAATTGTTGGTTTATGAGGTGACATTGAATATAACATATATTGTGTGCATAACTTGCATTGCACGGAGGAGATTTAATTAATGTGAGACTGCACCTAAAGAATATCATGTAGGATATTCTTAGATAACAAGCCATCGATATACTGGGCCAATGTTATCTAGAGGTGTGCACATTTATGGTAACATCAAACATTGCATCACATGAGCATTTACTATTAGTGATGGTTATTAGTGGCTAATTATTTATCATTATGTGGCGATTTATCTACTGATGGTTGATTCGGTGTTTATCTATTATTTGTTCTTTATGAATTTGATTATCTTAGTGAGCACGTTATATATAGCTTACACCCACACATGCTATTTTGCAAGGTAATTGGAGATGCCTAGTCCACTGTTGATATTAATGTTGATGTTGAGTCAAAAAGTTTCGAGAAATTTCTTAGTTGAGTTGTTGGTCGTGTATATTGTTGTACATTGTATTAAAATCTTCTTAGAATTTGTTTACACTATAGTTTTGTGAAAATTCATAAGTTTGGATTGGTAATCTTTTTTATGTATGTATGGTGATTATGGAATGATTTTATATATAATGATGTTGTTAAATCCTTAAAAGATTCTTATCTTTAGGCTTGTTGTAAGTTATCGTTCATAGGTTGATAACTTGTGTAATCACGTTCATCCTAAGACCGTGTTAATGACGCCTGATTAGGAGCAGGTATGATAGCTACGATCACTCGATCTGCTTGTCACACAAATGGGATAGGAATTCCCTCTGGCACGTCCTCGGCTAGCCTAGCTAGACCTTGCCCTCTTAGCCTTGCTATAACATCAATGGGCAACCCTTCGACTGTAGTGAATGACTTGCAACGAAGGGGATAGTGAAGCAAGATATAAGTAGCCCGACCAAGTCCTTGCTGAAGACCTTCACCCTTAAAAGCCTATACTCTCTTTAGTAGTCCCAAATCGACGCCTATCTTCTCGTACTCCTTTGGCACCTTCATGTGATTGGCTAGAAGTTTGAAAAATAGAAGGGCCAGTCTAAAGGTATAAAAATAGTCACAAAATGTTAGACCTGGTGCGTCACGACACTTGTGACGTCTCCATGGAGACCGATCTCTCGTTGGGGTATCCTCACACTCCCAGTTCCCAGATACTATGGCCATTATTTCATCTACACTCTTCCTAAAATTAGGAAGGATCTGATTAATTTCTCGATTTCGCGCCTTCATCATAAAGTTGTACTTTACATCATTATTGTTGAAGAGGCACAGAATGTAATAGTAGTTGAACTCCTCTAAGCATATGTTCACATTGAGAATACGGTTTAGTTCCACAATCCACATGATTATTCGGAAGGAATTGGAGGTAAGTTGGGTTGGGTATAAACTATAATAAGAAATGATCCTAAGCAACCATGGGTGTAAAGGGAATCGAACCCCACCCTCAACTATGACGATTAAAGGAAAGGGCATCTCGTCGTCTGATTCCTCTAACCCATTATCCCTATCAGTGGCTAATTTGATATCTACACCTGCTAGGAACTGATATCGCTCTTTAAAAGTAGCGATGGCCGTTGGAGTGCCCAACATATTTTTTAACTGAACTACCTTAAACACTAAGGGAGGAGGTCGAGTGCAAAGTGTAAAGGAAAGAAGATCTGGAAAGGAAAAGAAAGACTTACAGGTAGTAGGTCGGCACACTCTCAAAAGGGTTTTCTTCTCAAACAAAGGTAAAAACCAGCACTGGAGAAGCTTTATTTTATATGTGTGATCGCTGTAGTTTTAAGCAACAAGGAACATCTCCATCATTGTGACTCTACTAAAAGGTCGCATCGACATTTAATGCTTCTGCACCTTTCCAATTACACGAATGAATCTACAGATGACATGTGGTGTACGCTATTGACTCTACGCCTTGATTTTGATGATAACTAAACCTTATGTTAGTTTACTAATACATTTAATTAGTGTGCAGATTAATAAGGATTATAATTTAGACTTAAAGCTTGACTTAAAGTCTAATACATATCAAAATGGATGCACAACAATTCCAAGTTTGAGTCATGCACCAAAAGAACATTTCATTAAGTGTGTAAAGACTCAATGAAGTTGACTTGAATTCGAAGAGATTAAAGGTGCTCAAAAGAATATTTCATTAAGTGTGTAAAGACTCAATAAAGTTGACTTGAATTTGAAGAGATTGAGGTGCTCAAAAGAAGATTTCATTAAGTGTGTAAAGACTTGATGAAGTTAAATTGAATTCGAAAAAATTGAAGGTGTTCAAAAAGAGAATTCATTATGATTGCAAAGTCTTTATTAAGAATTCAAAAGAAGACTTTATCAAAGCTGTGAAGATTCAATAAAGTTGATGTGTATTGAGAGTGTTCAAAACTAGACTTCATCAAGCTTCTAAAGACTCAATAAAGTTGACTTGAACTCGAAGAGATTGAAGGTGACTTGAACTTGAAGAGATTGAAAGTGATTCAAATAACAAATTCATCATGTGTGCAAAGAATCCAAGAGAAGATTTAAAAGAAACCAAATTGAATTCAATCCAAATTGAATTGAAGACATTCTTAAAATTGTCACAATAAATTGAAAACTTTGAAATATTATCATACCCCAAAGAGAAAACTCCTTGAAAATCTTAAAGTGTTTTTGAAGTCATATTTGATTAAGGAAGGCTTGAGTCAAGATTTTTGGATGATGTGTCGACACATGAATTTGAAATGTCGATACATGGAGACAGTGGACAAAATCTGGAGAATGCAGGCTTGATATGTCAACACATGGAAGTCCGGTGTCGATGCCTGGGGACTAACGGCTATATTTTTAAACGTTATAATGAACTGGGTGCACATTTAATGAAGCTCCAACAACCTCCAATGGGTTAAATTAATTCAAGGCTTTATATATAAGCCTCCAAATGCATTTATGGATAAGAGATACAACATTCACTAATTGATCAAGCTGAAAAATCTAAAAATTTTGTTTGTCTTCAAGTTGGCAGTTAATGTCATAGAAAGCTTGTATTTCATTTGTATATCTTTTATATACTTGTAAGTGAGAGTTGGAGTGTTCTCTTATAAAAGAAAAACACTTGTAAGTTGAAGTGGATCTTGAATAAAACCACTTGGTGACCAGAAGAACTTAGGAAGAAGTTCTTGTGTAAAAGTGAGCTAAGCACTTTGGAAATTAATATCTACTTTATAATTGAAGATTGCATATTGGAAAAAGACTTCAAGAGGATCTTAGTGTGAGGATGCAGACCACAAGTTGTGGTTGAACCTCGGTAATTCTTGGTGTGTTTTCTTGTGCTTTGTTTTCATTTCATTATTGCTTACATTGCATTGCATACATCTTGAACTACTGTTCCATTGATTAGATTAATTTTAATTAATCTTAATTGTTTTAATTTTTAAAAAATCCAATTCACCCCCCTCTTGGGTTGCTTTTTAGGCTAACAAGTGGTATCAGAACTTGTATTCCTATTTTAGGCTTAACATCCTAGGAATTGATCCATGACAACCAACTTTGAAAGCTCTCTTGGTGAGGGTCAATCCACAAACAGACCACCTATGTTTAATGACATCAATTACAACTATTGGAATAATATAATGAAAATCTATATTCAATCGATAGATTATGAATTATAGAGAATTATAGTGAATGGTCCCAAAACATCTACAAAAAGAGTAGAAAGGATTGATATCCCTAAGCCAGAATCCAAATAGAATGAGGACGATTTGAAAATGCTGCAATCTAATGCCAATGCCATGAATATTTTATATTATGCACTTGATCCTAACGAATTCAATAACATTTCTACTTGTGAATCAACCAAAGAAATATAGGATAGACTAAAGGTAACACATGAATGTACTAATCAAGTTAAAGAATCTAAAATCAATATCTTAGTACATAGTTATGAATTGTTTAAAATGAAAACAGATGAGTCTATTACCGAAATGTTTACAAGATTCACCGATATTATTAATGGTTTGAAATCTCTTGAAAAGGTGTATCCTAACAATGAGCAGGTAAGAAAGATATTAAGGTCACTGTCAAAGACATGGAAAGCTAAGATCATGGCAATTCAAGAAGTATAGGACCTCAAAACATTGCCTCTTGAAGAACTCTTGGGTTCCCTTATGACACATGAGCTTACTCAAAAGCAACATGCCCAAGAGGATGAGGGAAAGAATAAGAGATCAGTGGCATTCAAGTCCACCAGCCAAGAAGAAGATTCAATAAGTGATGAGGATGATAAAGAAATTGTCCTCATCACAAGAAAATTCAAAAGGTTTATGAAGAGGAAATGGAAAGGAAGAAAGAAGTATGAAGCCAAAAGAGATTCTAGCAAAGAATCAACCATTATATGCTATGAATGTAAAAACCATGGCCACATAAAGGCTGAATCCCCCCTGCTCAAAAAGAAAAGAAAGAAAAACCATGGAAAGAGGGCAATGATAGTTATGACATGCAGTGACAATAAAGAATCTGGCACTAAAGAAGAAGTCGAACCTCCAGAGGTGGCTAATCTTTGTCTCGTGGCTTATGAGGAAGACAATGAGGTATCAAACTCAAACCCATCTCAATTTACTTTTAATGAATTACAAGATGCATTCGATGATTTACTTTTCAAATTCAAAAAATTAAGAATAAAAAATAGACTTCTCAAAAAGTTGGTTTCTACACTTACCAAGGAAAATAAGGACTTGCAAAAAGAAAATAAAGTATTAAAAAATGAAGTCTATATTTAAAAAAAAAGATTAAAAAAAACTCTTTTCCAAAGGATTCTTTAAAGGAAAACAAAATTTTAAATGATAAATTTAAACATTTGGAAACAACACTTTTTAGATGTGTAAATGAAAAAGAAAATTAGATATTATTTTGGAAAAACAAATGTGCTTACTAGACAAAGCTGGACTTGGTTTTGATCAATTTAAAAGAAGAAATTTTTCAAAAGGTAGATTTGTTTCTTCCACTGGAAAGCCACAGATTTCATGTTTTTACTGTCATAAACTAGGACACATTGCTAGTAGATGTTATGCTATGCAAAAATCTATTGCTCCTAACAATGCATGGGTCCCTAAAAGGCCATTAAGGACTAACCCCTAAGGACCCAAGATGGTTTGGGTACCTAAAGTCAAATGAACTCTTTTGTAAGTATGCCTTCAAGCTAAATTCAAGAAAGACCATTGGTACTTGGATAGTGGTGCTCAAAACACATGACGGGAGATGAAGCACAATTCACATCTCTCTTACCAAAGAAAGGAGGACTTGTCACGTTTGGAAATAATAGCAAGGGGAAGATCATCGGTATAGGTAGTGTTTGTAAGAACTCTTCCACTTCTATTGAAAATATTTTTCTTGTTAAATGACTCAAACACAATCTTCTAAGTATTAGTTAACTTTGTGACAAAGGATGCAAGGTTGTATTTAAATCCTCTAAATGTGATGTGATTGACATCAATAGTAATAAGACTATTCTCATTGGGCATAGACAAGGCAATATATACATTTTTTTTTATCTAAATGACTTATCTTCTTGCAAAGTTAAATGCATTGCCGCTATAAATAGTGACAAAAGTTGGTTATAGCATAGAAGACTTGGTCACATTAACATGAGCATACTTTCAAAGGTTTCTATAAATGATTTGGTCAAAGGACTTCCAAAAATAAAATTTGACAAGGATAGAGTTCGTGATGCTTGTCAATTGGGTAAGTAAACTCGAATCTCTTTTAAATCTATAAATATGTTGACCACTTCTAGGCCATTACAATTGTTGCATATGGACTTATTTGGACCAACTAAAACTTTAAGTTTTGGTGAAAAATAATATGCACTTGTTATTGTTGATGACTAATCTAGGTTTGCATGGCTATTCTTCTTAGCTCACACGGATGAGACAATTGTTTTCTTTACAAAATTTTGTAAAAAAGTTCAAAATGAGAAATGTTTTTCAATCACTTCTATAAAGATTGATCATGGAGGGGAATTTGATTGCAAACTCTTTGAAATATTTTGTGATGAAAATGGTTTTGACCATAACTTTTTAGGCCTAGAACACTTTAATAAAATGGAGTTGTTGAGAGAAAAATAGAGTTTTGGAAGAAATGGGTAGAACCACACTTTGTGAAAATGATTTACCAAAGTATTTTTAGGCTAAAACTATCAACACATCTTGCTACGCTTTAAATCGAATTCTTTTTAGAAAATTTTTAAACAAAACCCCTTATGAGTTTTGGAAAGATAAGAAACCAAATGTCTCATACTTTAAAGCCTTTGGATGCAAATGTTTTGTGTTAAATAACAATAAAGGCGACCTTGGTAAGTTTGATGCAAAATCTAACGAGGGTGTATTTCTTGGATATTCAACACATAGCAAAGCTTACAGAGTCTTTAATAAGAGGACTTTAGTAGTTGAAGAATCAGTCTATGTCACTTTTGATGAACATAACTCTCTTTCTAGAAATGTTGTAAGTGGTGATGTAAATGAGGTAGAACAAAATATGAAAAGATTGGATATTCAACCAAGCTTAAATGAAGAACCACAAAAAGAGAAAGAAGTGTAAGAAGCCTCTACAAGCCAACAAGAGATCAATGAAGGTCTACCTAAGGAATAGAAGTTTGTGCATAACCATCCTATGGAACAAATCCTAGGTGATCCTTCACAAGGGGTAAAAACTCGATCCTCTCTTAAAAATGTATGTAATCATCTTGCAATTTTATCACAAATAGAACCTAAGTGTTTTAATGATACTGAAAATGATGATTTTTGGATTAATGTTATACAAGAGGAATTGAATCAATTTGAAAGGAATGAGATATGGCACATTGTTCTTAGGTCTAATGATCATCTAGTCATTGAAACTAAATGAGTTTTTAGAAATAAAATGGATGAATCCGTAGTTATTGTGAGGAACAATACAAGACTTGTTGCTCAAGGATATAACCAAGAGAAAGACATTGATTTTGATGAAACATATGCTCTGGTAGCTAGATTAGAGGCCATTAGGTTGTTACTTGCATTCTCATGATTTAAAGATTTCAAACTATATCAAATGGATGCTAAAAGTGTTTTTCTAAATGATTTTATTACCAAAGAAGTATATGTTGAGTAACCCCCGTATTTGAAGATCTAAAATTTCCTAACTATGTTTTCAAATTAACAAAAGCTTTATATGGTTTGAAGTAAGCCCCAAGGGTATGGTATGAAAGATTGAACAAGTTTTTTATTGAAAAAGATTTTTCAAGAAGAAAAATAAATACCTCTCTTTTTATAAAGATAAAAAGTAATGACATGCTCTTAGTACAAATATATATAGATGATATTATATTTGGTGCTATTAATGAGTCGCTTTGTAAGGAATTTGCTAAATGTATGCAGGGAGAATTCAAAATGAGTATGATGGGCGAACTTAATTATTTCCTCGGTCTTCAAATCAAGCAATCAAAAGAAGACATATTTATAAACCAAGCCAAGTACATCAAGGACTTGATCAAGAAGTTTTGCATGGAAGATACAAAGTCTATAAGTACTCCAATGAGTACCACAACAAAATTAGATAGCGATAAGAAAGGTAAATTAGTAGACATTAAGCTTTATAAAAGAATGATAGACTCTTTATTATATCTAATTGCTAGTATACCAGATATAACATTCAATGTTTGCTTGTGTGCTCGATTTCAATTAAATCCTAAAGAATCTCATGTAATTGCTGTGAAAAGAAACTTTCGTTATTTCAAGCACACACCTAATCTTGGACTATGGTATCCAAAGGGTACATCCTTTAATTTGATTGCTTATACCAATACTGACTATGCGGGGAGTAGAATTGATAGGAAGAGCACAAGTGGCTCTTGCCAACTCCTAAGCAAAATGATTATGTCTTAGTATTGTAAGAAACAAAATTCAGTAGCTCTCTCCACAGTTGAGGCTAAATATGTAGTAGTTGGTAATTGTTGTGCTCAAGTGTTTTGAATTAAACAATAATTGGAAGATTATGGTATCTCATTTGATCATATACCCATTAGATGTGGTAATACTAGTGCTATAAACTTGACTAAGAACCTCATTCAACACTTTCGCACAAAATACATTAAAATTAAATATCATTTCATACGAAATCATATATAAAAGGGTGATATTGAATTTGATTTTGTAAGCACAAATATGCAATTGACTGATATTTTTACAAAAGCATTAAGTGATGATAGGTTTTGCATGATAAGAAGAGAAATGGGAATGAGTGATCCTATATCTTGATTTTTGGTTAAAATTGAGTGAAATTCGTATTATTTATGTTTTATATGTGATTCTCATGTTATTTGTGTTTTTATTATGAACAAATGTGTTAAATAATTGTATAAGTTGCATTTCTAGTTTTTAAAATTCATTGCATGCTCATAATAGAACATATTCTCACTCTAAATTGAAAAACCATCTCCTGAATTCACTTACACATAATATGACCCAATCAGGTTGCATGTGTCAACACACCATTTTTCATGTGTCGACACATCATGACAGTGGACTTAAAATGATTTGTTGACACGCATGTGTCAACACATCAAGTTCATGTGTCAACACATGAGTGGAGCCTATATATTTTATAACAGCCCACTTTACAAACATTCGAACTTTTCCTCTCTCTCTCTATTTTGCTCCGCTATTAGCACCAAACCAACCGTCCATCTCAATCTCTCTTCTAAACACCTTATAAACCCTAAATCGATTTGTTCCTATTCTCTCATAACCCTCATTGATTTCACCATGGCACCGAAAAACCCTAAACCGAAAAAAAGCTCAAAAGCCCTAGATGTATCTACAACCCATATACCGAAAGACCAGAAAAGGAAATCGAAAGGGGATTCAAGCAAGGATAAAGGGAAGAAGAAGAGAAGCAAGAAGGGAGAATCGGCACCTTCAACAGCCTTGAAAAGGAATGAGTTGTATTTCAATGAAGACAAGGCATAAGAAAGGTAAAATACAAGTATTTCTTTGAGAAAAGTCTTTAATGGACGATGGGTGGACTATAATTTCTTTGATCATTACAAATTTGAGTTGAGTACTAAATTGGCTAATCTGGGTTGGAAATCCATGACTACATTAAGGGATGATGTTTACCCTGACTTAGTTGCCCATTTTTATGCCAATGCGAAAGAGATTATGGAGAAGTATCCATTATAAGTTATGTTAAGGGTGTTAGTCTTACTTTGCATAGAGCTGTGATTAAGCAGATTCTTAGAATCAGACTTGGTGGAGAAGTTTATAGAGATAATATTCCTAGAAAAGATCAACTGAAAGTTCTTTATGGGAAGGAAGTGGATGAGTGTATACATCCTATTGCCAATGACTTACCTCTGGAATTGAGATTGGTTCATCACTTTGCCTGCACCATTTTCACCCTCAAAATTGAAAAGTATGAGTATGTTTCGGAAAATGAATTATTTTTCTTATGGGCATCTTTGATTGATTCTAGGATTGATTTGCCTCCTTTTATTTTGGATCATATATACAAGGCTACTATTTCCAGAATCAGTTTGCCCTATAGTATTTTCCTTACAAAATTTTCAAGCATTTTAATATTGATTTGAGCAGTGAGAGAAAAAAGGACCTTCAAGGCCATCAATGATGAATACAATGAAAAGACTCTCAAAAGAGTGGGGTACAATCTGAAAAATAACAAATGGACTCTTAAGAAATCTGATGGTGGCAGTACCTCAAAGGAAAATGCTCCCTCTGGGAGTAGTTCTAGGCAAAGGAGTACCAAGAGAAGCTTGAATCAAGAACTTAAAAGAAGTGAAGATGCAATGAATGCATTCATGACTCAGGCATTAGACTCTCTCTGAAAACTGAACAAGAAGGCAGACATGACTGCCACAAGAATGTTTTTCATGAAAAGAAAAGTCAAAAAATTAAAAAAGAAAGTGAAAATGTTGAGACATGGGAAAGAAAAATTGATGGAGGAAGAAGAAGAAGAAGAAAATGAAGAAAATGAAGAACAAGGAGAAGCAGAGAAGGAGGCTGAATAAAAAAAAAAGAAGGTGGGGAGGCAGAGACACAAAAAGCTAAAGAATGAGAGAATGCTGAAAAAGGAATAGAAGTAGAGGAGCAAGGTCAAGAAGATGACTCATCTGCTACAGAATCTGATGCTCCTCCTTCCACTTCTAATCACAAATATGGGATGAAGGATAGACCTGGCAAGAAGTTCTCCAACACCTCAGATGACTCATTTGTCCTAACCCCCTCACCACCAGCCTTTTCTCACTGACATCTCCTTTCCATATCCCCTCTCTTTCTATCCCATATGCATTTTCATTCTTGCATATATATGCATTTTTTTGTTAAAGGATGACATGTCATCCTCAAAGACAATTTTTTTTGTAATTTTTTTTGATGAATGATCCTTGACTACTCTTTTGTAATCCTTTTGTGAATAAAATATAACTCTGTTGTTGTAGCTTAAAGCTTTGTTAATTGAATGTTTTGCTTGCTTCCCTGTTTATACAAATTATCTTATTATAAGATTTTTTTGCTATTGTACCTGTCTTTGTTATAAATATTTTTTCTCTTTTTGATGAATTGACAAAAAGGGGAAGAAGAACTAAAAAGAATTGAAGTAAAATGGGAAAAGACTGTACTTTAGATGAGAAGAATGGACATAACATGGACTGCTTAAGAATGAGCTTTAAATGAGAAGATTGAACATAAAGAATTATAGAGTATATTCTTAGGGGGAGTAACATAATAAAGGAATTATTTTCCTCAACTTGTTTTGGAATTGACTGAGAAAAATTCTTTTTGAAAATTGATATTTGTTTTTGCTAATCAAACAAAAGAAAAGATTTTTTTTTTTCTTGGAAGCATTAGTTACAAACCAAATGGGGAGTTTTATCTGGTAAGAAATTTGACTCTATCTATTTCATTTCATCTTATATCGTTTATTTTTGCAAAGGTTTTGTCATCATCAAAAAGTGGTAGTTTGTTGACTCTACTCCTTAATTTTGATGATAACTAAACCTTGTGTTAGTTTACTAATGCATTTACTTAGTGTGTAGATTAATAAGGATTATAATTTAGACTTAGAGGTTTACTTAAAGTTTAATACATATCAAAATGGATACACAACAATTCCAAATTTGAGCTATGTACCAAAACAAAGCAATTGCACTAATTCAAACTTCAAACAAATGATTTGCATTCGAAAGGATTGAATGTGCTCAAAAGAAGATTTTATTAAGTGTGTAAAGACTCAATGAAGTTGATTTGAATTCGAAGAGATTGAAGATATTCAAAAAGATAATTCACCACAATTGCAAAGTTTCTATAAAGAATTCAAAAGAAGATTTCATCAAAGCTGTGAAGATTCAATAAAGTTGTTGTGTATTGAGAGTGCTTAAAACTAGACTTCATCAAACTTCTAAAAGCTCAATAAAGTTTACTTGAACTTGAAGAGATTGAAAGTGATTCAAATGAAGAATTCATCATGTATGCAAAGACTTCTTGAAGAATCCAAGAGAAGATTTAGAAGAAACCAAATTGAATTGAAGACATTCTTAAAATTGTCACAATAGATTGAAAAGTTTGAATTATCATCATACCCTAAAAAGAAGACTACTTAAAGATTTTAAAGTGTTTTTGAAGGCATATTTGATTAAGGAAGGCTTGAGTGAAGATTTCTAGGTGATGAGTTGCCACATGAATTTGAAGTATTGACACATGGAGATAGTGGACAAAATCTGGAGAATGCAGACTTGATGTGTCGACACATGGAAGCCAAGTGTCGACACCTATGGACTAACAGCTATATTTTTAAACATTATAATAAATTGGGCGCGCATTTAATGAAGCTCCAACAACCTCCAATGTGTGAAATCAATTCAAGGCTTTATACATAAGCCTCCAAATGCATTTATGGACAAGAGATACAACATTCACTGATTGATTGAGCTGAAAAATTTTAAAATTCTCTTTATCTTTTAGTTGTCAGTTAGTGAGTTATTCAATTCTCATCTACTCTTCATAGAGAGTTTGTATTTCATTTGTATATCTTTCATATACTTGTAAGTGAGAGTTGGAATGTTCTCTTGTAAAAGAAAAAATACTTGTAAGTTGAAGTGGATTTTGGACAAAACCACTTGGTGGCTGGAAGAACTTGGGAATAAATTCTTGTGTAAAAGTGAGCTGAGCACTTTAGAAATCAGCATCTACTTTATAATTGAAGATTGCATAGTGAAAGAAGACTTCAAAGGGATCTTGGGGTGAGGACGTAGACCACAAGTTGTAGTTGAACCTCGATAATTTTTGGTGTACTTTCTTCTGCTCTATTTTCATTTCATTATTGCTTACATTGCATTATATACATCTTGAACTACTGTTCCATTCATTAGATTAATTTTAATTAATCTTAATTATTTTAATTTTTAAAAAATTCAATTTACCCCCCCCTCTTGAGTTGCCTTTTGGGCCAACATACGCGGCTTCAAAAGGCGAAGCACGATCTAATCAGGTCAGAAAATGAAAGGACCTTGATAGCTAGCCAAATTCAACCCTTATCCCTTAGTCTGACCAAGTAGGGAATAAGGGCTAGGGGTAATTATAGGCTAAAATACTCGTATCTTGTGAAGACAAAAGAAGCCCACTAAGAAAAGTGGGCCTAACCTGTGTGAAAATAAGCCCGGTATAAATAAAGTCAAGGAGGCTCGCCATTAATGCTATGTCCGACCTAATTAAGATAAGCCAATAGCCAAGAAAGGCCCAAAGGGTAAAGAAAGCCAATCCGACCAAGGAAAGGACTTAGGATAATCGTTCCAATTCTAACACCGACTTAAAGAGAATTAATCCCAAGAATAAAAGGATTAAAAGAACAATTCCTAAAAGGAGTAAGACCTCCGAAGGCTTATAAATGAGGAAAGGTAAAAAAGAACAATGTACGATCTAAAATAGACTTTTTTCTTTTAATTTACTTTGATTGAGTTTGTCTGACTTAATCTTCAGAGTGCCTTCAACCTCAAGGAGGCCGATGCATTCTCACTCCCTTCTGTTTTTGTAGGCTCTTGAGTGTTCATCTTTAAGATTCGCTTCGTGAACCAGAACATACAAAAAATCTCATCGATAGTCTTCATTTTCGAATGAAAACAGTTCTGAAATATCAGAAAACACATTTTTTATTAGTTCTTAAAATTGAGGTATTTTTTAAAAAAAATTCTTAAAAACAAGTTTCAAAACCGGCTTTTCAAACGCGATTTCGACGGAAATAGTTTCCATACAAGTTCTAAAACTGACTTTTCAAACTTTAATCAAATTTCAAAAATCGAATATAGAAATTGAAACCATAACCAAATGATTAATTATTCAACTAGATCAAACTAAATAAGAAACTCGACACAACCTTTAGGATACTTCGAGTTTTTGAGTGACTCATCGTGTTATGATGAGTCAGAGTAGAACTCAATCGAGTAGAGTAGTGTTTCAAATTAATAGGCTCTAAAATCATAGAGAAAGGAATATGAACAGAAAATGAAATTTTAGAAGTACTTTAGATTGATTACTATCTATTACATATAATAACAATACAGGTTTTTTAAAACTCTCAATCTGTTTTTTTATATTTTAAATTATAATAATGACACGTGTCAGTATATATGTCGCAATTTGATTGATCACAGTATTATTTTCAAATAATCAATGAATACACAAATTATCTACATATATACAACTATATATGGAAAAGACTAACAAACAAGATTAAACATTTTCAATTTATTTTGAAATTGAATGATTTGATAACTGACACATGTCGTTATGGTAATATTTCTTAACAATAACACAATAACACAATAATTCAACAAATTTAATTATTTGAAAAATAAGAAATAAACCGCTAACAAGGATAATGCATTATCTTATCTTTTTGGGTAGTTACACTTTACTCTTATATATTTTGACTCAAAATCAGATGACCTCTCTGAACTTTAAAAGTGAACAGATGACTCCTCTATAATTTTGAACTAAAATGCAAATTGATGAAAACCGTTAGATTTAACAAAAATTTTATTATTGAGGTATTTTTATCATTTTATCTCTAACTTAGAACATTAAAAAGATAATTTGGTCCTTTTATGCCAAAATAAAGTGTTGTCTATCGAGATTTTTTTTTAGTAATTACATTTTACCCTCCTGTGGTTTGAACTAAAATCAGATGACCCCCCTGAATTTTAAAAGTGAACAGATAACCCCCCTATGATTTCGGACTAAAGTGCAAATAGATGAAAACTATTAGATTTAACGAAAATTATTGTGAGTAATTACATTTTATCTCCCTGTAGTTTGAGTCAAAATCAGATGACCTGTCTATGTCTATGGTTTAAAAGTGAACACATGACCCCCCTGTAGTTTTAAAACATTAAAAAGATGATTTGACTCCTTTTTATGTCAAAAAATAATGAAAATCATTAGATTTAACCAAAATTCTATTATAGGAATATTTTTATCATTTTTATCTTTAAATTAGAACATCCAAAAGACAACTTGGTGAAATAACAAAAAAAAATCTCTATATAATATAAAAAAGAAGATTTGGTGAAATAACAAAAAAAAAAAAAAAAAAACTATATAGACAATACTTTATTTTGACATGAAATGGCTAAATCATCTTTTTAATATTCTAAATTAGAGATAAAATGACAAAAATACTCCTACAATAGAATTTTTGTTAAATCTAACGATTGTCATCCATTTGCAATTTAGTCCAAAACTACAGGAGAGTTGTCTGTTCACTTTTAAAGTTCAGAAAGTTCATCTAATTTTAGGTCAAACTACAGGAGGTAAAATATAATTATCTTTTTTTTTTTGTTATTTCACCAAGTCGTCTTTTTCATGTTATATAGAGATTTTTTTTTTTTTTGTTATTTTACCAAGTCGTCTTTTGAATATTCTAATTTGAAGATATAAAATAATCAAAATATTCTTATGATAGAATTTTGGTTAAATTTAATGGTTTTTATTATCTTTTTGGCTTAAAAGGGGGTCAAATCATCTTTTAATGTTCTAAAACCACAAAAGAGTCATGTGTTCACTTTTAAACTATAGAGGGGTCATTTAATTTGGACTCAAATCACAGGAGGATAAAGTGTAATTACCCATAATAATTTTTATTAAATCTAACGATTTTCATCTATTTACACTTTAGTCCAAAATCACAGGAAAATCATCTGTTCACCTTTAAAGTTCATGAGAGTTATTTAATTTTAAATCAAATCACATGGAGTAAAGTGTAATTACTCTTACATTTTTTTTCATTTCAATGGTTGCATGCGTACAAGTACACACATAAGGTGGAACAGATGTCAACAACATATTTAATCCTTGGTCATCGAGATGGTATATATAGATTACACACATATGTAAACTGATAAGACCAATCACAATACAAAATGAAAATGCCATAACTATGTTTGAATTTTATTGTTTGGACTTTAAACCAATCTTATAGAGTTGTTGGACATCATCTTTATAAATAAAGAGATGTGACTTCCTATGAGCTTCTCCAACTTCAGAAAAACTAATTGTTGTTTCAACTCCATTTTCAAATTTTGATTTGGACGAGTTTATTTCAGTAGCCGACAATTGTGCTTTTTTTTGGTTTTCAATTCTTTTGTTTCAATGCATTGTCGGCAATGTGGGCATTTTATCTTTGGATGCATTTTATCCAAAATGGAAGCTGTGAAGTCTTATATATCATCTCTGTTGCTTTCACATTTTGCCTAATCACTAGAAGTTGAAACTTTGACCATCTTTTCCATTGTCTATTAATAATATATTTGATACAAGGAGATGAATAGAATAAAATAAAATAAAATGAAAAGAGAATAAAAAGAAATATAATAGAATGATCATTCTCATTTATTTGTTTGTGTGTCTCATGAAAATGAAAGGATCCTTCATATTATATTGTTTGGTAGAATCAATAAGTAATTAACGTTATAATGGAAGGGAATAATAGCATATAGTATATTATTATTATATTACAAGTATTATATATTTTTTATTATATATCATCAGGTTTTTGGTAATACTATGACGGCTATTGGTGGTGGTGGTTGGTGGGTGGTGACAGTAGACCGATGGTGACAGTGTTGTGGTCTACAGGATGGTGATAGTGGTGGCAAGTAGTGGAGTTTTATGTTTTGATTTTATCAAAAAATAGAATAATCATTTCCATTCTTAAAAGAGAAAATAGTCGTTTTGATAAAATGTGTAAATGGAAATTCCTAAAAAATGAACATTTTAACTTTAAATGATGGTACTAAACAACAGAATAAAAATAAAGGTAAAAATAACTATTTCATTCTATTTATTTGTACCAAACATAACCTAATATTCAATGATATCTATATAAACTGAACACAATAACCGAAATTTCATGAATTTCATGATTCCATGATTGAGAAACATTTATTTTAACATCGTAAACTGGTTTTCAGGATCAATTGTCTTTTCTGTATGACGTGTTAGACACTATTAATAGATTAGTTTCCTTTTTTGTTTTTTTTTTTCCAGCAAGAATATTATTCATATATCAGAAGGAGCCAATGCCCAAAAAGAGTTAAAAGTGGTTAGGTAATACTGATTTTTCAGAATTCATCTCTATTGAATTGTGAAATATAATATTTTATTATCTCGATAATATTAATTAATTTGTTATAAATAAAGAGATTTTTAAAAAAATAAATATTACATAGCAAATTTTGATAGTCAAAAAAATCAGAAAAACTCAATCCTACATAACTATTGGACTTTTTCTCGGGCATCAAAATCGAACCTTTAACAACTGAGCAAAGTATTAAACTCTCTGACAACTGAGCAAGGTGGTAAAGTCTCTGACATCTGGGCCAACCCATGAGTGGAATTCAAGTTGCTAACACTTGATAAACGCCTAAAAGCTAAATTGTTACAATCACGAAAAGGCTAGCACTTTTATTTCACATTAGTATTTGAGTAAGAAAAATAGATTGACAATATCGAAATTGATCAAATGCTTGGGAAAACAAGACAGTTCTAAGGCATTCACAATAGTAGTTAAAATAGGGTTTAGATAACAGTTAATTCTGGACGGTAAAAACAGAACCCACGCTTTCATCAAAATTCACATGCATACCATGGGTTTACGGCTACTTTTCAAAATATAAAAACATTATTTATGTTAAATAATATTTATACTATATATTATAGCAATATATTGTTAGGTTAGTGAGCTTGAAAATCTTGATTGCTTTTTCTTAAGTTTTTGAATTTAGGAAACAAAAAATTACACATTTTAATTAATATGGTAATTTTTTTTTTAAATTGCCATCTTTTCAATATACAAACTTTGCAAGTCACTCAATGTAATATTTAAAATGTAAATATAAATCTATACTATATATTATAGTAATATGTTACTAGTTTGTTGAGCTTGAAGGTTTTGATTCCTTTTCTGAATAAGAAATTAAAAAAAAATACACATGTCATGAACCTATTGATCTTTTAATTAATATGGTAATGGATTTTTTTCTAAATTGACATCTTTTCAATAAGCAAATTTTGAAAGTCACTCAAGGTAACATTTAAAATGTAAATATAAATGTGTTATTATTGATTCTTTAAATCAACATAGTAATTAAATATAATACTCTTTTTAAATTCCTAAAAACTATTACATTTCCAAACATTCTAGCTTCCTTCAAATTTAGTTTTTATAGAATTTACATATATGTACATCTGAATTTTTTGATGGATTATATTTACTCAAATCTTATACTTCGTTTAATAAATTTATGAGTTCAAATTTGTGAAATATTAATATATTAGTTTGAAAATTATTATAATGATAAGCACAAGTCAAGTCACTTACTAATCTTAAACTTTTAGACCTTACTTTTAGTGTAATTAGTCATATGATGTAGAATCAAACAAGCTAAAATTTTGTGGCATTTTAATTTTAGAAACATGTATAGTTTAAGTATGGAATTAAAAAATTTACCCATATGTATCTTAATCAACTTATTTCATTTTAATTTTATTTATTTATATAAATTATCATTTCGTGATAGTGATTAAGCATATATATATAAGATTACAATTCTAAGATGGATAAAGATAAAGTTCTAAGGCATTCACAATAGTAGTATAAATAGGGTTTAGATAACAAATATTCCTCCTATATGGTAAAAACAAAATCCGCACAATTTTACTCCATATATATATATATATATATATTTGTCAATAATGCAACTTCCATTAGAATTTTTGTGCAAAGCATGAGTTCACGGGCCATTGCTAGATTTTAAAATATAAAAACATCACTGCCGCTAAATAATATAAATAATAAATGAAAAACTAAAACCTATGTTATACAATATTTTTCACTACCTTTTTTGTTTGATATATAGTATAGTCGTTTCATAAGTAAAAGTATAATTATATATTGAGATTCAAATCAAGTTTGAGACATGGATTGCTGAAACTATTGGATAAAGTTACTGATATTTGACTTGATGATATTCTGCGTTAAGTTTGAATTATATGAGTTGATGGTAAAGAAAGATATATTAACTTGTGATTTAGCTGAAATTATCCAAAATAAGAACTATGTAACTAACTCTAAAAAATTGAATAAGGTTTTTTTTAATAATTAAATCGATTATTTTATTAAACTTTTTCCTTTTCCTTTTCTTATTCTTCTTCTTTTTCTTTTTTCTTTTTTTATGTCTTCATGCATAGCATGGGGTGGGTGTGGGAGGGAATTAATTATGTCATGTTTGATAAGAAACAAACAAAAAAAAAAAAAAAAACAGAGAATAGAAAAGGGAGGGGGAAAAAAAAAGAAGGGAGAAGAATAATAAAAAGTAGATATATTTTTCTTGTTGGTTGAGACCTGAGGGAGAAAATCAAAAGAAATAAAAGAGAATAAATTTCTAAGGCTCATTTATGCTCTATTTAGGGCCACTTTGAACTTGTGAGAGAGAAAGATAAAGGAAGAAAAATGATGGGAGAAAGAAATTATAGATAAAATGATTTTTTTTCCTATTTAGTTCTGTGAAGAAAATAAAAGTAAGTGAAAGGAAAATATTTTTTTCTTATCTAAAATTCGACAAAAAGGGGAAAGGAAATAGTAAGGTAACTATTAAAAAGGTAAGTGGAAAAAAAAAAAGAAAAAAAATGTGAGAAAAAAAAAATCACTTTCCCTTCCGTTTCTCAAATTAAAAACCAAACAAATGAGAAATACAAGTTATTATTTTCCTCCTTTTATTTCTTTCATCAAGTTCCAACATGCTGTTCAGAGGGGAAAAGAAGAGAAGAAAAGGAAAAATAAAAGGCTTAGTTTGGCACATAATTATCAAAATCGGAAACAGAAGCAGGAAACGTTAGCGGAAATGAAAGCAAGAAATGCGGTCAAAAAATATAAGGGGAAACGAGAAGCGGAAAATGATTGAAAAATTTAATAGGAAATTTTTTTCAAAACTTAAAAAAGACTTTTAAAAATCTTAGTGGAAACCTTTGAAAAACTTAGTAAAAACTTTCGGGAAACTTAGTAGAGACTTTTAGAAAACTTAGTAAAAACTTATACAAATAATTTTATAGATACTTAGTTAAAACTTAAGAGAAAAAATGTATAAAAATTAATATTTTAAGTTTTGAAGTGTTTCCCAAGGTGTTTCAAGAGTTTTCGTTAAGTATCTCAAAAATTTTTTAAGAATTTCCTAAACGTTTTTCAGAAGTTTCTAAAATATTTTTTTCGTATTTTTTAAATGTTTTTTCAAAATTTTGAAATGTGTTTCACACCTGTTCTAAACGACTTTTCGTGCAACTATAATTTAGCAAGAAGAGGAGAAAAGATTTGAGTTTATTTTTGATATGGTTGCAAGAGAGAGTTTGAGTGGAAAATTTTTGTTTTGTTGTACTTTAAACATTATGCGTTGGAATTGGTTATTCAAAAAAAAAATTATATATTGTACTTTAATTTTAATTTTTTTGAGAGGCGGGAAATTTTTAAAAACTTTCTTTCTTCAATCTTATTCTTATGTTGTCTCTCCTAACAAGTCAATCAAACAAGAGAGAAGTTTTTTTATTTATTTATAAATTTCCTTTATCTACCCTTTTCTCTATGCTACCAGACACATCATTTTGTACTTTTACCTAATACATTGGGATGTTTGGCACGTAAGTTTATAAGTTACAAGTTATTTTTAAAAATGATTTTTTTAATAAAATGTGATTAAATATAAACAGTTTTTTTAAGTCACTTATCTAAACACAATTTTAAAAAGGTATAAATATAAATCATAAACTACTAAATAAATTATGTCCAAACACTTTTTTTATTCGTACCTTGTTTTTTTGGAAAATAATTATACTTTATCTCCTTATAATTTGAGTCAAAATCAGATGCTATTTTTGTAGTTTAGAATTAAACATATGTTTGGACTTATCTGCAAAATGGATGAAAACCGTTAGATTTAACGAAAATTTTATCATAAAGGTATTTTTTTTTCCATTTTATCTCTTCAAATTAAAACATTAAAAAGACAATTTGACTCTTTTATGCTAAAAGATAGAGTTGCCTTTCAAAAGATTTTTTTGTTATTTCATTATATAGTCTTTTTGATGTTTCAATTTAAAAATATAAAATAACAAAAATATCCTTATGACAAAATTTTATTAAATTTAATGATTTACATGTATTTTGTAAATAAGTCTAAATCACATGGAGTCATATATTCACTTTTAAAATACAGAGTTATCTAATTTTAACTCAAATTATAGTGAGATAAAGTATAATTATTTCTTCTATTTTTTCTCCAGAAAAGAGAAAATTCTGTTTAAAAACTTCTCTTTTTATTTTATTTTTATTTTTCACAGACAAACAATAAAGAAAGAAAATATTTAAAGAACAGTCCTTTTCTCAATTTTGTTTTCTTTTCTACCGAACAAGTTAACATGGCACAACTGTGAAAGGAAACGCTGGAAGGCGTTTCCACTTTTCGAGACTGCACACGCTTCACTAAGTATATATATGCATATATATATATATATGTGTATATACTATTCTTATAAAAAAAAAAATTTATACAAAATTTAAATATAAAATAATATAACAAATGCTTTTTTTATAAAAAAGATTCATACAAAATTTAAATATAAAATGATGTGACAATTATTATTTTATAATTAAAAATTATTATAATGAGTATTTATTTTTAAATACAAAACTTTTATTAAAATATATTATTTTGTATAAATTAGCCGTAATATAAATAACATTTTCCAGCCGTTTATTCCCTCTCTTACCGAAGAAGGAAGACAAAAGCCACAACCGTTAAGTCCTCTCATTTGACCAAAACGACCAAACCCCACCAAAGAACAGCCAGAAAAATGATGTGGGGCGGTGTTGGCGGTGGTGATGGTGGTGGTGGTGGAGGCGGAGTGGGGAGGGAAAACGAAACCCTAGGTCGGATGACCCACATGATGATGCCCCTGCCTCTCCAACTTAATTCGGCGACGATCTCCGCCGGCGGAGACGACGACGATGAATTCCCGAAGAGGGACGAGAGAGTGCCCCAGTGGAGCCAGCAGGAGACGAGAGACTTCATTGCCATCCGTGCCGAGCTGGAGAGGGACTTCACTGTTGCGAAGCGGAACAAGACTCTGTGGGAGGTTGTATCCGCCAGAATGAAGGAGCTAGGGTATAGGAGGAGCGCTGATCAGTGTAAATGCAAGTGGAAAAACCTCGTCAACAGATACAAGGTATATATATGCATTGCACACACACACTCATATATATATACATGTCTGTAATTCTTGTGCATTTCACTGGTTAGATCACGTTTGCTTTAGATTATGATTTATAGCTCTTAATTCCTAATCTGTTTAGTTTTTGTGGCCTCAGTAAATTGATTTGAAGTTACTGTTATTGAGATTAAGGTCCCGGTTGTATCCAACATTTTCTGAAAAATTCTGTTTGATTAAATTCCCGATTAGCTACAAAATAATTGTCGGTATTGATCAATTGTTTCTCATTCAATTTTTATAAACTCGGGTTCCATTATGGGGATTCTGCTGCTGATACATTGCTGGTGCCTGGAGAATTTCTTCTGGCATCTGTAGGGAGACCTTGCAAAAATTTTATAGGGTTATTGATCATTATTTAAGTCTAAATTTAGATTGGGTCCTGAATGATTAACAGGTTTCATGTGGTGCTTCTAAAGGCTTATTTTCCCCTATCAATGTATCAGAGGAACCCATGGTCGTGAAAAAAATAGATGTGACAGTTACATTGTGCAATTATGCAACCCTGTAAGAAGGCCCCATTCAATCGCGGACGCCGACCGTGATTGTCGTGGGGGGTGTTTGTGTTATAACTTGCACAGGTAGCAGCTGTTATGGCCTGCTATCATTATGCAACCACTTGTTGTTAGCACGTGAATTTGTAAAGGTAAAAAAAAATCTCTAATAGGAAAAAGGCAATTTGTGCATTAGTTTGCCAAAAGAGCTATTTTTGAGGATTATCTATAATGCTTGGATCTTGTCTGTGATGGTTAGTGGACATGGTATAAGCCAAAAAATGCAAGTTCATTTTGAACTCTTCTATGTTTGGTATTGTTTTCAAAATTTTTTATTTTTGTTTTTGCTGTTTTTGGAGACAAAAACAATTGGAAATTCAAAAACATCATGGTTTTCATTTTCCTAGGAAAGTGTTTTTTAAAATTCAAAAAATAATTTAAAACTGGGTGCTTTCAAAAACAATATACCAAACAATTTTTTTTTTTCAGTTTTTTTGAAAATGAAATCAAATGTACCCTACTTAAAAGTTGAACTTATGGTTTTGCAACTAACTTGAAAAGTCAACAACTTTTATATTTCCAAACTCCTAAACTATAAATCTGTTAGCAATACATTTTGTTTGGAAATTATTGTCTAATTGCCATTTCTCCTGCTCAAATAATTTGACTAGATACTTGTGCAAATAGAATGAAGCAAACTAGTTTGCATCTGCAAAGAAGGCCTATTGCTATTGATGAACCTTACGGACTTTGCTTCTATTTGAAAACAAAATGATATTAAGGACAAAAAAGTAAATGAATAGAGGTAAAACTTAAAACAAATAAGATGTTGTAGGCTTAATATTCTGCAAATGAGCCTTTGAATTTCATGTTTTATGGTTTTGCTAGTTAAAAGGCTGTAGCAGACCTCAGTAGGTCAAATAATCGTTTTAGGCTTAGTTGAGTTGAAGGATGTATGATCTGTGAGTCTTTGTTTTTTTTCGCTTTTCCTACTTGGCAACCAAGAGAAACTCAAGTTTCTTGTTTGGTATTTTCATAGGAATAGATGTTAGTATGTTATAATACACGATACAATAAATGATGTAGAGTTAATTGGCACCTTTAGGCTTTTACCCAATATGTATAATATGTTAAATAACTTTCGGGTATATATAAGTCCGAAGAAAGACAACCTGCTTCTCAAAGCCGAGGAATTAATTTATCACTTTTTTCACTTTATGAGAAGTAAAGTAATAGTATCAATAAGTAGTCAGATGGTAGAGTTATGTTAGGATACATTTAAGATACATATTTTACAAATAACATACATACAAAGCAATAAGCATAATAAACTGCAAGTGAACTCATGTTTCATGTTTTTTTTTGTAAAAAGACAATAACTTACCCTGCATGTTTCGTATGTCTTTCCCAGCGATGGAGCCAGAAAATTTGTTCAGGGGAGTAATAATTAATCACAACTCAAAAATTTTTTTCAAAGTAATGCTATATAACCAGCATTTTCTTACAAAATTGTTTAGTTGTATGTGATATTTTCATTTCAAACCAAAACACTTAACATTTTGGCTCATAATTTTAGAAGCGTCATTCTGTAATTTTTTTTTTTTTTTTTCGTAAGGATGGCCTATTTGATTACAGTTTTGATTGCTATTTTTTGTTTTCGTTTATAGAATTCATCTAAGGCCGCGTTTATTTACTGATATAGTGTTTGGTAAACTAGTTCCAAAACTTGTTTTTAGTAATTCTTTGGAAAACACCCCAGTTCTAAGAATAAAAAAAAATTGTTTTATGAGTTTCTAGAACTGTTTCCATTTGGAAATGGAAGCGATGTTGTAGTTGATGGTTCCAATTTTTTGGAAATGAAAACACGAAAAACTAAGAAGTTCAATTTCTTTGTTTATAAAAACAAGGAAAATGAAAATGAAACCATAACCAAACAAGGTACTAGTTTTTATTTTTTTCTTAATCAACAATCGATCACTCGACTTCCATATATTTGCATAATTTATATAGTTTTATATGTATATAATATATATGGATATATAAGGGTTTTTAAAGCACATTAACTTTTTAAAGGGGCCTTTATAAATTTTTAGAGGGGCAAATTGAGAGACATTCTAAAATTTTAGGTCAAAGTAGGAGTTTTTAAAATGTAGGGGGGCAATTATAATTTTTCAGGGGGGCAAATTGAAATAAGTTTCTAAAGTTGTAGGTAAAAGTGAAATGTTTGAAAAGTTGAGGGGGGGCACTTGCCCCGCTGGACCCTACATGCATCCGCCCCTAGTCTTTCCCAACACGTATCACATGATACATTAATATTTCCTTTTTCTTTTTGATAAGTAGTGGTATCATTAATGAGCCAGATGGCAGGTGCTTTTGAGGATGTGTATAATCTAAAGTATACGTATATACTTTGATGTTCTTTTGGGGCATTTCTAAGAAATATTGCTTTTAGACAAAGATAAAGTTGTGATATCATTTCGTCACCAGAAATGGCTAACGCCAACTTTATTTATATATTGGAGGAAGCATGTTTTGAAAATTGTCATGCTTTGCATCGAAGAATACTAGATTAAGTGATCATATTGATTTTCTTTTTCTTTTGGCTTCCTTCTTATAAGAAGTAACAAAAAAATGAATCAGAATCTAACAAGATCGGGTTTTTCAGGGTGAAGTACTTAAGAGTTAATAGTGCTGCTACTTATCCAAAAAAAAAAAGAGTTAATAGTGGTGCTATAACATCAACAGGCTAAGTTATATAGGATTAACAATTTTCTAGTAGTTGAATAGATCACTTGTGTATTTTAATAATTTTCTCTATAATTAATCAACACTTTCTAAAAGAACATGGACAAAAGAGTCTCAGTACATTCTAGTTATGTGATCTATATAGGTTTGCACTTTATCGCATTTTAGAGTATAGGATGTACCATGTCCCCTTTCTGTTCCAAGTACTGAACAGCATCCAACATTGTTTTATGTCAATTTTGGATTAATGTTAGAAGGAACATGTTCTATTTCCTTCATGAAAAATCCCCAATTCTAGCAAGACTCAAGAGTGTAAGGAGTCTAACTCCATTAATTTATTTATCCAATACAAGATGGAGCCTTGTCATTAGAGCTTTGGCAATTCAAACAGAAGTTGTATGCCAAATGTTCTTACAAAATGATGTGGCTTATACCCATGCATTTGAAAAACAACAAGCCAACAATGAGTAATTCTGTATGGGCTTTTTTTGTATAAAAATTATATATGCTTAGTGTTTTCCTTTTTAAAATTTTACCCGAATTCCCATGAGTCTCATAGAATTACTTAGCCCATCGAAAATCCTAAAATGATGCTTATCAAATATTGGTCTAGAATATGGTTTAATCTTATAGCCCAAATAGATCACCCCTTTCATTCTGGGGTGATGGAGGGATCGTTAGGAAATTAAAACCTCGAGCTCGAGGATGTGTTCAATTATCAGAAACAGAATTTCCGAAAAATTGGTACCGGGGCTTTGCAATATTTGATTGATCACAATTATTCTTTCTTTAGAAGATTCATTGATTAGAAGATTTAGCCTTTGGCACTGGATGTTCCCCTAATGGGTTGAGGGGAAACTGATCCAATTCGGAGTTTGTATTTGGTAGTTAGCGGTGACCATTGAATAAGTTTCTTCGGCTTGAGTTGGGGAAATATTTGAAGGGGGCATGAGTTCTTCACTGTAGCTTCATTGAGAAACCACAAAATAATTTGATCTATGGACTTTAGAAAATTGAAAGCTATCAATTCTTACTCTAGATTGGGATCTTACAGGCCAAGGGACAGTCTCAGGCAGACAGTTTCTACGTGAGAATATGAAATTACAACAAAATTTGGAAACCTAAAAAGGTGGGAAGCTATAACTTGAACCTTATTGATGTGAGAATGCATCAAGGATAATGTCAGCTATATTAATTAAAGACAAGTGAATTGTGAAGCTTGTGCAACTATATATAATAATTAGATATATCATATATATGCGCACACATATGCTCTTCAAGTGTATTGGAAAAGGAACTTTATTGCACTTTTCGGACTTCGTTTATTAATGGAAGTGAGTGTTGTGTGCCTGGTAAGTTTGAATATTAGGTTTATTGATACTTGAAATGAGCCTTCTTGTGAATTTGTTTCCCCTCTGATAAGTGATGTTGCTCCTTATTTCTTTTTTGATAAGTGATAGAAATATTAAATATATTTTATATTAAGTATACATTTCATTACATCAAGGGAGAGGGTGAATTGATTTTAATGGCTTCAACTATATTTAGGAACAAGAGAGTTTTAATTTACAAATTGAAGATAATTCGTATCGTTGGACTTATACAATCAATGAGTTAGCCAATTTATTTAAGCAATTATAGAGATCTAATAACCATGTGCGGTTCTTTTTTTTTTTTTTTTTGAAGTTTAGTATTATACTATAGAACTTTATTAGCTCACAATAAATGAAGATGGTGGGCCAATTTTTATTGCCCCCATGAGGTGACATTTTAAGAATATGAGAGCATAGGGATTGCTACATTGTTGCTACATAGTAGAGGGACAAAAAGTAGGACAAACACGAATATGTATATATATATATGATTAGGACTTTCAAATTGTTTTAAGAATTTACTAGAAAGGTTCCCCCCACCAAAATTTCAAGTTAGTTTTATTTTAAGTTCCTTAATCTTAGTAATTATTGTTAAGCTGTTCTATGATCATGGATTTGAAGTTCCCTGATTTTTTCAGGGGAAGGAGACATCTGATCCAGATAATGGCCGTCAATGCCCATTCTTTGAGGAATTGCATGCAGTATTTACAGAGAGAGAGAAGAAGATGCAGCGAATGCTCCTCGAGTCTGAGGCTGGTTCTACACAGGCAAAGAAGAGGGGTAAACGAATTAGTGGAGATCAGTCCTCTGAAGAATTGTCAGATTATGAAGACGAGGATGAAGAAGGGAGCGACGGGCAAAGGGTCACAAAAAGCAGCAATCCTCGAAAAAGGAAAGTTGAGAGAGAGAAGCGGTTGCGGACAGCAGCATTGGACAAGGCTTCAAGACAACCTAGTGTAGGGAATATTAGCAGCAGTGGTAATAGTCTTGGCAGTCTCCAGGAGATGCTTCAGGAATTTTTGCAGCAGCAACAGAAGGTTGAGATGATGTGGAGGGAGTCAATAGAGAGGCGTGCCTATGAGAAGCAGATCTTTGAGCAGGAGTGGCGGCAATCAATGGAGAAGCTTGAAAGGGAGAGACTGATGGTTGAGCAGGCTTGGAGGGAGAGGGAAGAACAAAGGAGGGTAAGAGAAGAGAGCCGGGCGGAGAAGAGGGATGCCCTCTTGACAACACTCTTGAACAAACTCATCCATGAAAATCATCCTTGAAGCAGATTAACTGAGACAATCAATCAATTGATTTATCCATATAATTTGTTGTTATCTTGCAGACATAAGGAGATTCAGTTTTATTTGTTTGTTGATAGTAGAAGAGATGCAGGTGAAATGGAAAAAAGAATTGCAGTATAGAACACTAAACAAATAGAAAGCAGTTATTATACTTCAGTATACAAATTGAACTTGTAATGTACTTGTTAATGTTGACTTTATATAGATAGTTGGGAAAAAAATTTCAGATCACAGAGAGCAGCAATTTCAGTTTGTTGGAATTGCGTCTGTCAGCAAGAATAGTATGATGATGAACATTTTTTTCGTGTTTCATTCTCACATTTCTTGTACATGTTCACAATCGAGATTGATACTGAGAATTCCCTTGCTTTTCTTTTTATCTGTTTAACTTTGGCAAGGTAAGCACACTCGACCCTTTCAGGAATACCTATGCAGAAATTGGTTACAAGATGTACAGATCGCATTGGATCAAGCTAAAATGTTGTGGTTTTGGTGGAAGTTGTGGAAAAACTTGCATGGGGAAGATTAATTTTTGTAAGCATGAAGTGCGCGCGACTCTGAAGTGAGGGAATACCTTTAAAATTTGTAAATTTTGATATAATAGAAATAGAAAAAAAAAAAAAAAAAAAAAAAAACTTCCCTGTTATGCTTTGGTCCTTATTATTCTTGGGGCACTAACCCCCATGACAATATTCGTAATGCTAAAATAGGTGCTGGAGATGAGAAAAGGGTCTTCTGGCAGAGGGGAAAAAGTTTATATTTCAGCCGTTTTGTTTTGAAATTAATGACAGATTATTTATTCTTATGGCTGCAGTACCTTAGATAGATATTGACCAAAAAAAAAAAAAAAGGACTGACAGGCCTCTTCCCAAATCATTTGAGAAGCCTTTGACAAATTGGGATGAGTGATGACACACACAGGCGAATCAATTTTCAGAAAATTACATGATAAGTGTATTATTATTCCGGCAGGCCACTTTGATATCGTGCTTCTGCAGTCTTTAGCAACAACTTAAAGAGTTAGAAGACAGCATAGGGCAAGGTAACATTTAATTTTCAGGGCTTGTTAATGGTATACTCAAGCTTAGACTCAGAAACTAAACCAACTAATTGCTCCAGAAATGTGCAATAATCCGCAAGTATACGATCGTGATATAGTGATAAATTGCTCAGTGAAGTCTAAGGTCGATTGACATGGAAAGATAATGGTGTATGGTAAAACTCACTTTGAACAGTAAAGAACCCGCAAAAATAACTCTAAAAAAAGAACAAAAATAGAATCTTGATTTTGGTTGTCGTTTGAGAAAATCAAATAAACTAGAATGTAATACTAAAGAGAAGTCTTGCTTAGGAATGATCCGATTGTTAGGTGAATGTGTAGTTGTTCAAGATACGTTTAACTCAATTTAGCAACGATGAATGTTGTTGAATCAGAAGATTTGTCAATAAAAAAAGTTTGGAAACTTGATGGGTTCTTGAGAATTTATAAAAGTTATTTTTCAAAGTATTCTTATCAGGGATCTAAACAATCGATATTCTAAAATCTAATTTGTGTATAACAACTCAAAGATTTGAACAATAGATCTTGATTTCTAAGAAAAATCATCAAGAACGCATAAAGATTCAATAAGAAAAAATAGAAACATTGAAACTCATGATTTACCTTGATCAACTACACAAAACCCTTCAATCTTCACATTCTCATGCCAACAGATGATTAGTTACTTGAAGACATGAAATAAATTTTTATTTGAATTCATAAAGATTATATTTGATTACAAGATATTGAAAACACAATGAAAACCTAGCTATTCTACTTAAGAAAACTCTTAAAAAACTCTATAAAAAAAAAAAAAAAAAAGGCTTAGAGTAGTTCTCTCACGAATTAAACTTAAAATTACACTTAAATAGATTTAGAAAACCAAGGCTTAAGTCAAAAATGTGGGGGCCACCATTCCAACAGTTAGCGTAGTCGTTGGAATGGCTCCTGTGCCTCTCTGATGTTGGAATGGTCCAAATGATTGTTGGGACGGTCTGCAATTTTATAAATTTTTGTCGCTCTGTTTCAACTAATTTAGAAGTTGATTTAATTAATATGCATTAGAGGTAAAGTTATAGATCTTGAAATCTTCTTTCCAATGTCTCATGAATCAACTTATCGGACATTGGAGTAAAATGTTATGGATAATCTCCCAAGACAACATTGAATTTTGATCTCCAATTTGATCGCTGTGAACCTACTTTGATCATTCTTGCTTCTTATTGCCTCTATTAGCTTCCAAAGCCTACAAAATGCAAACAAAATATAATCAAACATATGACTAACTAAACTAAAGTAATATACATTATTTTGAGGCTAACAAAGTTTGAATTAAAGATCTATGATTACACTTTTACAGTGGAATCACCAACCCAATTAAGTGGGCTAGAATCAATTTTATAAAGCTTAAAAATAAGAGGTCATTACAAAAAAAAAAAAAATCTTGAATTATGATTATGTATCACTAAACTTCTCTAAATTTTAAAATGTCACAGACTGACCCATTGAACTACTAATTTGTATAAATTAACATATTCTGTAAACAATTTGTTAGAAAAGAGAATGAAAATTGTCACGTGACTAACACATATTCACAAAAGTATGGTTTGATACTTAAATTGACATTCTCTTATTATAATACTTATTTATGACTAAAATGCTAATTAAATGATATGTAAATATAGAAAAATCTAATGGGCATTTAGTTATTAGATAATTTTTACAAAAAGAGAGAGTTGATTCATGTGTAAAATTATATTTTTGTAAATATAGACAAGTCGTATGATAATTTTACATTCACTCTTCTAAGAGATTGCTAACATATTCTAACAGAAGGTGGTGATTTATACAAGTTGGTAGTTTGAAAATTAATGTGTCTCGTTTTAGAGAATAGGAGTGTTTAGTGATACTGAATCATAGTTTAGAGGATGTTTTTGTAATTACTTCTAAAAATAATTTAAATAAGAGGCTCTTATTTAATTCAACTTTAAAAAAGCTCAACTCACTCAAGCTGGCAAGCGTGACAATGGGAGTTCAAGCTTTAAAAGCAATCACTCCGTATGAATAATGTCAAAGGTAATGTCTGTATTAAATCTTAACCCTCCTAAATTTAATACTTAATTTATTGTGAGTTTAGGTTCCATGGAGCTGTCTGTTTTAATCACCCCTCTGAGATCAACACAAGCTCTGGATGCATCTGTATGGGCTGGCCCGAAGAATTTTTGCCCCAGCCATTTCGGATTAAGAAGATGTAAAAGCGCAAGAATGTGTGAAGTTTGGTGTTTGGGCTTCTAGCCTACTTAAAATGATGAGCTACAATCCCAAACCTTTGCCTAAGCCCAACCCATCTTCAGGCTGCATTAAAGCTTTCTAGCTCAGGCCTGGCCCCCATGGGTTCCAAAAGATTACTCAGGCCCAATTGAAATTCGGGTGACACTTTTACGGTTTTGCCCAGCGCAAAATTTTTTTTTTAGGTATATTTTGATTAGTTATTTAAATGAGCAGTGTTAGAAATGCTCTCATGAAAATTTGTGAGACTCTTGAGTAAATTAAATAAAAAAAGTATACACTACACACTCCACAAGGACTAATTTACCATCTAGGGAGTTGGAAAACTTTATCTACTGCTATCATAGGGCACACACCCAATGGAGGACGAATACCCTTTTCTTGAAATTCAAAAGAAAGGATATTGGTGAGGCTTGAAACTCCTAATTTGTATTCTGAATTACCACTATGATTATGAGTTGTTGGTGCTCCAACACACACCTAACATCCTCTTCTATTTTTATAAGTGGTGGTTTGCCAAATATATATATATATATATATATCTTTCTTCTTCATCCTTCCTTTTTATTAGTGGTGGTTGCGAAATATAAGTCACTATAGAAACTTAATCCACTAGCCGCACTGACCCCAAATTTTATTTACCCTTTAAAATCGACTTCTTAATTAAGAAGCTTTAAATTCCTACTTCTTTACAATCTATCTATCAGCTTACGTTAGCTTGGTGCTTTCATTTACTCCTATAGCTATTTTCATTTAACATCTCTCTCTCTCTCTCTCTCACAGCTCTCATTAACCGTAATGCCTTTATTTATTTTGGCCAACATATGCTATACTTAACCAAAGATAAGTCCAAGTTCTAGTTGACCATTTACATGCTTTCATCTAATTAAAACATTGTAACGTTTATTCGAGGGAAAACTTAAACAAATTAATTGTTTATAAAAGTGTCATTATGGAGAATTAATTTGAAAAGAAAACAATGCATTTATATGCATGCTTAAAGAACCTTCAGATGCTCTACTTCTTCCACAGAAGAACCAGAAGAAGTACTATATATAAAAGGGTTGTATTAATTAATTAATTTACTTTCTCCTTTAAGAGATGGAGATTTGGTTCTTACTCTTTGCATCTCTTTGTCTTTGTATTTCTCTTCATTCCCTTCTAAGTCTTTTAAAACCTAAAAAACTTCCACCAGGCCCTCCTACCATACCCTTGTTGGGTAATTTATTATGGCTTCTCAAGTCCTCCCAAGATTTCTCCAACTTGGAGCCCATCCTTCGTCGGCTACGCGCCAAATATGGCCCCATCGTCACTCTCCACATCGGCTCACGCCCCGCCATCTTCATCGCTACTCATGCAATCGCCCACCGAGCCCTGGTCCAAAACGGCACCGTCTTTGCCAACCGCCCACCGGCAATTGAAACTATCAGAATCATATTCAGCAATCACCACACTGTGAGTTCTGCAGCCTATGGATCATTGTGGAGGCTTCTTCGCCAAAACCTCGCGTCCCTCCTTCATCCTTCTCGGATAAAGATATATTCAAATGGACGTAAATGGGCTTACGATGTTTTGAAGAACAAGCTCTTAGCTGAATCAGAAGCAAGAAATGCTTCTATCCTCGTGCAGGATCACTTTCAATATGCTGTGTTTTGTTTACTTGTCTATATGTGTTTCGGAGAGAAACTAGAAGAGAAGGTCATCAGAGAGATAGAGGCGGTGCAAAGGCCTATCCTAGTCAATTTTATCAGATTCAATGTGCTAAACTTCATGCCGAGGTTGGGAAAGATTGTGTTTCGGAAGCTTTGGAAAGAACTCTTAGAGATTCGAAGTAATCAAGAACACGTCCTCCTTCCACTGATAAGAGAACGTCAGGAGATCAAAATAAAGAAGATTGAAGAAGAAGATGAACCCATTATTGTCCCCTACGTGGATACTCTTTTTGATCTCCGACTTCCACAAGATGGAAGAAACCTCTCCGATGGTGAGATGGTGAGCTTGTGTTCGGAGTTCATCAATGGCGGCACTGATACATCCACCACCACATTACAGTGGGTCATGGCCAACCTAGTGAAGCACCAAGAAATTCAAGAAAAGCTGCTTCGAGAAATTAATAGTGTTGTGAATGGACAAGATGATATCAAACAAGAAGACCTAGAAAAGATGCCTTACTTGAAGGCTGTAGTTTTGGAGACTCTAAGACGACACCCGCCTGGGCACTTCATATTACCGCGTGCAGTGGTGGAGGACACGGTGTTGGACGGCTATGATATACCTACAAATGCCATGGTGAATTTCACAGTGGCAGAGATGGGTTGGGACCCAAATGTGTGGGAAGATCCAATGGAGTTTAAACCAGAGAGGTTTTTGAGTGAGAATGGAGAAGTGGTTTTTGACCTAAAAGGGGTTAAAGAGATCAAGATGATGCCCTTTGGAGCTGGGAGAAGGGTTTGCCCTGCTATTACCTTGGCATTGCTTCATCAACAATATTTTGTGGCCAATTTGGTAAGAGATTTCAACTGGACAGCTGAGGAGGGTGAAGAAGTTGACTTGAGTGAGAAACAAGACTTCACCATGGTCATGAAGAATCCACTTAGAGCCCACCTATCCCCAAGGATAAAAAATGATTTGTAATTTTTTTTTTGTTAGTTCAAAGCTCGTTCCATTTGGACGTCTCAATCAACCATTTATCTACCTCAGGGGCTCATGCAGTCACTCTATGCATGAGGGGATCCAAGTCCTAGCATTAGAAGAATCAAATATGGTAATTGATCCTTTTTTTATTTTATTTTAAAGATTCGGAATAGGACAAGTCTAAGACTATCGATCTATCTTGACCTACCTAGCCAATGACTAAGCATGTTTATCTAATTTAAGTCAATTTGTTCCAAAAAAAAACCTAAAGACTTCAATTTCTATACCTCCTTTTCGTTCCTTCTTTTTTTGCTTTTTCCTTGTTTTTTTCCCCCCCTTATGGTGGGTGCAATTATGGGTGGCATCAGGTAATAGCTTGTAAGAGTTTTTACTGGACCCATGCCGTATAGTAACTATTTTATCAAACCTAAATTTTTTTAAACTTATTTATCAAACTTAAGTCATTTAAAAAGTAATGTTTTCAAAACAAGACTTTAAGCTAAAGTAAGTTGTGTTTTGAATACACAACTTCAGCTCAAAACACAACTTCAAGCTGAAGTAATGTTTTCAAAACACAACTTCAACTTGAAGTCATGTTTTCAAAATATGACTTTTAAAATATAAGAAAAAATTAACACACAAAAAGTGTGGGATGAAAACACAACTTCAATAGAAATTATCTTTACCCTCTTTCTTTCACACATCCATGTAATAGGAATTATCTTTCGCCTCTTTCTTTCACACAACATGGATTTAGTAAAAAAAACTCTGGCTTGTGAAGTCAACTAACCTTGTCAAGTTTTAAATATAAAAAGAATCTATACTATTATAAATAGCAAACCATTGTGCACTCTTTACACTTCAAACTTCTAACTCTCTTTTTCTCATAATTTTGAATTTATGAAATACAAAAAAAACACATGTCCTTGTGTTGTTGGTTATAAATTTCACTCCTACAAATCATGGATTGTAACATAAGAGTTTAAACCTAGCAAACTTTAATCTTCATCATAATCTTCAATCTTTCAAATTTTGTGTTTTTTTTAATTCAAATTAAAAAATTTATATAGTTTTTATATGAATTAATTATCCTCTTTACTCCTCCATTTGTAATTACGTTGACCTAATCTTTATCCTAAGTATTATATTTTCACAATTTCAAACTTACAAACGTACATGCGATAAAAAAAATTACGAATTTAAATATTATCTTTATAAAATAAACATGCTAATTAGTTGTTTAAATTAATTTATCAATATGTTCTGTTATGTTATCGTAGCTTAAATCTCTCTTATCTTTACCTAATCTTAATCTTAATAATTATGATATTTTCACAATTTTAAATGTACAAACGTAAACGTGATAGTCATATAGGTATCACATGAGATAGGACAACATATATTTAAATGATACATATACAAATATAAAAACAGATAAGATAAATATGTCAACTAGTTGTTTGAAATTGATTATTTAAATTAACCTTATCAAGTTTTTGGATATCCTTCCTATAAATAAGAGAAATGAGTTATATAGTAATTTAGATTTAGAGATTCATGATTGGTAGAATGGAAAGAATTAGTGGAAGAAAGACTCCGAGAGAATGAATGGGCAAATGAAAATCTTGAAGAAGAAATGATTTTTTTTTTTGGTTAAATCATTCTTGAAATTTATGTTTATGAGTTTCAATTTTATTTGTAACAATTATTTCGATTGTATCTGATACTTTTTTTTTAGTTTTTTTGTTGCAATCTATTATGATTAATATAGTTATTTATCATTTCATGGATTTAATTTAAATAGAAGCTGCTGTGAGATTGATTTCTCATTGTTACATGTATTTATAGTAAGACAGGTTTCCTTAAGAGTTTTTGTGCATAACATAAGCTTACTGCTAGTATATTTAATAGTATAATATATATTTTTTTTAAAATAAACACTTGACTCACTTGCCAACAGCTTGAGCTTGACCTATTAGATTAGAGAAATGCGAGGAATAGCCGCGGCTATCCCTAGCACTTCTTATTAGATTAACCCTTGCCCTTTTTCCCATACGGGTAAAAGTAAGTCGATGCCGTCTCTCACTCATTCTCTCTGTTCTCTTTTGTAGGCCTGCGTTTTCTCAAAACATGACGTGTAACCCTAACCTCTCATGAAGATAGAATAATTTAACCTTCTTAGTTGTTGAATTAATGCACATTCGATAGTCTCCTTATCACAACACTAATCGAAATTAAAGGCAGGAAAAAGTTAAAAAAATAAATAAATAATTAGCATTTGCAGATCTCAGAGTTTTTTTTGTTTAACGTTTGCAATTAGTGGAAATGAAAACATTGGTAGCGTTTGACGGGGCTTTTCAAAGGACTTCCAAACTATAAAAGTCCTTCTAAAATTTTTTGTACTGTTTGACAACTTTAAATGAAAGATCTTTCACTAAAAGTTATGGGCTCCCAAAGTCCTTTTAAAAGAAGCCACCGGGGGTAGTTTCCAAAATGGCGCTGAGATTCACTTCTCGCGAAAGTCGGCAGTCACTTAAGTGAAAATTATAAAATCCCTATAATATCCTTAATATTTTGAACCAATTGCCACTAATACCTCTTTATATTATAATATTTACTAACCCAAGCCTATGAACACAAATAAACAGACCTACATTGTCTGTCCAAGTCGAAACCACTCTCCACTCAGGTTGATGCTCAAGTTTCGAGGGGCAAAGCTCTCCCTTGGTTGATGGCATAAGCCAAGGCTTACTTGGATGCGCTTCTATGGTGTCCCCACAGTGACATACTAACTGTTTGTTACTGGGTCCTTGCATAGGCCTCAAGATGTACAATGGATACACAAATATAATTTGTATAATGCATATTACTGGTTGTATAGTTATTTGTGGTAGACTAGAAAGTCTCTTAGAAGAACTCCTAATGTGCCTGCTTTATACCCGTATATATATATATATTTATGTATGTATACTATTTTGTTCACTCTCATGTATATATATCGTGTGCCTTCTCTGTGTTCTCAAAAAAAAAAAAAAACATTAGAATAACTAGTGCCTTATTAACTATAAAAAAAAAAAAGCGTTCTGCATATATCAATATTTATATTTTAATAGAAATATATATTTTAATACTTAGCAATTAATATAATTTTTTAGTCAAATTTGCATACAATCACTTTTTGCTTTCAATTTCTTTGCAATTCTTATATTTTAATAGAAATATATTTTTTAATATATAGCAATTAATATACATTTTGAGTCAAATTTGCATACAATTACATTTTGCTTTCAATTTCTTTGCAATTCTTCTATCTTTAATTAAATTTTATAAAGAAAAATATTGTATGCAAATTGTAAGCTGACTGACAATATTGTCAGTTGAAATCTGTTTGATATTTTCAGAATGTTGCCACCAAACATACATTTACTTAGTGAAAGTACTTTTGGCTTTAAAGGACTTCTAAAATAAATATTTACCAAATGTTTGTCTTCTCTGGAAAGTCCTTTTTATGAAGTTCTCCCTACAAAGTTCTTCTTGACAAAGGACTATTGACTGCAAAAAGTTGCGCCAAACAAACCCTTTATCTTTGTGGAGCTGATTTTCTCTGCTTGGAACCGAAACCCTCATCTTTCTCAGCAACTAAACATATTTATGTTCATTTGTTTTGGTTTTATTCCTTTTCTGGTATGTCAAGTTGTCAACTATATGTCTTCATTCTTTTTGAAAATTAGCTTATTTTGTTTCTTGTAATAGTTTGATGCTGATTTATATATCTAGCTATGACACACTCAATTTTTCTGGGTTTTATGTTGACATATGTGGGATGCACTATCTAGGTTTTTTTTTTTACTAACTAGGTTTCTCAAAAAAACCTAACTAGGTTTTTTTTACTTGGATTTCATATTTAAATGGAAAACAATTTTGAATCTACAATTTATTTCTCAACATATTGAAGAAAAAAAAGTGTGAATCTATGCCTCGTTTCAGTAATTTGTGATATAATATATTTCTCAATAAATATTGGAATTAGTTAGAAAGCTAATTTTTTTTCTAAATTTATTGTGGTACGTATAACAAATTATCATTAACAATTTCTTCAAGGATGTAACTTCAATACCATGAGAGGTTTTTACAGTATAATACATTGCAATCTCAATCCTTGGATAAAAAAATTGAAAAAAATTTAACCATTGGATGAGAATTTTTGAAAAAATCTAAGTAGTTTTGGCGAGGAAACAGTTACTACAAATTTCAATAGCTACCATAATGTGGTCATATTTTGTAGTAAATATTATTACATTGAGCAATATTGTTATCAATTGAAGTAGTAACTATGATAAGTTGAAGTGGTAACTAACTTTACATTACCAATATCCCACTTGGCCACTTAGTGCCCACCTAACTACAAGGATAAAATGAATAGTAATTTTTTTTAAAAGTTTAAAACTAGTTCCATTTTGAGTCTCAATAGACCATATATCTACCTCTGGGGCTCATGCAGTCACCCTATGCATGAGTGGATCCAAGTCTTAACATTAGAAGAATCAAATATGGTAGTTGATCCCTTTTTTTTGGTTTCTTTTTAAGATTCGGAGTAGGACAAGTCTAACTATAAATCAAGGGTTAATTACAAACACACTTTCTAAACTATGATTCAGTAACACTATATCCTTTTAAATTTTAAAACGTAACAAGTTAACCATTTGAACTATCAATTTGTATCAATCAATCCCTCTTGTTAGCAATCTGTTATGAAAATTGATGAAAATTGTTATTCGACTTGTACATGTTCACAAAAGTATAGTTTATACCTAAATCAATATTTTCTTGTTATAATTAATAATTGCTTAATAACTAAAATATCCTTTAAAATGACATGTAAATATAGAGATAATATAAAAAGTATTTCAGTTATTAGATAATTATTACAATCAAATAATGTAATTTAGGTATAAAATTAACTTTTGTTAACATGTGCAAGTTATATGATAATTTTTCATCTATTTTACTAACTATTTGCTAATATATTGTTAACAGAATGAGTTGATTGATACAAGTTGGTAGTCCAGGAAGTCAACTTGTTTGATTTAGATTTTAGGAAGCATGATGATACTGAGTCATAATTCAGGAGGCGTGCTTATAATTAACCCATATATCAATCTTGACCTACCTAGCCAATGACTAAGTATGTTTAACTAATTTACTAAGGCAAATTGAAACCAAGCATAGTCCATTTGTTCCAAAAAATTAAAGACCTCAATTTCTATACATCCTTTTTATTCCTTTGTTTTTTTTTTTTTTTCTACTTAGACCCCAAATTAAGTCCCATGGTGATGATAACCTCATTCAATCATTTATGTTATGTTTGGACTACGGATTTATTAAAAAAATAAAAGAAAAGAAAGAAAAAAGAGAAAACAATTGAGATTCTAATTAATTATTATTGTTATTTTTTTTATATTCTTTTATCCTCCACCTTCTCTGACAATCATACATACGATATAATTTTATATCATTTTCTCTTACCAAGACCGTGATCTAAACACATCATTAGATAAATGATTTCTTAGACCCTAAAATGAAATGGTGACTCCCAGTTAATAAACCATAATTTGTGATTATGTAGTCTTACGTGTTTGGACCTTTCGGTTAATCAACCGTTTGAATTCCTTGTGTGATATTAGACTTGTGGGCTTCAAATATACCAAAGAATTCTTTTTGCTTATGGGTTTTTGGTTCAGGCTACATGGTTGTCCCACATAGATCAAGTGTATTCTCTCAAAGACCCCACTTCCGGTTTTCCTACATAGATCGAACTGAATATAACGTGAAATTGGGCCTGCTTACAAACATTACCCAAGCTTTGGACCATCCCAAAATCATTGGTATTGCTTTTATGGGATGCTCGGTCCAAGTTATTGGTGGCCCTGGGCCTACTTGGCCCGTTCAAATCTGCTCATTATTTATAATATTTTAAAAAAATTTAAACCTGATTAATTTAATGAACGAGCTTGAAAATTGGACCAGATCAGCCCGACCCAAAAAATATATAAAATAATGTATTTTTTATGTTTACATATATTTATGTATTTATATTTTATATTATTTAACATTATTTTAAAAAAATAATATTTATTAAAAATATTTTTAGGTTATATAGGTGAGCTTGGAAATCATACTTTTTCTTTTAGATGCCTTGAAATTTAGTTTTAGACCTGATAGAAAAAAAATTCAGTGTAGGCTTGGTCCGATCAATGCCCACCCCTAGTGCGGGTAGGTCATGATCCCAATTCAATTTGAGATAATTCAAATAAAAAAAATGATCTATGTAATATATATTCATTTTCATATCAAGTAATAGGAAAAAATAAAGTAATAAGAAAAACACAATAGATTGTTGATCCAGCCGAACTGAAGGATGGAAATAAATTTCCACCTATAAAACTTGTTAATTGAATGAATTCAATCAATATGCCATTATGTTGTAGAATTATTTTTTATAAAAGAAAAAAAATAGTTATATTTGTTGGTAATCAATTGACCATGTTTCACAATAACAAGGGATGGTTCAGTGACTAGCTAGTATTCATGCTAAGTATGATGTTTTGAGTTTAATCGTTTCTCACACCCTCTTTTGACAATATTGTATCATGTCTAGTCAGACATTGCTAATTACACAGTGTTTATCCTTATTAAATTAGGATATGAGATGTTTTTAACAACATGTATTTGTAATTAATGAGAAGACTTTTAATACTGTAAATAGCACATGACAAAATCAACATGTATTTGTAATTAATAAAAAGACTTTTAATGCTGTAAATAGCAAATGATAAAATTTGATATTCATAACTACAGAATAACCTCATATTACTTGATTATTGCACTTTTACCTTCATTTGCATTGCTCCTTTTGCTTTTAACGGACAAATTTTCAGAGATTGAGAGTAAAAATTATAAAGAAAGTGGTACCCTAATAATTATTTATTAGATAGTAACTTATTGATATTTGTCACTTAGAAAAGGAAATGGAACTCACTTTTTGCAATGTAGACCGAATCCGCTTTCCCCCCTTTTCCTTTCAAAGCTATGTATCTCTCTTTCTCTTCGTCAACATCTTCTATTTGGGCTTGTGAAACCTTTAATTGACATTATAACTAGTTGAGATAGCCCGAGCAATGCACGGCAGTTTTCGTTTATGCGGATTACATACTTTGTGCTATTTCAGTGTCGATTTTGAATGGATGTGGTCTTTGTTAACAGCCATTTCAACTTGTGTACACACGCAAGAATGCAACAGAATTTTTAATTACCAACATGATCAGAAAAATAGTTAAGCAAAAATATAATCAAATCCACCCTCAAATTATATCCAACTTATAACCACATATGTATGTTTTTTATTTTGATGAATGAGCTAAGGCTATCATGTCCTTCACCCTCCCAAAAAGTCAGATCATAAAACAGTTCACAGGGAGTCAAAAGCAAGCAGAAACACAAAATGAGATGAATATATCTCCACAATTAAGACGACTAATATAGACGACTAACATCCATTAGATATCAAACATATCATAGCGAAGAAAATGAAAAAAGTAGAAAGTTGTAGTAGTAATTATAAAGTTTCAATCACCATTCACATTTAAGCATATATGAGGGACTCGATAGCTCATATATATAGCAGTTATCATTCATGCTAACCATTGACCACAGACATGCCTTGTTGTTGTTTGGCAGTCAATCATCAGGTTAATCAAATTAGAACGGCAGAGTTCCTGAGCAAAAGCAAGTGAATTCAATGAGAAACAGTCAACCCAAGCTACGGATCAATAAAAGGATTGGTGTTTTGATCTGGTTGTTGAAATTGAAATCGGCCTATTTATCTTGGGCTTGAAATAATGAGAACTCTAGAACTGCATAATACTTTTTTTTTTTTTTTTTTTATGCATTTTCTAGGCAGTCGAAAGAATTCAGAATTTGAAAACTAAGGAATATAGAAAATATAGCCATTATTAGTTCACAGAAAATGAGCATAGCAGACCCAAAATTAGACACACATTACATTAAATGAGGAGAGCACCGAAATGAAGGAAGAGGAGGAGAGAGTAGATGCGTCGACTTACCTGACGGTTGATTTGAGAGGAGATCCAAAGAAGTGAAGCAAAGAGATAAAGCGGAAGAAAAAATCTAATTAGGACAGATCTGTTTTTTTCGTTATTCAAAATGATGTCGTCTTGCCCTGCCTTTCTGTTGATACATATGAACAATGCATTCCATAATAGTTAACAAACATTTAGCACTACAAAGCAATAGGTATTTAGCAAATCATAAAATAGCTGAAGAACAAAACATATTATTTGAGCTGCTGCACGTAGAGAAATAAACTCGTAACAAATAATATACCCGTCCGCTTACTTTCTTTCCCTCGAGCATACGCTGCTCTTCCCTTTTTTTTTTTTATTTTTTTTTTATAGCATTTTTTTCATCTTTGTTCTCTTTGCTAATTTGGCGTACCATTTCTTTTTAGCTTGATTCTTTTGTAATCTTCTTGTTTCCATAACTGGGAATAAAAATTTGTTAAAAAACTTTATGTTTAAAACATTGTAGCATGCAGGTCCTCAACCATTTCTAATTTTCACATGATAACTCGTAAATAGAAGTTAATAGTTGCTATTCACAAACTTGGCTAACAATAGAAGTAAAATCATGAAATTGAAGGCATAACAACAGTCAGAAGAGCATACATATATTTCATAACAAGTTTTTTCTGATTGAGATATTTGTTGGATAAAAATAATCCCTATTTAATTACTATGTGTATAATTAGTGATGACAAACAATAAAATAACACGAATTAACTAATTATCAACTAGAAGCAATTTTACAACTACAAGACAATTAGAATCTGAATAAGAACAAACCAAATCGTAACGATTTACTCGGTTGTCGTTTACAAAAATAGAAAATGTAAAAGTCGAAAGATAGATCGAGTCGAGTGTTTCACACTCTCTCCTTAAAGACAGATTCACCCCCCACAGTTGGTGCTCACGGGATGATGGGTGTCTGACTCCCAGGATAAAACGATCTCAGCAGTCTTTAGGTAGCATTTCAATAAAAACTGCTCAGCGGCTTTACAAGATGATCTGAACTCTCTCAAGAAAATACAGGAGGAAGACGAAGAAAAATTCGTTGTATGCAACAATTCGGAATTTTAGTGAATGCTAGAATGCCGCTCTATTTATAGAGCCTAGGTGCCTGTTCAAAACACTGGTTCGAACAAGTACCAGCAGCCAAACAGCCCCTTACCGAAGGGACACACCTGTTCGGTCAACGGTCACATTTGTTCGGTCAAACTTGAATTAATTAATAAAATAATTAATTAACCCGTGGGTCGACTCATGGGTTCCATAGGTCCTCCCCCTTTCACAAAAGTGGGGTGCCCCTTGGGGCCCAAACCTTACTCCAAACTTGAGTTATATATGGACAACATATTTCCTATAAGAAATCAATGTGGGATAATTTACTTTCAACTACATAACCCATATTCAAGGGGGTGACTTTGGAGGCTAATAACTCATTTAATCCTATACGGATTTGAGCAAATGAATAGTCTAGATTCATCTCCTCTTGGAGGTGAATCCAACGTACCAATGACCCGACACAAAGGATGCATGGGTCCCACATTTATATTGGCTCAAAAATCAACAAGATAATAGGTTTTACACCTATTTATTTTAACAATATTTGATCCTCTTAGACTATTTGAATAATTTTAGGACAGATGATCTCTGTCTCCAGTGCACCATAGTAATTATTTCTCAAACAAATACACGCACGTAGCTAAAAAGGAAATGACCTAATTTTGCTCATTGAGTTCCTCTTTTTGTTATTTTTCTTGTTAGTTGCCCACTGTTCTTTTTTGTTTGTTAATTCTATTAAGAAAAACTTATTAATTCCATGCCTTGATTTCGATGACAACAAAATATTGTCTTAAGGATCTAATAACTCTACAAAATGTGCATACTATATCATTACGACTTGAAGCTTGATATATTGGAGATATTGAAAATTTTAATGTAATCTTAAAGATTGGATGACCTAAAAGCCTTGTTGGACCATTTGGAGAAGCCACTGAAACCTTTGAAGCCATTTGCCTAAGTTAAAAAGGAGATTGGTAGAAAAGAAGGTTGGCATCAAGTTTTAACATTTTTTTGGTAGTACTGACACCTTTTTGGAAGTGCTAATACCTTTTTAGAAGAGTTGACACCTTCTAAAGTAGATCGGCAAAAAAGGAGGTTAACAGCAAGAACTGACACTTTTTGTTGGAAGAGCTATCGCGCTCCGATCTTTACCTAAGCCCTCTTGACTCATAAAAAGCATGGTATTCTCTCTGTTAGAACTTACCCTCCTAAAAGGACAAGTGCGACGACGGTTTGAATTTGAAAACTTGATTTGATTAAAGAATTTTGAAAAATGTTTGGAGTCGCCACATAATATAATTAAAGATGTGTTAAGTTACTTAAAACTAAATGAATCCGAATACTAAGCTTAGGTTTTTTAAAAAGGTTTTAAAAATGTCATTCTTAAAAAGGTTTTTGGAAAAGAAGTTTTTAACAACTTTTTGAAAACCCTTTTGAATACGTGACTCCGATTTTAATATTCGAAATAGAAATCTATGGTCCGGGAGTTGGTTTCGTGTAGGGAACATATCCTAAGATTATCACTCTACCCTACCTTTTCGGTATCTACATGTCTATTCACCTTTAGTTCACTCACTTTAATTACTGGTTACTAGAAGTCCACTTGTATTCACTTAGAGAAGTTTTTGAAAATGGGGTTTAGTAATAACTTTTTGGATGAATAATGCATGATACATGTTTTTAAAAACATATTTGAAAATATAAAATTTTAAAGTGATTTGAGATGAAAATTTTGACTTGATGAAAATTTTTAAAAAGGGAACTTGAGTTGAAATAAGGTTATGACTGTACCATGTTAAATTGCCTAAGTACCTCATTTGGTGAGAATCAAGTCATTCGTAATTCGGGCAAAGGGCCGATTGAAAATAGACTCATGGGAGTCTTAGAAGGTTTTGAAACTTTGAATTAAAAAATTTTGACTTGAAATAGAACTTGAGGGTTTGAAAATGTCTTTGGACATAGGACTTGAGAGATCTTTGGAATGTTTTGAAATGTCTTTGAAATAGGACCTGAATTATTTTTGAAAAATTCTTGAAGTTGAACTCGGAATGTTTTTTAAATGTCTTTGAAAATATTAGAATATTTTTGAAAACAACTCAAGGGTGTTTTGAATATTTTTGAAACAACTCAAGAGAGTTTTAGAAGATTTTGAAATAACTCAAGAAAGTTTTTGAAATGTTTTTAGAACAACCTAAGAGAGTTATGGAATGTTTGAAAGTTTGATTAGAGATTCTAAGAAATGGAGTTTGAATTGGACTACAAATCTGTTGAACTTGTCTTTGAAAAGTTTTTAAAAGTAGTTTTTGAATACCTTATAAAAGGTATGTTGAATATCTTAACACCTTTAAGAGATTAGTTATGAAAAGACTAACTCCTTTAAAGCTATGAATTTTAAAAACATGTTTAGAAAAAAGGCTAGAGACTTTCTTTAGGTTTTGAAAACTTTAGGGTTATATAACTCTATTTGATATCTCATCTTCCTTGAACAACTTCAACCATGTAAGGTCTAAGATTACTTCAAGGGTGAGACTCTTAAAAATCATTCTTGAAAAGGGGTTTGGAAAACTCTTAGAATTTTAGAATCCTAATATGAACAACCTTAAAGGTTGTACTTAATGTATCACTTCCCTTTGGAGACTCTAACCATGAGAAAGTTAAGACCACCTTAGGAATGAGAGCTTTGAAAACATTTTGGAAATAGTCTTTGAAAATGTTAAATGTCTAGCTATTTTTTTTTTTTATTGAGACAAGTTTAAGAGAGTTCTTGAAAATATTTAAGATGGAGTATGGATCCATTTCAAAAGACTTTTGAATTAGGATTTTTGGAAATTCAAGGGAGTAGGAGGTCTTTTGAAAACATGCTATGAAAATGGTTCTGAATTGAATGATAACTTTTATTGGTCTTAAAATTGGAGCCTTGAAGTTTATTAACCTTTGTTGGGTTGACCTAGGGTTAAGTTAGACTAGGGTTGGATTGACTTGAGGTTGACTAACAGGGTTAGGTTAACCTAGGGTTAAGGTGACCTAGAGTTGACTAATTAAGGTTAGGTTAACCTAGGGTTAAGATGACTTAGGGTTGACTAATTGAGGTTAGGTTAACTTAGGGTTTGGTTGACCTAGGGTTAACTAACTTGAGTTAGGTTAACATAAGGTTGGACAACTAGGATCAAGTTAACCTAGGGTTTAGACAACTAGAGTAGAGTTAGCCTAGGGTTTTGGAAGGTGGTTTTGAAAAGTAGTTTTGAACTAGGGTTTTGAATCTAGTGGTTTTGGAAAGGTGTTTTTAATTTAGGGTTTTAAACCTAGTAGTTTTGGAAAGATGGTTTTATGCACAAAACTTGAAAGGGTGTTTTGAAAACCATTTTATGAAAACCATTCAAGTGAGTGTTGGGTTCGTATGGTTGGTATTTGGAAATCACTCAAGAGAGGGTTGCTTTGAAATCATTACAACCACTAAATTAAGAGAGTAAAACTTTTGAAAACCAATACATAAAAGGTAGTTTTGAAAACTTCTGTGAATGAAAGCTAAAAAGAATGAACTTTTGAAAATTATTTTTTCAAAAGGGGGTTTTGGAAAACCATTCTTAAGATGTTGAAAACCACTCTAAAAAATAAGAGTTCATATGGTCGATTTAAAAGAAATCACTCTAAAGAGGACTACATGAGATCATTCCAACCACAATATTCAATAGAGCAAAACTTTGAAAAATCAAAATGGAAATGATAGTTTTGAAAAACTATTTATATGCAAAGAGAATGAATTGTTGAGAACCCCACTTAAAGAGGGTTGTTTTGAAAATCACTTTTGGGACATTAAAAAAACCACTCTAGTGAGTTAGGGTTCCTGTGGTCAATATAGTGGGAAGACCATTCAAGAGAGTCTCCATAGGGACCATTCCAACCACAAAACTCAAGAAAGCAAAACTTTGAAAATCAAATTGAAATGAAAGGTTTGAAAATCATTTTAATGCAACTTGAAAGTAAAAAATGCAATGAGATGCAAAATGAAGATTGAGGGGCTTAAAGGTGGCTTCTTAAGGCATGGAAATCTAAGATTTGGCCTTAAGTTTCAAGAAACCAACTCTTAGAATCATTTTTAGGAAAACACTTGAATATAGAATTTGAGAATGACATGGAAATAGAAATAGTTAGGGGTTTTAGAAAATGGTGATGAGCATAAAAATGGAGCAAAGCATGGAATACATGAATACAGTAATCATATGCAAGGGAGTCATGAAATCATACAAGGCTAAAAAGCCATACCACATTGCAAGGGGCCTATGGTCCATACTATGATAAGGTAGGCTAAAAGGAGAATTGTCAACCGATGGCTTCCCTAAAGCTTCCCTTGGGCATGCATCTAAGGTCCTCTTGTTCACATAAGCAAGAAAGAAGGGTAAAAGATGGGGAGTAAAGAGAGAATAGCCTAAGTAGGCTAGGAGAAAGAAGAGAAGAGTGGGGGGTAGCAAAATATAAATAGAAATATTACATTGTCTTCATAACCTTTTCAATCTTCAATAGAGGGCGTTACTTGAGCTTTGAAGGGTCTTCAATACCTTAAAGTATGCTGAAAATGGCCTCCACGGTTGCTTGGAGGCTTAGAAGATGGAGTGCATAGGCTAGAGAGGAGTTGAATCTAGCTTAGATGCTTGGAGGGTGATAGGGTTTTTCAAAGTTTTGGGGAGATTTTAGTAGAGCTTTGCTGTTGTTTTAGCCTATGGAATAAGCAGGGGGGTGCCTTCTATTTATAGGCAAAGCTGCTGGGGTCTAGCACATGTGCTACATGCGCCTAGGCTAATTTTTCCCTAGCATATGTAACACATGCTCCAATACTGTGCCACTAACTGAATGCCATGTGGCACTCCTTTTACTACCCTAACTTGGGCTGCAAGGCAAGTTTTGTCTAATTTGATCATTTATTGGGTGCATGTTGCACACAATCCGTTGTTGAGAACTCTTATGCTAACTTTGCCTCGATATTTCTTACAATCCGAAAAAGATCCAGAAAAATCAGTCACGTTCACGACGTTTTCCCGCTGTTTCTCACAAACTGGGAGCTCTCGGAGAGCTTCAAAGGATTTTGAACGACAGAGATATGTCATTGGGAAGCGTGCATGAAAATAAGCTTTTTAGAGTATCTGTGAGACGCTCCAAGGGTTACTAAAAATGGCAGTTTTTGAGCTACATGATTGTGGCCTCCAGGAAGCGACCTCTTCGATCGAACTGTAGCGATGATAGGTCCTCCAGACAGGCTTCATGGAATCCTCTATTTTATGCATTTAAAATCGTTTGACAGTTGTAAGCACCCCATTTTTGCCCGCTCAGTAGTCTCTAGTCCGTCCAAACTTGTATTCAAGTCAATATGGACATATTCCGAGTCAAACTAATTTTTTAGACATAATTCAGTCAATCGATCGCTTCGCGGGCCCATTGGGCCCAAACAAAGGCAAAATGACCAAAGTTTCCTTAGGGCATTGTTCGTTCCAATTCCAGTGGGCATGTCTTTTCAAAGACAGCAAGTCCCCGTTTTAATCTCAAATCCAATTTTAAGTCCAATTCTAATTCCAATTAAATTTGGTACGCCTTTCGAAAAAGTTGATAAGTCCATCCTGTCCGGCACGTTTTTTGAGAGAAATCTTTGGAATGGTAAGTCCCTTCAAACCCGTCGACCGACACGAGACTCCAAGTCCTTGAAATGGTAGAATGGTCCACCTTTGGCGCCTGCTAGCCCGCCAATGAAGAATGTCCGTTTCGGCACACCTTCTAAGAAAGTTGATTCCTCAGGTGATAAGTCTACTTAGCAGCTTCCCGAGATTAGTCAGTCTCTGGAATGATTGTGACCAGTTAGAGTAATGGAAGTACTCATAAACATCGCAACCGTAAGAGTGACGGAAACACTCGTAAACAGGTCAACATTGGGAATTGCCAACAAACCCCTATGTCACGGAACCGTCGTCAGAGTGACGGAAACACTCAAAACCCATGTCAACACCAGTGCCTGCTAGCCCATTCTGGTGAAAATGACTAAACTGCCCATAGGGCCATTTTCGACATGCTTCTCGAGAAAGTACCTAAGTCCTCAGAATGGTAAGTCCACCCTTCCAAGATCTTCCCAAAGATAATCTGGCTTGATTAGGTGTCTTCCAATCGGTTTTGGGCCAATTCTAAGACCCTCCAATCAAAATGACTATTTTGCCCCTAGGCATCTGAGTGCCTCGAAAACCACACCGGCTCTAGGTATCAAACCGGTAACCTTCCAGGAATGTTTTTGATAGCATCCCCAGCCTTCCATTACTTTTCTAGGTCATTCCGAGTTAGTTCCGGCAAACCTGGTGCAAAATGACCATTTTATCCCTGCTGGGCCGGTCACCTCTTCCAACCATACTGGCTCTGGGTATCAAACTGGTAGCCTCTCGGAATAATCTAGTTAATGTTTCCAAGCTTTCAATCTTTTTTCGGGACATTTCGAGTTCATCCCGACAGTTTTCCGGTTCGATTGACCGTTTTGCCCCTAATGGCCCGGTTAACCCTTCCAACACATCCTAATATTATTTTTCAAGTTTACTACCCCCAAGATATTATTCTGAGGGTTCCTGTCCCTTTTTGGCCCTTCGGGCCATTTTCAGCCTTTTAAATCATTCCCGGACCTTCCGGAGTCACTCCTAATGAAGCCAGGTTAAAAATTGCATGGTAGTCACTAGTACAGACACCCAAATCTTTTGAAGAAACGTTGCTTACCGACCTTAAAACTTTCCTAAGTGGCACCAGAAGGAAATTTTTCCTGGCGCCACTGCAGTAGGCACTAGGTCAATTTTCTGTCTATAAATACAGAGTCTCCTCCAACGTGAAAAGGGCCCGCAAACTCTGTCGAAAAACCCTGCTCTTTGACATTCGGAGCTCAAAGTCCTTCCAAACCCTAGTTCCCTTTAGGTTCTCCAAACTCTAGCCTTCATATACAAACCCTAGCCTCTATACACTCAAACCCTAGCATACATACACTCACATACACCCCTATACACTCATATACTAGCCTCCAAAGCCTCCATTGAAGACTTGAAGTATTGCAATTCTGAAGCTCCTGAAGATCAAAGCAAGCTCTTGAAGACGGACACAAAGCAAACCAAAGATCGAAGCAAAGAAAGTGAGCATAATAAAGCAAATAAAAGAAGATATAAGGTACGCTTCCTATTTATGTTTACGCAATTCTCCCCTCTCTCTTCTCTCTCTTAACCCACTTGAGTTTTCTTCTATTTTAATCCCCCATCTTCTATCCCTTTCTTACATGCTTGAAACAAGAGACTCCCCAGTTCATGTGTAGGATTAGATTATTGAAAGTCACCGTGTCGGGAGCTTTCTCTTAGTCTAACTGGAGACTACGTGGGTTCGGCCCCCTTGATTATGTGGTGAAACCTTTAACATTGTATGTTCACGACCCCAACTTGCATTGTGCATATTACAATCATGCATCTCCTCAAAATTCGTTTTCAAAACTTGCATTAAAATTTTCTTCTTTAAAACTTATTTTCAAGATCACAATCCTAAGGTGATTCTAGCCTTTCTATGGTTAGGGTTGCTTTAGGAAAGTGTTATATTTAAAGTGACTTTTATGGTCCATATTTTCAAATCCTTGTTATTTTCAAAACCACAATCCTAGAGGGGTTCTAACCTTTTTATGGTTAGAATCGTTTTAAGAAAGTGAGATATTTTTAGAGGCTTACAAAAGTCCACATTCAAATCCCTTTCTAAATTGCTTTTCAAACTTACTTTCCAAAACCTCTTTTTAAATCCTCTCCAAAATCTCTCTTTCACGTCTACTCTCTAAAATCTCTTTTCCAATATACTTTCTAAAAACTCTCTCCAATCTCCTTTCCAAAATTGCTTTCTAAAAACGCCCTTTAAAAAATCTATTTTTCAAAACTTCTTTTTAAAACTCCTTTCCAAAAAGTTCTTTCCAAAATGTACTTTTTAAAAACGCTTTAAGTTTCCTTCCCAACAACTCTTTCCAAAAATTTCTTTCCAAAAACTCTCTTTTCAAATTTACTTTCTAAAAACTCCTTTCTAAGATCTTTTTCCAAAAATCTTTCTTTGCAAAAGCTCTACTTTTCAAAATCTCTTTTCTTGGAGTCCAAGTTAAACGCTAGAGCCATGATTAGGAAATCCTAATTTCCAATTTCCTTTTCTACATCAAACCCTAGGTTACTAAATCCTAGTTTCTACTTCAAAATCATATATTTCCAAACCTTATTTTCTCCACCAAGATCTAGGATTTCCAAACTTCATCTTTCCAATTCCATGTCAAATCATATCCTCCGTTTTAGAAAACTAAATCTAATTTCCCATTTAGGAAATTAGATCCAATCCTCTGTTTTTGAAAATAAAATAAAATAATTTCCTTTTCGAAATAAAATCCAAACATTTCCTAATCCCAATCCTTCCTAATCCATACCTTCCTAAACCTTAAGTTTCCAAATTTAAAATTTTTAAATCTTTCTTAAACTCAAACCTTTCTTAATTTCAAGTATTTCTAAAACTCAAACTTTAAATCTTTCTAAAATTTTAAACTTTCTAAATTTCAAATCTTTCTTAATTCAAAACTTTTTAAATTCGAAACTTTCTTAAGTTAAAACTTTCCAAATTCCAAATCTTTCTCAAATCAAACTTTTCCTAATTCAAATCTTTCCAAAAATCAACTCTTTCTTAAAAAGGAACCTTTCCAATTTTAAAACATTCCTATTTCAAAACATTCCAATTTCAAAACTTTCCAATTTTGAAACTTCCCTAAAACGGAACTTTTCTATTTTGAAACTTTTCTAATTTGAACCTTTTTTAAATCCAATCTTTCCCTAATCTTCCAAGTCTAACATTCGAGTCAAATATTTTTTCAAACCCTTCCAAGTCAAGTCTAATCTTTCTTAAACCTCAAATCTTTCCTAAGTTCCACCTTTCATAAGTCGAGATTTCCTAAAACCAAGCTTTCCAAAACTAATATTTTCAAATCTTCCAATCAAAGTTCCATTTCCTAATCTTCCAATCCAAATTCTGACTCAAACTCTTTTTCAAGTCAAACATTTTATTTTCAATCGGACTCTTATTCGAACTACGACTGACCTGATTCCTCAAAAGGGATATGTAGGCAACCCTCTCAGATACGGCCATAACTTTTTTCAAATCTCCAATTTCACAACTTTTTTCAAACTTCTATTTTCATAACTATTTTCAAACTTCCGATTCCAAAAATCTATTTTCAAATTTCTACTTCAAAATCCTTCTTTCAAAATCAAATCAAGTTCTTTTCAAATCTATTTTCAAAATCAAAGTCTTTTCTATTGCACTTGTATATCACGCATTATGTAAATTCTTTTCAAAATTCTTTTCTAAAGTGGATAGTTATTAGACATTTATTAATCGAAGACTCTAATGAGTAAACTTAGGGTGAATAGACATGTAGGTAACGTAAGGGCGGGGTAGGGTGATGGCTTAGTGCGTCTTTCCTACACGTAATCAACCTCCAAACCTAGATCACTGTTTTCAAGGATCAAATGAAGTTATTTTCAAAAAAAAGGGCTTACATATTTTCAAAGGTTTCCAAATAACTTGTTTTCCTAAAAACCCTCTTTTAAGAAAGTATTTTCAAAAATCCTTTTTTTCAAAAAAAAATATCCTAAGTGTAATCTTTGGATTGTGCTTAGTTTTGGGTGACCTAACTTACGTTAATCAAGTTAGGTGGCAACTTCAAATTGTTTTCTAAAAGCCCTTTATTCAAATCAAATTTTCAATTCAAACCTAGTCGCACTCATTTTTCTAGGAAGATGAGTTCTAACGAGAGAGTACTGTGTTTTTCTCACTTGTCTTTTTCAGGTGCAAAAACTCGGGGCATGACAACAGTGCACTTTAAGTAGGGAATTGAAGAAAATGTCAACCTAGGAGGAGCGTCTGTGAGGCGCTCCAAGAGTTTCGAAAAGTGGCAACTTTTGAGCCATGCGATTGGAGACTTCGGAAAGCAATATTTTCAATCAAACCGTATCGATGGAAAGACCTTTTGAAACAATTTCAAGAATTTTCTAATTTACACATTTCTCAAGTCATTTGACGATGCATTTTAATTAAGGAATCATAGAAAAAGACAATCCTAACAAAGCTTCTATAAGACGCTTCAAGAAGCTTTTGTTGACTTAGAAGTGTTTTGAGTCAAGGGACTCGCTTGGAAACGAAGAGGGAGGTTCAACGGGGTATCCCAACAAATGCCGGTTTGGTACCTAAAGCCGATGTAATTTAGAAAATGCCCAAGCCACTAGGGGCAAAATAGTCATTTTGACCGGGATTGACCGAATTGGAGTCGAAGTTGGTTTGATTGGCATCTTAAATGTGCCAGATTGTCAAGGGATAGTAAAAAAAGGTGGACTTACCATTTTAAGAACTTTATACTTTCTCGAGGACGTGCCAAGTTGGATGGACTTATCATCTCGAGGAGTTTGTACTTTCTTACAAGGCGTGCCATCATGCCTAAGGGACAGGTTGGTCATTTTTCACCAAGACAGACTAGCGGGCGTTGGTATTGACCTGGGTTTATGAGTGTTTTCATCACTCCATAGTTATGACGGGTTGGTTTTCAAAGGTCCTTTTCTCCAGTAAACGTGCCACCGCCAAGAGGCGCATTCGGTCTTATGACACTGGGTGGTTTAGTGGCCAAACCCATATTGACCTGGTGAGTATTCTTATCAATCCATGGTTTGTGAGTATTTTCATCACTCCAATGGTTTGGTATTAGTTCCAAAGACTGCTTGATCTCGAGAAGCCAGCTAATGCTAAGGGGCAAAACGGACATTCTATATTGGCCGGCTAGCAGGCACCAGAAGTGAACTACTTATGATTTGTGAGTGTTTCTGTCACTCCGACAGCGGTGATTAATTTCGGAGGCTGCTTGGCCTTTGAAAATTACCTTCGAAAGTTTGTGAGTGTTTCTGTTACCCCAACGATGTGATAGTTTGTGAGTGTTTCCATCACTCTAACAGTGTTTGGCATTAGTTCCGAAGATTGATCGATACTGGAAAGCTGCTTGGAGCATAGTTATCAATCTCGTACTAGTCAAGGTATTGTTTTTACTATTAGTACGTTACGTATTGGTACCGGTACAATACCAGGTATTGTCTCGAATTTATCGCCATAAATATTATATGCTATAAAAATATATATTTAAAATGTCAAAGGTTTTAATATAATGTAAACGTGTTATCCAACTCAAATATATATTTAAAAAGACATATTATTGTCTAGTATATACCTAAAATAAATTTTAATTGACAATTATCATCAAAAGAGAATATAATTAAATTATTTTAAAATAAATTACATAAAACCGGTATCGTCCAGTATTCTTGGTATCACTGGTTTTAGGCGGTATCGCCAATATTTGCCATTATTAATTTGTTCCTTAGTCAATACGATACCATCATTTATTTGTATCGGATGAAGACCAGTATGGTATGTACCAGCCAGTATTCCCGGTACTGGTATGAGATTCATTACTATGGCTTGGAGTGCTTAGAGGCATTTTGGTTATTTGGCTTCAATTGTGCCCGATGAGCCTGGAAAGCAACCGATTGACTTGATTGGAGTTTGGTAGTGTTGTGATGTTTTACTAAAAAATTGATTTAGACCAGAGATTACTAAGTCGGCAAAAATGTGGTGCTTACAGCTGTCTCTCTTTTTTTGTCTTTCCTTGTTGAAGACAGAAAATGACATAGTAAAGGTCTTATTTTGATTGCGAGGTGATCGGATGGACTAGAGTAGTTGAAATTTGAAAATTTGAGTTTGAAAACTAGATTGTCTTGATTTTTGAAATTCGGAATTTTGAAAACTTGATTTGAAATGATTTTGAAATTAATTATTTCTGAACTGACATTCTGACTAATGGACACTCCTTTAGGAAGATTCAAGGTTTTGAAATCGAAAATAATTTTTTGAAATATGTTGAAATTGATTTTTCCTGAACCGTCATTCCGATCAGTGGAATGATACTCCTTTGTGGAGATTCAGAGTTTTGAAATTGAATATGATTTTGAAATTTAAGTTGATTGTTTGAAATGATTTTGAAATCGCTTTTTAAAATGGATTGATTTGAATTTCAATTAGAAGAGTTTGAAAAACCTTTGAAACTTGGAACAAAACTTTTGAGGAAAAGTTTTGAAAACCTAGAATTTTGAAATGAAATTTTTGAGGAAAAAGTTTTGAAATTTAGAATTTTGAAATAAAACTTTTGAAGTTAAAAGTTTTAGAAAATCTGGAATTTGATTTTGGAAGGAAACTTTTTTCGGAGAAATGTTTGAAAACCCAAAAACTTTTTGAGGCAAAAGTTTGCAAACGCAAAACTTTGAAAATTAGGCTTTTTTAGGTAAAAGTTTGAAAACCCAAAACTTGCTTTTGAGATTAAACTTTGTGAACGAAAAAACTTTGGAAAATCAGAGAGTGTTTTTGAAGTTAATTTTTTTTAAGGAAAAAATGTTAGAAAACCTAGACAATGTTTTTGAATCAAAACTTTTTGAAGGAAAAAGTTTGGAAAACCAGAAAAATGATTTTGAAATAAAACTTTTTTTAAGGAAAAAGTTAGAAAATCTAGAAAGGTGAAAACCATTTGAAGGGGATTCTTTTGAACTTGAAATTTGGAACCCCCCCCACCACCCCCCCCTTTTTAAGTTGAGGGGTAAAAAACTTGTTTTGACTCGAAACTTGAGAATTCTTGAAGGCAAAATTTTACAAAATTCATTTTAACTTAAAATTGTTGAATGTTTTAAAGCAAAACATTTTGGAAATTTGTTTTGACTTGAAACTTGAACTTTTGAATAAAAAATATTTAGAAAATTTATTTTGGCTCAAAATTTGAACTCTTGAAGACAAAATGTATAAAAATTCATTTTTATTCGAAACTTGAACTTTTGAGGACAAAATGTGTATAGAATTCATTTTGACTCAAAATTTGAACTCTTGAAGACAAAATGTATAGAAAAATCATTTTGACCCAAAACTTGAACTTGTGAAGATAAAATGTATAGAAAATTCATTTTGACTCGAAACTTGAATTTTTTAAGACAAAATGTATGAAAAATTCATTTTGACTTGAGACCTTTGATTTTTTTTTTTTTAAAGCAAAACGTTTAGAAAATTCGTTTTGACTCAAAACTTAAAACTTTTTGAAGGAAAATTTTAAAAAAACTTATTTGACTTTTGAAAATTAATTTTGAATTTGAAAGAAAGCAAGAGCTTTAATCTTTTGAATTTGAAACTATTTGTTGAAAAAGTTTTGAAAGCTTTCAAAATTGAGTTTGAAATTTGAAAGTTTTTGTAGCCGAAGCCTTGGAAGTTTTTAGACTTTTGAAAACTGATTTTTTTATTTGAAAGAAAGCTTGAGCTTTCGCTTTGAAGTTGATTTTGAAATGATTCCGTAAGAATTATACATTAGCTTTATCTTGAAATTCTGGTGAGGAGTTGAGGCTTGTGAGTCATGAGAGATTGTTCTGTGCTTAGTGTTTTTTATCTTGAAGTCGAAAGGATAGGGCCTTTGTTCCATCTTGGGCCGAGGTCTCCAAAGAGCAGAATATTTGGTGTTTGCTTGATTGTCGAGTTCTGCTTTTGGTAGGCATAACATGATTCTAGTTGACATGTTTTCTGAGGAATTTTACTTCTCTGAAGTCGAACATCTTGAGTTTGTTCATGGAAGGGGTGAGGTTTCTTTCTCTTTTGAAAAGGTTTAGGTATCTGGAAGGTCGAACATCCTTGGTCGGTTTATCTTGGATCGATCAGCTGGTTTTAAATTAATTGGGAGGTGTAAAGTGGGACTTGCCCCAGTTTTAATGATTTGAGAAGGTTGAATTAGGCAATCCACAGTTGATTGGGGAGGTCGAGGGTGGGTCGTTGCCCCAATCTTCACTGTTTGAAAAAGGTTGGATTAAGCTGTTCAAAGTTTTCACAGGAAATTAGAATGATGTATGTTATACCCACTAATAGACACACAAATTAGGAAGAAATATGGATAAATGTATGTAGGGGTTTATTGAAATGGATATATGTCATACTCGAATGCAGGTATAGATACAAGTTATACTTGGATATTAAAGGAATGCGCAAGCTATATAGGAATTAGAATGAATGCCTGTCATACTTTCTGATGAATGCACAGGGTTTTGCAGGAATGGAATTGAATAAATGTTATATTTTTTGATGTATGCATATGATTATACAAGAATGGAATTGAAAGTATGTTATACTTTTTTTAATTTATAAATGTACAGGATTGTATAGGATTGAAAACGAATGCATGTCATACTTTTTGATGAATATTCAGAATTTTACAAATTTATATGTCATACTTTTTTATGAATGCACAGGTTTATGCAGGAATGGAATTGAATGAGTGTCATACTTTTAAATGCATGCATGAATAGATACAAATTACACAGAAATTGAATGGATGTACAGATTATACATGTCATGAATGCACAAATACTACATGTATATAGGTTATCTACGAAGAATGCCTTAGGATGCCCTAGGACCCATGCTCTCAGAATTCTATTTCCCTTCCAGAATCTTACCCCTTTAGTTTTATCCCATTCTTATCGAGGTGTGATAGCATTTGCATCATTCCCAAGATATCTTGACCTTTTGGTTTGCCAATTGCTATCTTATTCTTATTTTTTACGAGATTACTATTTGAAAATTTTCTATCCTTACTTGGTTCTCTCTCTTAAATCTTCAAATTTTACCATGGCTTGAGCAACAGCTCGCCGGCCCTTTGTAGAGCGATAAACAACTTGGCTCTCATTCTGAGAAGACTTCTTTTGGGACTATAATGTAGGTCGGGTTTTGAGGTTATAAGAAATAAAGGAATATTTAGGCTCAAAGATTTTTTTTAATAGGTTGTTTAAACCAAAACCAACTGAGCACATCTTGGGGCATGAGATTGCCTCTGCATTCCTTCCTGTCTCTCTCCTTTTTTTTAGAACTACTTGTTTTGGTATTGTTCAGGCTTATTTAGACTAAACAATTTTCTTTGATCAGAGAAGACCTTTTATTTGAACAATAGCGCATGCTAGGTTAAAGGGTTTATGAACGAAAGGATATAAAGGCTTAAACATTATAATTTGTGGGGTTCCCTAAGGACCATGATCACCTTTGGTAATTTAATTTCTATTTCCTTTTTTCTTCTTCCCTTATTACTCTTTTTATTCTTCTAGACCATTGTCTCCCTTCTAATTAGAATTCTTCATCAAGAAATTTATTCTTATGTCGACTTTTAGAGATGCTGACTTTTTATTTCTATTTTTGAAAGACATTATCTTTTCTTGAAGACCACCATTAACACAATGGTTTTTTTTTCCACTCTTATTGCTCTTCTAGACTCTTTTTTACATCGAAAAGCTTGCTTCTATGCTTCCTCTTGGAGATGTCACCGATACTGTATCCTCTTGGACATCTCCATCCTCATCATGCGCTCATTACTTCTTATTAAGGGTTTTTGCCTTAACCCAATGTGGGCGGTAATCATCAGGTCAGTTTTCTTTGAAAAAATGTAACCAGCTCTAGTGGGCTTTGCAAAGGGATTTTTTTTTTTTTTTACTGTATGGTAGTAGAATTGAGGGCCTCTCATCCTTTCAAATTGAATTACTTAGTCTATAAAGCCTTTTCACAAAGTTTAGAGAATATTCCTAAATAAATCCTTGTACTTTCTATCAAATCAACCACCATATGCTCACCTCAATGTGGGGGATGGTTCTTGGTTTGGGAATAACTGAATGGAAATCACTTACAACTCTAATGGGCTAAGCAAAGGTAGTGTTTACTTCTTTTGGATAGATATAACAATGACTTCTCATCTTCTTGAGGAGACGACTACCCATCGCTTAGCCAGGATATCACTCAAGTGTCATCTCTTTAATAAGCTCCACACTTCTTTGTTGAGTTTATCTTCCTTCTTCCTTTCACTCTCTATTTTTCTCTCAAAGGTTTTAACCTCTATTGAATGAGTTGCCCATGCTATCCCATCCTTCAAGTCAAGTCATTATAAATTGGAGAAGAATCTCTAAAGCAATCATTATCCACAAGAGTATGAGTTAAGGGGATTAAACTAGAGTCTTTCATTTTCATTTTTTTTATATGGCATGGCCTTAATTGAAAGCATAAGCACAAGACAGAAAAAGTAAAAAATAGAAAGAAAAGTGGATGAATACAGAAAACATTCATTATCCTCGTTGGTTTCAAACGCCTCTAGATAGGCTTTGTTATTATCCCGACATTTTCTATGCTCCATGTGCCAGGTGTGTCATTAAGCTATGCGGGGTGGATTGAGTTGTTGTCTGCAGCACTCACGGTGCCACTGGTGATGGTGTAGTGGTGGATCTCTCTTTTTTTTTTTTTTTTTCCTTTTTCAGCTTCATACGGGGTGCCTAGGCTACCACCCAAGACTTGTAGTTTCTTAATGTTGTTCTTTTCTTTACTGGGTTCTTCTTCAGAAGCAAAGATGGCGGCTTTAGCAGATATGCTAGCTAGCTAGCCTTCCTCCCATTTGATTTCTACCATGGCCTGATCTTAGAAAAACTTGTTTGCATCGATTTTGTCTAGATCAGCCCCATCTTCCATGATAAAATTGATGGTGTAGTCTGGTGATGGGTGGGGAGCAACATGAGTTGGGTCGGCTTCTTGTATGCCAATAACTTTTGAGTCAATTAGGTCATGAATTTTATACTTTAGAGAGAAGCAATCCTCAGTGTCATGAACTTGGCTACCCAAATGGTATTTGCAGGTTATTATCAAGTTGAAGTTGAGTGGTAAGGGATTAGGGAGCGGCTGAGAGGGTATAGGCTTCAGATGTCCTGTTGCTAGGAGGCCATAATAAGGTGCGGTTTGTGTGCAAGCAAGTTTAGTAGAAACTCAGTTTCTCCAGCTCACTCTCTTAGGACGGAAGGGTGTCCCAGATGTTTTTAAAGGCTGGGGATCAGGTTCTAGAGTAATAATATTTGGGTCAATGGCCTTGAATTTTACGCTTCAAAGTGGGACAATTTTTTGTGTCATGGTCAGGTGAGTTGGAATTGTATTCACATGATAGATTAGGATTGTATGATTTGGGGGTCCGGTTGAAGACAAGCTTGGGAGGTACCAGAACGAGATGTTTGGCTTAGCAAAGTCGTCGGTAAGCAATGGTCAGAGAGCAAGCCAATGGGTCGTAATCCCAGTCTTCTCTGTTGGTCCTCTTTTGGAAGACAATATACTCCTCATGGGTTTGGACCTGAAGAGCCTTTGCCCGCTCATCAGGCATTATGCCTACATGTGATAGGAGCAGAGAGATCTTTTTTTCCACTTTGGTTATCTTCCTCCCAAGTCCTCTTACTTCTTCCAGTAGCTGAGCTTGGCCTTGCTTGAGAACTGAGCTTGGTCACGTATTGGATGGCTCCATGGATGCTTTTCAATCTGAAATGAAGTAACTACTCCTTCGTTTCTTAGCCTTAAATGGTGACCTTCTGAAAAAAATCTCTACGGACGTTGGCTTGGCTTTCGATCTTGTAGCAATTTGGGGAGGGGGGGGGGGGGGGGGGGAGAGTAAAGAGAAAGTATAAAATAAGAAAAAGGAAAAAGTTAGTGCGTTGACTTGAAAGTTTTTATGCAATGCATGTCTTAGGGGTGCTCCTAATTTTGAGGGGGACTAAACATGATGTTTTGGCTCATTTTTTGAGAAAGGCGATTCCCCCTTTCTGTAATACCGTACCTGTGTGATCTTGTCTATTCATCCATTCATACATTCGTTCGATGAAAGTAAGAAAGACATTTTCATTGCATTTGATTTTTGTACATAGAATTGAAAGTACATTTGAAGGGGAAGGGGGAACACTTTCCACTGGACTTTTTGCCTATCTACTAGAATCCTAAACTACTCTTGAGTACTTGGACCCATCTTCCTTGATGGAGTTTGGTGAGAGACCTCGCTTAGTGGCTGTCCCTTATCTTTTAAGTAATCCTATCTCTATGAGTAGAGAGGGATTAGAGCCCCTCTCATGGGATGAGATTTGATACATGTTATGAGTCTTTAGGGTTGCTTGGAACCCTTACAAATTTTGGTAGGCTTTGATTTGAATGAGAGTGGTTTAGATCACTCTTTTTAAGTTGATCATATGCATGGAATGTAGTACTTGAGTTATTTTGAAACTCTTGTCTTGAAATGGAGAATGGATGCATGAGCAATATGATATTTGTATAGCAGTAGAAAATGCATGAGCAGTATAACAACAGGAATTAAGTAGTTTAAATTAACAGGAAGTAAGGAAAAGTAATGCGGTCGCCCTTTCCTCCTTGGTTTTAAAAATGACGCATGTGTCTTAAATCCAGCAGAGGTTTAACTATGCATGCGGTGCTACATGAGCATGAGGTTGAGGGTTACTAATACTTCCTAAAAAGCTCAATTCTTGAATCTTTAAACCTCTGGCAAGCACCCCTGAGAGGGTGAACCCCATTTTTGGTTGATGGTTCAGGCGAGGGAACTATCAAGAGGCCGTCGGCTAAGAAACAAACACTGCATCCACCGACAAACAATATATTGTTCCCCCTTCTAACTAAAAGGATAGTAACCAGGTAGAATGCAAATATAAATGTATATGATTGTGAGCGCAAGTATGTGTGGAATTTTTTAAAATAGAGGAAAGGTCTCAATAACTCCCATTCATCCTGTACCATTCATGCATTTATGACAGTTAAAACATTCACACAACATAAAGTAAATGTGAACAAGGGTTCACCTACAAAAGAAATACAAATAGTTAACACTTTTTGGAAAACTTAACCCAGCAGGAAAATAAATGATCAATGCAAGAACATAAATACAAAAATTAATACAAGGGCATGAATAATAGAACGAATGCAAGTGACGACACTTGTTTGAAAACTTTAAACATTTTTGAAAATATTGTTTGATTTTTACAAACTTATGATTTTTAAAATATGTTAAATTTTGAAAAATTTTACAAAGTGGATAAAACTGAACCAAGTAATTGGATATTCTAGATGAGTGAAGGGTGAAGAGACATGACAATGGCCTAATCTTTTAAGCATATCCAACTGTCGTGCTCCGATTTTTACTCAAGCCCTCTTGACTTGGGAAAAGCATGATACTCTCTCTATTAGAACTTACCCTCCTAAAAGAACAACAGCGTCGAGGGTTTGAACTTAAAAATTTGATTTGATTCAAGGCTTTTTGATAAATGTTTGGAGTCGCCACCTAACATAGTTAAAGATGTGTTAAGTCACCTAAAACTAAGTGTAATCCGAAGACTAAATTTAGGTTTTTTGAAAAAGTTTTGAAAATGTCTTTCTTAAGAAGGTTTTTAGAAAAGAGGTTTTTAGCAACCTTTTGAAAGCCCTTTTGAATACGTGACTCTAATTTTGCTCTTCGAAATAAAAATCTATGGTCCGGGGGTTGGTTACGTGAAGAGAAAATATCCTAAGATCATCACCCTGCCCCGCTCTTTCGATACTAACATGTTTATTCACTCTTAGTTCACTCACTTAAATTACCAGTTAATAGAAGTCCACTTGTATCCAGTTAGAGAAGTTTTCGAAAATAGGGTTTGGTCATTATTTTTTAGATGAATGATGCATGATGCATTTTTTGAAAAGATATTTGAAATAGGAAGTTTTTGAACTGGTTTGAGATGGAAATTTTAACTTGATAAAGATTTTTGAAAAGGGAACTTGAGTTGAAATAAAGTTATGACTGCATCATTTTAAGTTGCCTACATATCTCATTTGACGAGAATCAGGTAATTCGTAATTCGGGCAAAGACCCGATTGAAGATAGACTCATAGGAGTTTTGGAAGGTTTTGAAACTTTGGATTCAAGAGTTTTGACTTGAAATAGAACTTGAAGGTTTGAAAATATCTTTGGACATAGGACTTGAGAGATCTTTGGAATTTTTTGAATATGCCTTTGAAATAAGACTTGGATTGTTTCAAAGATGCCTTTGAAATAGGACTTGGATTATTTTTGAAAATTTTTTGAAGTTGAACTTGAATGTTTTTGAAATGTCTTTGAAAGTGTCAAAATATTTTTGGAAACAACTCAAGGGAGTTTTGAATGGTTTTTGAAACAACTCAAGAGAGTTTTGGAAGGTTTTTGAAATAACTCAAGAGTGTTTTTAAAATATTTTTGGAACAACTCAAGACAGTTTTGGAATATTTGAAAGTTTGATTAGAGATTTTTAGAAATGGAGTTTGAATTGGACTAGGAATCTTTTAAACTTGTCTTTGAAAAGGTTTTTAAAGTAGTTTTTTAATACCTTATAAAAGGTATGTTGAATATCTCAATACCTTTAAGAGATTAGCTATGAAAAGACTAACTCCTTTAAGGCTATGAATTTTTGAAAACATGTTTAGAAAAGGGGCTAGAGACTTCCCTTAGGTTTTAAAAACTTTAGGGTTACATAACCCTACTTGATATCTCACCTTCCATGAACAACCTCAACCACATAACGCCTAAGACTACTTCAAGGGTGAGACTCTTGAAAATCCTTGAAAAGAGGTTTGGAAAACCCTTAGGGTTTGAGAATTCTAATATGAACAAACTTGAAGGTTATGCTTAATATATCACTTCCCTTTGGAGATGCTAACCATGAGAGAGTTAAGACCACCTTAGAAATGTGAGTTTTGAAAACATTTTAAAAATAATCTTTGGAAATATTAAGTGTCTAGACATTTTTTATTAAGACAAGTTTAGGAGAGTTTTAAAAAGTATTTTGAGATAGAGTATGGATTCATTTGAAAAACTTTTGAATTAGGATTTTTGAAAACTCAAGGGATTATGAGGTTTTTTGAAAACGTGTTATTAAAATGGTCTTGAATTGAATGATGACTTTTAGTGGTCTTGAAATTGGAGCGTTGAAGTTTACTAACCTTGATTGGGTTGATCTAGGGTTAAGTTAGACTAGGGTTAGATTGACCTAAGATTGACTAACTAGGGTTAGATTAACCTAAGGTTAAGGTAACCTAGGGTTGACTAACTAAGGTCAAGTTAGCCTAAGGTTTGATTAACTTAGAGTTAACTAACTTGGGTTAGGTTAACTTAAGGTTGGACAACTAGGGTCAGGTTAATCTAGGGTTTTGGAAGGTGGTATTGAAAAGCGGTTTTGAACTAGGGTTTTGAATTTGGTGGTTTTCAAAAGGTATTTTTGATATAGGGTTTTGAACCTAGTGGTTTTGAAAAGATGGTTTTATGCATGGAACTTGAAAGGATGTTTTGAAAACCATTTCATGAAAACTACACAAGTGAGTATTGGGTTCATATGGTTGGTATTTGGAAATTACTCAAGAGAGGGTTACCTTGGAACTATTATAACCACTAATTCAAGAAAGTGAAACTTTTGAAAACCAATATATAAAATATAGTTTTGAAAACTTTTTTGATTGAAAACTAAAAAGAATGAACTTTTGAAAATCACTTTTTGAAAAGGGGGTTTTGAAAAATCACTCTTAAGATGTTGAAAATCACTCTAAAGAATAAGAGTTCATATGGTCGATTTAAGGGAAATCACTCCAAAGAGGACTCCATGAGACCATTCTAACCACAATATTTAATATAGCAAAACTTCTAAAAATCAAAATGGAAATGGTAGTTTTGAAAAATCATTTTTATACAGAGAGAATGAACTCTTGAGAACCTTTCTTAAAGTGGATTATTTTGAAAACCTGTTTTAGGGCGTTAAAAAAACTACTTTAGTGAGTTAGAGCTCCTATGGTCAATATAGTGGGCAGACTACTTAAGAAAGTCTCCATGGGGACCATTCCAACCACAAAACTCAAGAGAGCAAAATTTTGAAAATCAAAGTGAAATGGAAGGTTTGAAAACTATTTTAATGCAACTTGAAAGTAGAAAATGCGAGGACCCAAAATGGAGATTAGGGGGCTTAAGGGTGGCTTCCTAAGGCATGGAAACCTAGGATTTGACCTTGAGCTTCAAGAAATCATCTTTTAGAAAACGGAGCTAAGCATGAAATACATGAATATAATAACCACATGCAAGGGGGTTATGAAATCATACAAGGCTAAAAGGCCACACCACATTGCAAAGGGCTTATGATCCGTACATTGATAAGGTAGGCTAAAGGGGGAACCCCCAACTGGTGGCTTCCCTAAATCCTCCCCTAGGTACGGACGTAAGATCCTCTTATTCAAGCAACCAAGAAATGGGAGTAGAAGATGGGGAATAAAAGAGAAAATAGTCTAAGTAGGCTAGGAGGGAGAAGAGAAGAGTGGGGGGGGGGTAGTAAAATGTAAATAGAAATACTACCTTGTCTTCAATACCTCTTCAATATTCAATAAAGGGCTTTGCTTAAGCTTTGAAGGGTCTTCAATGGCCTTGAAGTAGGCTGGAAATGCCTTCTAAGGTTGCTTGAAGGCTTGCAAGTTGAAGTGCATAGGCTAGAAAGGAGTTGAATCTAGCTTAGATGTTTGGAGAGTGAAATGTATAGGGTTTTTCAGAGTTCTGGGAAGATTTTAGCAAAGCTTCACTGCTAGGGTCTGGCGCATGTATTATATGAGCTTAGGCTTATTTTTCCCTGGCGCATGTAGCACATGCGCCAATACTGTGCCACTAACTGAGTGCCACATGGCACTCCTTATACTACCCCAACTTGGGCTGCAAAGCAAGTTTTGTCCCATCTAATTATTTTTTGGACACCTGTAGCACGCACTCCATCGTCGGGAACTCTTATGTTGACTTCACCTTGATGTTTGTGCAATCCCAGAAAGGTTCGAGAAAATCGATCACGTTTATGATGTTTTGCTGCTGTTTTTCACAAACCAGGAGCCCTCAGAGAGCTTCAAAGGATTTTGGATGACAGAGATATGTCATCGGAAAGTGTGCATAAAAATAAGCTTTTCGAAGAATCAGTGAGATGCTTTGAGGGTTTTTAAAAATGACAGTTTTTGTGCCACATGATTGTGGCCTCTAGGAAACGACCTCTTCAATTGAACTATACCAATGGTAGGTCCTCCGGACAAGTTTCAAAAAAATTTCTAATCTATGCATTTCTCAAGTCATTTGACAGTGCGCTTGAACTAAAGAATTGAAGAAAAAGTCAACTCTAGCAGAGCATCTGTGAGACACGCCAAGGGTTTCATAAAGTGGCAACTTTCGAGCCATGCGTTTGGAGACTTATCTTTGCAATTGAATCATATTAATGGAAAGATCTCTAGAACGACTTTTGGGAATTCCCTAATTTATACATTTCTCAAGTCATTTGATAGTACATTTTAATTAAGGAATTAAAGAAAAAGACTACCCTAACAGAGCATCTATGAGACACTTTAAGAAGCTTTTGTTAACTTAGAAGTGTTTCGAGTCAAGGGGCACACGTGGAAATGGAGAGGGAGGTTCAACGAGGTATCCCAAACGAATGTCGATTCGGTACCCAGAGTTGGTGTGATTTAGAAAATGCCCGAGCCATTAGGAGTAAAATGGTCATTTTGACTGGAACTTGCTGGAAAGGGGCCAAAATGGACTTGTGTGGCATATTGAACATGCCAGACTGTCAAGGGATAGTCAGAAAAGGTGGATTTACCATCTCGAGGACTCAGTACTTTTTTAAGGACATGCCAAAGTGCCTAGGGACAAAATGATCATTTTGATCAGGGTTGACCGGAATTGAACCAAAGTTGGTTTGATTGGCATCTTGAACGTGCCAGACTGTCAGGGGACAGTCAGAGAAAGTGGACTTACAGTCTCGAGGACATAGTACTTTCTCGAGGATATGTCGGGTTGGATGGACTTATTGTCTCAACGAGTTTGTACTTTCTCCTAAGACGTGGCATCATGCCTAAAGGGCAAGTTGGTCATTTTTTACTGAGATGGGTTAGTAGGAGTTGGTGTTGACCTGGGTTTACGAGTGTTTCCGTCACTTCGACGGTTGTGACAAGTTGGTTTCCAGAGGACCTTCTTTTCTCCAGTAAACGTGCTAGGGCCAAGAAGCGCATTCGGTCCCGTGACACTGGGTGGTTTAGTGGAAAAACCCATGTTGACCTAGTGAGTGTTCACGTTACTTGAACAGCTTAGTGGTTTGTGAGTTTTTCCGTCACTCTAACGGTTTGGTGTTGGTTCTAGAGACTGCTTGATCTCGGAAAGCCACCTAATGCCAAGAGGCATAATGAGCATTCTACATTGGCGGGCTAGCAGGCGCCAGAAGTGAACCGTTTCAGGTTTATGAGTGTTTCAGTCACTCCGACGATGGTTATTGGTTTCGGAGGCCTCCTAGTCTCTAAAAACTGTCTTGGAAAATTTGTGAATGTTTTCGTTACCCCGATGGTATGATAGTTTGTGAGTATTTTCGTCACTCCAACGGTGTTTGGCATTAGTGTCGCGCCCTGATTTTTTGCACATGAAAAAGACAAGTGAGAAAAACACAGTGCTCTATCGTTAGAACTCATCCTCCTAGAAGGGCGAGTGCGACTAGGTTTGAATTGAAAATTGATTTTGAATAAGGGCTTTTTGGAAAAAGGTTTGAAGTTGCCAACTAACTTGATTAAAGTGAGTTATGTCACCTAAAATTAAGCGCAATCTGAAGATTACACTTAGGGTTTTTGAAAAATATTTTTTAAAAATACTTCCTCAAGAGAGGGTTTTTAAGAAAATAGGTTATCTGGCAACCTTTGAAAAGTTTAAGCCCTTTTTTGAAAATAACTCCATTTGGTCTTTTGAAAACAGTGATCCTAAGTCCAGAGGTTGGTTATGTGTATGGAAGATGCACTAAGCCATCACCCTACCTTGCCTTTGCAGTACCTATATGTCTATTCACCCTGAGTTCATTCATTAGAGTCTCTAATTAATAAATATACAAGGCTATCCACTTTAGAAAAGAATTTTAAAAATATGTTTGACATGATACATGATATGCAAGTGTAAGAAAATACTTCAATTTTGAAAGTAGATTTAAAAAGAACTTGATTTGATGTTGAAAAGAGATTCGAAAAGAAGACTTGATTTTTGAAAGAAAAGTTTTAGAAATTGAAAATAGAAATTTGAAAATAGATTGTTGAATTAGAAATTTAAAATCGATCATGGAATTGGAAGTTTGAAAATAGTTATGGAATTGGAAACTTAAGAAAAGTTATGAAATTTGAAGTTTGAAAAAGGTTATGACCGCACCCATAAGGATTGCCTACATATCCCTTTTTGGGAATCAGGTCAATCGTAGTTCGGACAAGAATTTGATTAAAAATTTGATTTGAAAGGAGTTTGATTTGAAAAAGAGATTTGATTTGAAAAAGGGATTTGATTTTAACTTTGAATAGAAGATTCGCAATTGAACTTGGAATTGACTTTGATTTGAAATTGAACTTGAGGATTTGAAATTGATTTTGATTTGGAAAGATAGAACTTGGAAGAAGAACTTGGACTTGATTTGGAAAGATTGAGATTTGAAAAGATTTTGACTTGAATTGAAGTTTGAAAAATCATCTCAGTTTATAAAAGAATTTTTGAAGAAAAGTTGGAAGCTTCCTAACTCTAGGGTAAGGGTCGAACTAGGGTCTAGACATCCTAGGACTTAGGGTAATCTAGGGTTGAAGCATGTAATTGAATTGACTTGATTTGAACTTGAAAAGCTTGATTTTGGGAAAGTTTGCTTTTAGAAAACCTAGACTTAAAAAAGGTAGGATTTAGGAAAGACTTGAGGTATAAGAAAAATTTGATTTGACTTGGAAGGGATTTAGAAAAGATTTGACTCAAATATTGGACTTGGAGCTTAAGAAAGATTGGATTTAGGAAATTTTTAAAATAGGAAAGTTCCATTTTAGAAAAGTTTCATTTTAGGAAAGTTTTGAATTATGAAAGTTTAAAATAGGAAAAGTTTTGAATTTAGAAAGTTTCAACTTAAGAAAGTTTCGAATTTGGAAAGTTTCCTTGTTAGGAAAGATTTGATTAGGTTTGAGAAGGATTTGGAATTTGAAAAGTTTTAGAATTAGGAAAAGTTTGGGTTTCGAAAGATTGAGAAGCTTAAAGTTTAAGAAAAGATTTAAAAGTTTAAGTTTTGAAAACTTAAAATTTAGGAAGGTATGAGATTGGGAAGGATTAGAATTAAGAAAGATTTGAATTAGGAAGGATTTGATTTCTACTTCCTAAAATAAAAGATTGGATTTTATTTCCAAAAGAGATGATTTGATTTTGTTTCCAAAGACGAAGGATTTAATTTAGTTTTCAAAAACGGAAGAAAGATTTGACATAGAATTGGAAAGGAAGAATTTTGAAAAATTTAGGTTTGGAAAGCTAAGTTTTGGTATAGGAAAAGTGATTTTGGAAATCTAAGATTTGACATAGAAAATAGAGGTTTTGGAAATCTATGTATTGAGGCAAGACTGGAAATCATATTTTAGGAGAGAAATTAGGGTTTTCTAACCATGACTCTAGGGTTTAACTTGAACTACAAGTAAAAGGAATTTTGAAAAATAGATCTTTTTGGAATTAGAGATTTTTAGGAAAGAGATTTTTGGAAAGAGTTTTTAGGAAAGTAAAAAGTGATTTTTAAGAGGATTTAAAAAGAGGTTTTGAAAAGTAAGTTTGAAAAAAAATTTGGAAAGGGATTTGAATGTGGACTTTTGCAAGCCTTTAAAAATATCTCACTTTCCTAAAACGATTCTAGCCATAAGAAGATTAGAACCATTCTAGGATTGTGATTTTGAAAATAACAAGGATTTGAAAATATGGACCATGAAAGCCACTTTAAATGTAACACTTTTCTAAAGCAACTTCAACCATGGAAAGGCTAGAATCACCTTAGAATTGTGATTTTGTAAATAAGTTTGGAAAAAGAAGATTTAATGCAAGTTTTGAAAACAAGTTTTGGAGAGATGCATGATCATGATATGTACAATGCAAGTTGGGGTTGTGAACATACAAGGTTAAAAGCTTCACCACATAATCAAGGGGGCAGAACCCACGTGGTCTCCAGTTAGACTAAGAGAAAGCCCCCACACGGTGACTTTCAATAGCCTAATCTGCACATAAACCAGGGAATCTCTTGTTTCAAGCATGCAAGAAAGGGGGGTAGAAGATCGGAATTAAAATAAAAGAAAACCCAAGTGGGTTAGAAGAGAGAAGAGAGATGGGGGATTGCGTAAACATAAATCAAAAGCCTACCTTGTATCTTCTTTATTTTGCTTGCTTTATTCGCTTTGTTTTGCTTGCTTGCTTTGCCTCGGTCTTTGCTTTTATCTTCAAGAACTTCCAAGTTATAGCACTTCAAGTCTTCAATAGAGGTTTCGGAGGCTAGTATATAAGTGTATAAGAGTGTATATGAGCTAGGGTTAAGTGTATAAGGGCTAGGGTTTTGTATATGGAGGCTAGAGTTTGGAGAACCTAAAGAAAACTAGGGTTACGAAGGGCTTCGAGCTCTGTATATCAAACAACAGAGTTTTTAGACTATGTTTACGGACCCTTTTCATGCTGGAGGAAGCTTTGTATTTATAGACAGAAGAGTAAACTAGCGCTGGTTGCAGTGGCGTTAGGCCAAATATCCCACTGGCCATTTTGTGGCTTAACGCCACTAGCCATTTAGGAAATGTTTAAGGTCGGAAAGCAATGTATCTTCAGAAGATTTGGGCACCTGTATTAGTGATTACCATGCAATTTTTAGCCTAGCTTTACTTGGAGTGACTCCGGAAAGCCCGAGAAAGATTTAAAGGGTCGGGAATGGCTCGGAGGGCCGGAAAGGGACAGGAACCCTTAGAATAGTGTCTTGGGGGTAGTAGACTTGAAAATAATGTCGGTTTAATACTTAGAGCTGGTATGGTTTCCTGAGCGCTAACCTATCTAAGGGCAAAATGGTCATTTTGGCCGAAGGGTCTCGGAATTGGCCCGAAACCTAGTGGAAAGCACCTAATCATGCTGGATTGTCTTTAGGACAATCTTGGAATGGTGGACTTACCGCTTTGAGCACTTAGGTACTTTTTTAAAAAAGCGTGCCGAAAAGCCCTGGGGACAATTTGATCATTTTTCACCGGAGTGGGCTAGCAGGCACTGATGTTGACTTAGGTTTTAAGTGTTTCTATCACTCTAACGGTTTGTGACAAGTTGGTTTCTAAAGGTGTCAAGTCCTTTGGTAAACATGTCATGGCCAAAAGACGAGTTCGGTCTTGTGACATAACGGATTTATTGGCAATTTTCTATGTCGACCTGTTTGCAAGTGTTTCCGCCACTCTGATGGTTGCGAAGTTTGTGATTATTTTCATTACTCTAACGGGTCGCGATCATTTCAGAGACTGCCTAATCTCGGAAAGCTACTAAGTGGACTTATCGCCTGAAAATTTAACTTTCTCGAAAGGCATGCTGAAACGAACATTCTTTATTGGTGGGCTAGCAGACGCCAAAGGTGAACCGTTCTACTATCTCAGGGACTTGGGGTCTCGTCCCGGTCGAGGGTTTGAAAAGACTTATCATTCCAAAGAATTTTCTCAAAAAACGTACCGAACTTAAGGGTCTTACCTTTTGAGGGATTAACTTTCTCGAAAGACGTGTTAAAACTTGATTTGAACTGGAACCAGACTGGAATTGGATTTTGATTTTGGAATTGAGATTGAAACGGGGACTTACTGTCTTCATGAAGACATGCCCATTGGAATTGGACCGGACAATACTTCAAGGGCATTTTGGTCATCTCGCCTCTACTTGGATCCAATAGACCCGCGAAACGATTAATTGACTGGATTATGTTTGGAAAACTAGTTTGAGCTGGAATATATTTATATTGACTTGAACTCAAGTCTAAACGGACTAGAGGCTGCCTAGCGGGCAAAAATGAGATACTTACAATTAGTTCCGGAGATTGATCAATCCTGGAAAGTTGCTTGGAGTGCCTAGGGGCATTTTGGTCATTTGACTTTAATTGGGCTCGGGATACAACCGAATGACTTGATTGGAGTTTTGTAGTATTGTGATATTTTAATAGAGAATTGATTTGGATTGGAGATTGCCGAGCGGGCAAAAAATGGGGTGCTTACAAGAGCTGACATCTTCTAAAGGAGATTAATAGAGAAAAAGGTCGGTAGTAAGTACTGACACCTTCTACAATGTGGCATGAAAAGATCGAGAGATAGGCTGAAAAGGAGATCAACAGCAAGTGTAGACACATTGGTGGAATGAGTTGACACATTAATGGATGACCTTTCAATAAGATTATGTTTATAATTTTATCTTGAAGATAATGAAAATGTTCAAAGATGTTAAAGATCTATTGATGTTTACACAAGACTTAGATTCTCTACTTGAAGATTTGAAGAAGTCTTGGATCAATAGAAGAAGCTATGTTGATTGAAGAACTCTATAAATGATTAAATTAGATTGATTTCAGCTTGAAGAGATTAAAGGTGTTCTTAAAAATCAACAAACTTTAGATAAGTCATTTCAAGCTTTGAAAGCCTTATGTGGATAATCCTTGAAGAGTTTGAACACTTAGAAAAAGTTTAATGAGGACTTGCAAAAGTTGAGGTCTCTAAGAAAATAGGGTCAACTTTTCATTCTTCAGGAGTTGACACATCTGGACAGAGCCTTGTTAAAGTTTGGTGAGATCCCAAAAGAGTCGACTCCATGTTTTCCAGGAGTTGACACATCAGAACAGAGCCTTGGTGAAGTCTACTGAAATGCAAAAAAAGTCTACTCCTATTTCTTAGGGGTTGATATAATTGGACAGAAGGTTGAGGAAGTTGGCACCAAACTAAAAGAGTCAACCCCTTTGGTGAAAGAGTCGACTCCTTATTTGTAACGGCTATAAATTTGAACATTCTATCAACTTGATCTCGCATTAAAGGCACTCCTAATCACCACCAATAGGTAGAATCAATGCAAGGCTATATATGTAAGAGTCTCACAGCATTTATACAAAAGAATCCAATGATTTAAGTGCTGAATCTAAGATTGAAAGCTGAAATTCCTGAGCATCACTGTCATATTCTCTTTGCTGGGTTATTGGGGTTATTCGTTAAGCTACACTTGCTTATCTACTCTTGTTAAGAGTTACTTATTATATAAATCTCATTTATTTCACTTGGGTGGGTTTGTAAACCTATAAGTTTGAGTGTTCTTAGCAAAAACACTTGTAAGTTTGAGTGAAGCTTGGACAAAATCACTTGGGTCTTTGAAAGCTTGGGAAGAGCTCTTGTAAAAAGTGAGTTGGGCATTTGGGCAACTAACACCTACTGTGTAAATGAGTTTTTGCATGGTGGAAGGTTTTCAAGGAAATCTTGGGAGTGAGGACATTGATCACATGTTGTGACTAAACCTCGGTAAATCCTGGTGTTAATTTGTGCTATATTTTTTTTCTTTGCACTTTATCACCTGTTTGCTTTGCTCATACTTTGTTTAGCTACTATTTTATCGATTATTTGTTTTTTAATTGCTTTATTGTGTGATAAATTTTGAGAAATCCAATTCACTCCCCCTCTTGGGTTACATATTCAGGCCAATAGAATTGTCATATTAAATTTCCATTTATGCTATCGGGTTTTCAGATATATAAAAAGAAAGAAAAAGAGAAAGAAAAAAGGGAAGCGAAATCATAAGAGTGATTCACAATTGTATCACTTATACACATATATTTATGTGTACATAGATGATCGTGCTTGATCATGAGTAAGTTAATTCGAAGCAAGTGCGAATATTGTTGATGTCATTTCAAGAAGTTTCAAACACACTGTTTTGAAGCTATAACTAACTTTTTTAGAATATGAAGAGAATAAATATATGACATACCCAATTAATATTGCCAGAGAAATTCATCATCAAATTCACCATCAAATGAACTAATTGTTATGAGCTTCAACAATTACCAAACAAATAAATAAATAATTATCCCCTCTAGGTACTCAATAATTTTCAAATTTCTCCATATTTTAATCCTACGACTATGGTCTATTTATGAGTGGGTTTTCATTTGTTTACAAATTTTAGCTTTACTTTGCAGGCTACTATTGTGCAGAACTTAAAAACCATAAAATTTAAGAAATTGAAAATCTTATTCACTGCCTATCCCACATGAACACAAATACAGAGAGAGAGAGAGAGAGAGAGAGAGAGAGAGAGAGAGAGAGAGCACCTTCTATTTGGCTATATACTGTTGATACAATCTGAAGTCCTTAACATCTATCAAGCCTTGCGATTAAACTGGAGAAAGTACCAATAATGAAGAAACCCTAGCTATTGACAAACATCAGACAAAACACAATGTGAAAAAGGAATTCGAAGCAACAAAAAGGGAATAAAAAATAAAGTATAAAACAATTGAAGATATTGACAAGCATCAGCAAGTCCTTTGACATAGAACTAATGATATTAAATTTAATTCAACCAAATAGCTTCTATTACATAGAGAAATACCTAGAACAATGAAGAAACTCTAGATTTGGCAAATTTACGATGTTCATATGAAATTATTTTCGTAGAAATTAAAAGTACACTTTTATATGTATAGTGCACCTTAAATTGACAATGGGGTTGGAAGCAGACAAGAAGCTTCACCAAATGGCAGATCAGAAAGAAGTGGAGAGAAAGTTTCATTTTTCTATCTATATTTTGCAAAGATTAGATCTGAGATTACTTGCCATGTGTAGAGATGGAGGGCATGGAAGCAGGAGGTGGAGACGGCAGGTGTAGAAAGAAGGAGGAGCTGGAGTGCATCTTAGAAATAGGAAGTAGAAAATCAAAACATCACTCTGTGAGTAGATGAGTAATATTTTGCAGCGACACATGAAAATCTAAAAACAAGCCACCGATGCATTTGTAATTACACTGATCTTTGAGGTCAAAATTGAAAAAATTAAGCAGAAAGGAGTCGACAAAAACCAAGAGCAAAGTGCCTAATTTTATATAGTTAGATAGGAATTGACTGTCATTTGCTTTTCCTCTGTAATTTGCATACACCTCAAAATATATGGGTTCATTGTGCCCAGCCAAATAACAAAAGTTTGGTTCTTATGTGTGCTGCATGGTTTTAAGAGGAGCATTTTTCTCTGTATTTCTTTTCTCTCTTCATAAAGAAAGATTAGGGTTTTGAAGTTTAGTTTATGAGCTTTGGGTTTTGAAACTAATTGTTTCTTTAAATATTTATTAGATTTTTCAAGGTTAAAGATTTTATAGATTTATCTTATTTGTTATAAAGTAATCGATTAATTCGAGACTTATTTGCATCATTTTGTTGAAAGAGCTACAGAGTAGAAAGAAACATTACCATATTAGCCAATGGGCAAAATGTTAGAGAACTTGAAAAAAAGAAATAATTTGAAATAGAAAGAACCAATTATGTCCCAAACATGTATATTCGTTCTCGAAAGAAATATAATAAGATTGAATTTTTCTCACATAACTTGTACACTTGAAAGAAGAGTAATGCTATATAAATAGAATTTATGTGTAAAACTAACATAAAAAATGATGTGTTTATTGGTGCTCCTTTCATTTCAATCCAAAATTTACCTATCATTTAAGCTCATAATTTCAAAGATACCGCTAATATTTTGATCAGGTTTTCTGTACAAATTTTTTTTAAGAAAATAATTTTTTTAAAAAAGAAATAATTACTAAAATTACTTTAAGATAGCCTTATATATATACAGTGGTGGACGTAGGAATTTTGTAGAGAGGAGGGAAATATAGGAATTTTTTTGTGCTATGGACCACTCAAAAGGGTTAAATTTAAAGCGTAAAGAGTTGGATGATCAATAATAAATATTGAATTGAGTAAAAAAAGGGAGAAACTTTTGGAAATGGGACAAAGTAAAATTATTTACATTTTAGTAAGGTTAAAATGCTATTTTTTTTAACATAAATACTGAAAAATATGTAGAATTTAACCAAAATCATTTGAATTTCTTATCTTAAATGCTCAAAACTCATAATATTATTAGTGTATAAAATTTTAGGGCACAGCCTTGCCCGCCACCATGTCGGTATGCATATATGTGAATATATGTATGTATAAAATAGCACAAGTTCAATCTGTACATATTCAATATTACCCATAAGGTGTACTCGCATGCTTTATCTCTCTCAACAATCGCTCCTCGGCTTAAAAACTGCCTATATTGTAATAATCTTGTAAACACCCCATTTTTTCTCGCTCTACAATCTCTGGCACAATCGAACTAACATTCAAACCGGCACAGACACATTCAAGTCTAAACCTACTTTTCAGACCCAATTCAATTAATCAAATGCTTCGCGGGCTACAATAGAAGCAAAATGACCAAAATGCCCTTGGGGCATTATTCGATCCAATTCCAGTTGGCATGTCTTCCTAGAGACGGTAAGTCCGTGTTTCAAAATTAATTCCAGTTCCAAATTCAGTCCAGACTAGTCAAATTCAATCAGGCACGTCTTTAAGAAAGTTAATCCCTCAAATGGTAAGTCCATCTAGCATGACATATTTATCAAGAAAAGACAAAACCCCTTAGAATGATAAGTCCCTTCACACTCGTAGGCCGGGACAAAACCTAAGTCCTTGAGATGGTAGAGCGGTTCACTTCTAGAGCCTGCTAGCCCGCCAACGTAGAATATTCGCTATTCGGCACATTATTTGGGAAAGTACCTAAGGCACCCAGACGATAAGACTATCTAGCAGCTTTCCAAGATCAAGCAATCTTCCGAATGAATGCATATTGCCAGAGTGATAGAAACACTCACAAACATTGCAACCATCAGAGTGACAGAAATACTCGCAAATAGGTCGATATCGAGAATGCTAGCAAACCCCCTATGTCACGAGACCGAACACCCCTCTTGGTTGTGACACGTTTACCAGAAGATAGGATACCTTTGGAAACCAACTCGCTACACACCGTTAGAGTAATAGAAACACTCAAAACCCAGGTCAACACCAATGCTTGCGCGCCCATTCTGGTGAAAAATGACCAAACTATCTTGTAGGCCCCACAAGCACAATTCTCTGTAAAGTACCTAAGGCCTCAGAATGGTAAGTTCACCCTTCCAAGATTATCCTAAAGATAATCTAGCACGTTCTAGTGCCTTTCGCTCACTTTCGGATTAATTCCGAGAGTATCCAGCTAAAATGACCATTTTACCCCTAAGCCTTCAATCACCTCTGGGAAGCACACCGACCCTGGATATTAAACCAGTTACCTTCTAAGGATGTTTCTAACAATATTCCCAATCTTCTAGTACCTTTTCAGACCATTCCAAGTTCATTCTGGTAAACCCGATGCGAAATGATCGTTTTGCCCCTAGTGAGCCGGTTGTCTTTTCCAACCACACCGACTTTGAGAATCAAACCGGCAATCCCTCGGAACACTCTTAATAATGTTTCCAACCTTCAAGCCTTCTCATAGATCACTCTGGGTCGTTCCTGGTGTTTCCCGATTCAAATGGCCATTTTGCCCCTAGAGGTCGCGCTTTTCAACTACTCCGGCTCTGATCATCAAGCCAATTACCTTCGAGACACTCTTTTAGGGGTTTCCGGCCGAGTTTGGCTACTCAAAACCTTCTGAATCATTCTTGGACTTTTCAGAGTTACTCTTAATGAAGTTAGGCCAAAAACTGCATGGTAGTTACTAGGATAGGCGCCCAAATCTTCTGCCTTACATCACAAGAGTCAAAGATCTATTTCTCGCCGTCTTAAAAACTTTCCTAAATGGTTGGCACCACTCCTAGTGGCGCCAAGCCAACCTCTGCAACAAGCATCAGGGCCAAATTTTGGCTATCTATAAATACAAGGTAGGGTTCTATTTAGAAATATAGACGAATCTTCTGATTTAGGAAACCCTAGCTCTCTCACATAAAATCATGATTTTCTATTTGCATCCAATCATAGATTTTCAAAATCATTTTCTACATGAAACCATAGATTTCCAAATTCAAAAGTCACATAAAATTATAGATTTCCAAGACTAAAGTTTTCTAATTTCAAGTCAAATCAAATATTTTTTTAATTCCAATCTTTCCTAATTCAAAACTTTTCAAAAACAAAATTTTCCTTTCTCAATTGAAATCCAATTTTTCCAATTCAATTACATTGAATAAACTCTAGGTCCTAGGATTGCTTAAATCTCGAGTTGCTTTAAACCTAGGTCAAACTTTTTCAAATTCAACTTTCCAAATTCAATGTTTCTTAAATAAATCTTTCCTAAAATGGAAACTTTTTTAATTAGCAACTTTCCTAAAATCAAACTTTCTAAAATCAAACTTTTCAAGTGCATGTTTAAACCATAAGTTATCCAAAGTCCTAGAATGCCAAAATCCTAGTTCAACCCCTAACCCTAAGTTAGAATACTTCAACTCTTTTCTAAATCAAGATGGTTTCAAACCCCAATTCAAGTCAAGATAGTTTCAAAGTTCGATTTAAATTTTACAAAATAAGTCCAAGTTCCATTGCAAAGTTGAATTTCAAATTTTCAAATTAAAGTTCAAATCAAACCCTTTTCAATTCAAACTTTTCAAAGATCCTAAAGTGTCTATTTTCAATCGAACTCGTGTCTGAACTACGACTGACCTGATTCCCAATAAAGGGATACTTAGGCGACCTTCATGGGTGCGGTCATAACTTTTTTCAAAATTTCAATTCCTTTTTTCAAAATCTCTTTCCAAATTCTTTTCATGCACTTGTATATCATGCATCACATCATCCCTAAAGTGATAACATAAACATTTTTTTCAAAATTCTTAAAGGAGATATAATTAAACATTGGATAACTGGAGATTCTAAATGAGTGAACCTGGGGTGAAAAAACATGTAGGTATAGCAAGGTCGGGATAAGATGATAACCTAGTGCATCTTCCTTATACGTAACCAACCTCCGAACTTATAATTACTATTTTCGAAAGACCAAAATGGAGTTCTTTTCAAAAAAGGCTTAAATATTTCCAAAGGTTGCCAACCAACCTTTTTTTTTCTTTTCAAAAAAACCCTCTCTTAAGGAAGTTTTCCAAAATCTTTTCAAAAACCCTAAGTTTAGTTTTCGGATTTCACTTAGTTTTAGGTGACGTAACTCGCCTTAACAAAGTTAGGTGGTGACTCTAAATCTTTTGTCAAAAGCCCTTATTCAAATCAATTTTCAATTTAAACCTAGTCGCACTCGTCCTTTTAGGAGGATGAGTTCTAACGAGAAAGTACCTTGTGTTTTCCACATATTATCTTGACTGCAAAAAATCAGGGCGAGACAGCTAACGACTCTGCTGGGGACACTTAGAGGGTTAGGCCATTGTCATGTCTCTACACTCTTCACTTATCTAGAATCTTCGATTAATTTATCCAATTCTATCCACTTCAAATTTATCAAAATCAAACTTTTCAAAGGTTGTCATTGTTGGTCCAATAGGCAACCCAAGAGGGGGGTGAATTGGGTTTTTCGAATATTAATACAAGTTAAGATTAATTAAGATTAATCTAAACAATATAGCAATGGTTAATCTATGTGCAAAGCAATGTTATCATGAGAAGCAAAGAAAACAGAGCAATAGAAGAGAGACACAGATTTACCGAGGTTCAACCACAAATCGTGGTCTACGTCCTCACCCCAAGATCTCCTTGAAGCCTTCTTCCACTATGTAATAAACTATTACAAGATGGGTTGCTGATTGACAAAGTGCTCAGCTCACTCTACAAGAACTCTTCACCGAGCTCTTCACTTCCCAAGTGGTTTTGTCCAAGCTCCACTCAAACTTTACAAAAGTTTTGCTTCACACAAGAGAACTCTCAAACTCTCAAATACAAGTGTATAGAAATATACAACTCACAAACAAACTCTCTAACAAGAGTAGATTTACAATCAAAGCTCACAGATGAAGGTAGGAAGAATATTCAGTGTATATCAGTGATTCTTGTCTCTTGTTGTTTCTTCCTCTTGATTCTTGTATATAAATGCAGTTGGAGGCTAGTATATATACCCTTGCATTCATTCCATCCGTTGGAGGTGGTTGGGTATCATTAATGTGCGTCCAATCCATTATGACGTTAAGAAAAATAGCCATTATAACAGAGGGAGTCGGCTCCATTTTTTGTGGTATTGACACTTCCTGCTTCTGCATTTACCAGACGATGTTCACTAAGTTCATGAGTCCCCTCTTCATGCTGATGAGGCGACTCCTTGTTCATCTGTCTTCTTCATATTAGGCTTCTGCTGTCATGAAGCGACACTTCTGCTTCAAGTGTCCACTCATTGATCATTTAAACTTCCAGCCTTTTGCTTCTGCTACCAGGAGGCGACACTTCATCTTCATGTGTCCGCTCATTGATCATTTAAACTTCCAGTCTTGGCGTCTGTCTTCATGAGGCGACATTTCATAATAATGTGTCCGCTCATTGATCATCTTATCTTCAAGCCTTGGCGTCTGTCTTCATGAGGAGACACTTCATTATAATGTGTCCACTCATTGTCTATTTGGTCTACAGACATTTTGCTACTGAGGTCAAAAGGCGACACATTATTTCCATGAGTCCCCTCATTGTTCAATATGTCTTCAGGCCTTTTACATCTGTGATCAGGAGGTGACTCCTCATTTTCATGAGTCCCCTCATTGCCCACAATTCAGCCTTCAGATTTCTATTTATCAAGCTTATCAAAGCACTGGTATAAGAACTTCAAGGAGTATGTCTTTGGGGTATGATGATCAATCAAATCTTCTTAACTCATTAGAGTTAACTTCTATTTTATTTGGATTGAATCAATCATTGGATGTTGATCTTCTTCTTGAATCTCAAGTAGTCAAAGCTTCATTTGATTAAAGCTGAACTTTACTTCTTCATTTGCAAAGCTTTTTCAATCATTGTAGAACATCTTATTCAATGCCAATCTTCCTCAATTGTATGAAGCTTCACAATGCTTCAATTCTGATTTCCTCTCTTTGATAGCAATTCTTCATTCTTCATTAAACTCACTTTACTGAGACCATTGCAGATTAGATGAAATCTATTCACATATCTAATTTTCATTGATCCTTTATATTGTAGAAGAATACTTCACTTGGATTTCATGTGGAGGTCAGATATTCATTGTGAGTCATCTTCTCAGCAACTTCAATCACATGTCTTGAATTGGTCTTTAGCATATCAGATGAGATCATCTCTTGAGCATTGTCCAAATTCTTCAACAAACAATACATCTTCAACTGAGCATTACACTTCTTCAACTAATCTTTGTATATTCTGATGAAATCTTCTTTAGGCATTAACATCATCTCCATTCTTCATCTTTAACAGATCATTGCATCTCCTCAACTGATGAAGTCTTCAGTCTATCTTGCAAATTAATCTTCATTGAATGTAAGTCATTTTCTTGAAGTAGAGATAGGCATCATTTCTCAGCTTGATTCATTGCATAGCTCTTTGAGTTCATTGCTTGATCTTAAACTTGTTGTGCATTCTTCTTGATATATATTAGACTTAAGATCTAACTTTAAGTCTAAGTTATAAACTTTGTTAATCTGCACACTAAGTAAATTCATTAATAACATAACACAAGGTTTAGTTATCATCAAAATCAACATGGGAATTAACCTTGAGTCAACAAGGATCAACCTTGACTCAACAGTCATCACTTGCATTCAATTCACTTCAATCATTTTATCTTGCATTAAGTTTGTCATCAAGGTATTGACCTTTTACATTTTATTTTGTAGGTTGACCATACTCACATTTATTTTTATTATCCATATAAACTACCATGAATGACAAAATGAAATGGATTAGAATGATAGGAGTTGTTGGGCCCTTTCCTCCGTTTTTTAAAATTTCACACACATACTACATGTGCACTCGTATTTGCATATTTGCATTCTCTACCTGATTGTGTCCCTTCTAGTTAGAAATGGGAATGGTATATTAGTTGTGGGCAGATGCTGTATCAGTATCTTAGCCTACGGCCTCTTGATGGTTCCCCCACTCGGATCACCTACCGATAATGGCACCAACTGGGGGAGTAAGCCTAAGCTTGAAGATTCGGGAACCGAGCCTCAACCTCATGCTCATGTAGAAACCTATGTATAGTCAAAGCTCTGCTAGATTTAAAACACGCATATCAATTTCAAAACTATGGAGGAAAGGGCGGCCGTTTTACTTTCATTTATTTTTGTCTATTCCTACTGTTATAATGCTTGTATAATATTTATATATGCGTATTTACTTTACTATTGCACTCTCTATCCTTATACTCTTGCATACAATTTGAGACAAGAGTTCGAAAGTAACTTAAGTCATTACATTCTCATGTATATGATCAACCCATAGAGAGACACCAAGCTCACTCTCCCTTTCATAAAACCTACCAAAATCCGATGGGTTCCCACCCAATCCTAAGGACTCATGGCATGCATCTCAAGTCATCCCATAAAAAGGGGTCTCAATCCCTCTCTGCTTATGGAGATAGGCATGCCAAGAAGATAAGGGGCAAATCCGGAAGCAAGGTCTCTTACTGACCTCCATCAAAGAAGGCAAATTCGAAGACCCAAGAGTAGTTTAGAATTTCAAATGTAAAAGTGTATAGGCAGAAGTCCCAAGGCAAATGTTCGCCTCCCCCTATTGAACTGCACTTCGATTCTCTTATATTTAAGCTCAAAGCTCAATATAGCCTTTTTACTTCTTGCGAATGACTGTACAGATGAATGTATGTTCCCAATCAACAATAAAGTATCTGTATACAAGGGCAAACTCTCTATCTCCCAAAAAGTGAGCCAAATGCATTATATTTAGTCTCCCTCTCAAGTAGGGACACCCCGAAAGCATGCATCGCATAAAACTTTCTAAAAATTAAACACTAATTTGTGACTTGTGTCCTTGTTTTCTTTCTCTTTCTTTTTCCTTCATAGGGGCATAAAGACCACATCGCAAAAAGACATCATTGCTCACAATAAATATTCACAGCCACCTAGAGACTCGATCGTCACTCGACAAAGAGTTTTACTAATGGCAGCCAATCCTGACGAATCCTCCCCAGACTCTCGAGAGGAGGTCAATGAGATGAGAACCAAGATTGATGATATGTTCAAGCTCATCCATGCTATGGCTTTAAAAGATGTTGTTTTAGCCCCATCATCATTCACAAATTTTCCCAAATATTCTTAACTTGCCAACCTGAGAATTGTGCTCTAATATAACAGTACGGGGAAAAATAAAGAGGACTCCAAGGGAGTCAACACTGAAGAAGAGGAGACCATATTGCTCTCGCTTGCTACAAAAAGAATTTTCCCATAGCCTCTTAGCCTGAACATCTAAGGGTTGAAAGACTCATTACGGAGCCTCCATAGCCATGACCCTTTTGGGCTCACTTCTTACTATGAGCTCTGCTTTTTCTCAAATCATCCAAGGCCGGCTAAGTTCAAAATGTCTAACTTCAAAAGTATAATGGCACTGGTAACCTCTTAGCCCACCTTTGCCTTTACGCTAGGGCATTGAATGGCCATGAGAATGACCCAAAGCTTCTCATGTAACTCTTCCAACACAACTTAACTAGGTCCGCTCTGTAGTGGTTTGCTCGGCTTGATCTAAGGAAGGTCATAACCTGGAATGAACTGGTTAATACATTTAAACCCCAATACCACCACAACATAGATCTCACTTTTAACTATTAGTCCTTAATGACAATGAGCAAAGAAGAAAAAGAAAGATTCAAAAGCTATACCCTCAGGTGGAGAGAAGCAGCAGCACAAGTCAATCCCCCTTTAGAAGAGAAGGACTATATGCAACTGTTTGTGTATACCTTCTAATACACATACTATGAAAAACTCTGCACAAGTGTGGGGAAAAGCTTTTTTGAGCTGATTTTGCAAGGAGAGATGATAGAAAACGGTCTAAAAATGGAAAGAATTACAGAACCCTATGCAAAGGCTGGAGAAAACTCTGCCAACATAGCCAGAAAGGTGGCCACTACAAGGGGATAATCAATAAGGAAAGTGAAGTGTCAGCCATCTTACCTATTCAACCACCGCAATACCATCCACCACCCCAGTCATATCCTATACTGCCTACACCCACCTTATCCATGCCTACTTAAATGCCCAACTTTGCCCTTGCTAGGGCACGGCCCAATTTCAACCCCAGTAGGTCAGCCCGACGCATTCACACATTTGATACCCCTAGCATGCACTCAGACAGAAGGCTACCATAACCTCTTAAAGAATAACATACTAAAGCCCATAATAGCCCATCCGTTGCCAAGCCCTCTACCTCCAACCTTCAATGGCGCCTTCACTTGCGAGTATCATTCGAGAAGACAAGGGCATGACACTGAAAGCTACTTCTCCCTCAAGCATAAAATTCAAGATCTAATAAACAATAAGACCATCGACTTACAATCAGTAAAACCTACTCCAACACCTTATGTGACCATAAACCCCTTGCCATATCACATGTCCACCTGATACTAAAGGAAATAGAAGAGGGGATAAACTAGAGGAGACCATAGTCGAGGATTATTCCTATAATAATTGGAAAATTGATGAAGAAAGCGATTGGGAGGAGGTAATCCCGACATGCCTATCTATCTCTATAATCCAAATGAAGTGCACGACCCCTCTAACTGGCCAATTAAAGAGTCCTTACCCATAAAGGAGATTCCCACAAAAAACATGACCACTGACGGTTGGGGAGATAAATTCTTGCATCCTAAGTATGCCCCGACCGAACTTAACCTATCAGAGAACCTTTGGCCCATGATTGAATTCAACTATGAGGACATGGGTCAGGGCCTTAAGGAGCCAAAAGTACCGGCAAAGCTATTCAAGCTAGAAGGAGGTGAGCTGGCCAACCTGTTTACTAGAGAAATTGAGGAAGCAATGGAGGAAAATAAGAAAATCAATGAGGTTGATAATTGCACCATTATTATCAACGCACCAAAAGCCCTGAAAGAGACACCTGCCTGCCTTATCTGGTCTGGTGATCTAAAGGACGGATGAAGCATCGAAGACATGGGCATCATTCCAAAACCCTGCTAGAAGGGTTCTCCTAAAAGTGTACAAGAGAGGGGTGTTCTCACTCGCTTTCTTTCTATCATTTTTATTTTATATCTTTAAATTCATGTCTACATTTTCATTTCAATAAAAATCTTATGCAGTATAAGGAAAATTTTTCAAATTTAAAGTAATAAAGAGATAGTTTTTCATTCAAAGACTATTATCTCATATTCTTGTAAATGGTGAATGCTTTTAAAAGAGGTGCACTCTATCTTGTGGAGAACCTAAATTGAAGAATGTGATAGCAAGAGTTAACCACTCACCGAATGGTTAGATTTTTGAAGAGAGGGAAGATGAGAGTGAGTGAGGAAACCACCCAAAAAATAGCACTTACAAAACACCAAAGTGAAGTGATGGATAGCTAGACTATCAAAAGGAAGATGAGCCATTTTCCAAATCTCCTTGGAAACAAAAAATATATATATATATATATATATTCCCTTTGCTCAGCCCACTAGTGCCATGCAAAAAGCAAAAGATTTCTTGCTAATGCTGATCCGAAACCATCCCCCTACACTAGGGCGAACAAATAGTAGAAAACTCGGCAGTAAAGAATGTGTTTCTCCTTCACTTGAAACATCAAGCCAAAGCAACATAAAGGTTTTAGGGATCAAGCAATCCGATTCAAAATGAATAAAAGCCCTCATTTCATTTCTCATACAGTTAAAAAGAAACCTTTGTCAAGCCTGTTGAGCCAGCTACGTTCCTTCCCAAGAAAGCCCCAACCTAGTGATCACATTCACAATGGGTCAAAATAAAGCACTGAGAGAAAATATATCCAAGTAAAAGGGATTGTAAAAGTATCCGTCTCAAAAAAAAAAAAGAGAAAAAAAAGAGAAGAGCTTGCAATGGTAAAACACAAAAATAGAAATGCCAAGGTAAAAAGGAAAGGCAAGTGTTAATTGATTGAAACTATTAAAGGTGATCTTAGGTAATAAGAAAACTCTGTATAAGTAATAGGTTCGAGCCTTTACCTTTTCTTGTAAAAATCCAAAACCATGGTCCATATTACAATCCTGTTAAAGTCTCTTCAATCAAAAAAGGGATTGTTTGGTTTATATGAGCCGGCCGCATTACTAGGGCCAAGAAGGGATACTAGGAGACGGAACCTCGAAACTTGCTCAAAATAGTGAGGATCTAAACCCTACTGGAAACAACATCAAATTTGAGCCCTCATATCCCACTTGATTTCAAAGCCCTATAATTTATGCTGCATTATAGTCCTAAAACAAAGTCTCCTTAGATTAAAAGATTGGCTGCCCATCATGTTGCCCATGATTCTGCCCCGAGGACTGAGAGTTCGAGCCAAATAATTCCAGACACCGACTTGAGAAGGAAGTCGAAGTTGACCAGAAGGATGAGAAAGATACAAAATGCTATCATCATCTAATCAAGGTAAGGTCGAGCTAGAGGAGAGGTAAAACCCCTAAAAAAGAAAGAGTTGTCATTCTAAAGACCACCTCGAGCATGTTTGTTTGTAACTGTTCATTTTGTTATATGCTTGTATTATGATGAAAATTTTGGCATGAGCTTCGCATACATAGGGTATAGCTCCCTGTGAAAATAAAAGTCACCAATTTAATATCATATCCAAACCTGTAATAGATATTTATCATTAACATCATGATAATCCTAACATCTACCCCTGCTCATACATCTATACATACACCTAGCTATCTGAATCATAAATTTCCATCATATTCAAAGATTATAAATAAGCTACCTGACAAACTCTAATGTATATCCAAGACATAGGGCGAAAGAAAAGCTGGGCCCATGACAAAGGGCACCCATCAAAGGTCAAAATCAATGTCTAGATCGTAGTCTCCAAAGCTCGGCTTAGGAGGAGGTGGCTGACTACTGAAAGCATTGGCATCCTACAAAGGGGAAGAACTTAAATTAGCAAAATAGATAGATGGCTAAATAAAGCAAAGATCAAAAAGAAGAAGAAAATATACCCTGTCACCTCCTATTTGAGCCAACTGTGTAGTCAAAATGGCTACCTCTGCCTGATACTGGTCCCTTTCCATCTAGAATTGATTTCTCTTTGTCTGGTACCAGTCTCTCTAATCCCTTATAGTAGCAAACTCGGTCTAGGGCACAAATCCCTAAGCTCGACACCACAAATCCACCACCTCCTGGCCCACAGCATAGCCTTCAACACCACCTGAAACTGAGTGAAAGCACTTATAGATCGAGCCCCAAAATAGTTGGTGTAGTCGATCTTTGGAGGAAGCAGAAAACTAGCACCGGGCTGACCCTCTCCGTACGGAATAGGAACCCCCTCAACCAAAGCCCCAAACATATACTTAGGAGGATCCCTAGCCGATCAGAACTCCTTATGAAATTGTCGTTAATGCTGTTCTCCCAGATAGAACTCCTAGGACTCATCACTGAGAAAGAAAATCCTCAACAAAGACATCAAGACCAAATACCTAACCATCTCATCATTAACCGATCTAACAAAGGGCCGCCAAGTCACATTTGTCACTTCTATCAACTCTAGATTCGCCTGTATTATCACAAAGTCGGTAATCTCAAACCGGTGGGCTACCTGATCACAAGCCCATCTTAAAACCCGAGGATAAAGGTAAGCCTCCACTGCCTCCAGACGACAAACCGATAGATACCCGTGGCACCACCAAACCAGAAAGGGCCAAAAATCGATCATACTACCCTAGCGAGAGGAAGTCCAAACCTACATAGATCGAAGGAAGCAACCAAAAGAGGAAGATCCTCAGTCCAACTCTAATAAAACTCCCAAATCGGTTACCAAGCTCACCATCCTGAAAGGAATGATCGACTGGTTATTGTTGCAGAAACAGCTAAACATAATGTATAATAGCAGTCGCTATCTCATAATATCTCACTAATCAGGTGGCAGCTCCGCAAAAAGGGTACGTTTGTCCTGACTAGGCCAATAGATAGGAAAAGTAGAGCACTCAAGAGGCGATAAGTCCAACAAAACATAGGCATCGACCCTACTAAGTGGTTGCAAAGTGATCTAACGGCTGACAAAAAAAAGCCCCGTAATGATAGCCTAGTCTAATGGAGTTAGACCCAGCTTAAAACCCACGAAGTGAAAGGTTTCTGTCTCGCCGAACTATCTCTCTATCAAGGCCAAAACCAACTGGCAGTTCAGGCTATTTGTCTGTAATCCCATGAAGGCCTCTAACTCGATCTCTGCGAGAAAAGCACGGTAGGACGAAGCAACTCGTTGTATGGTGCTGAACACTTGGTGAATGGCCCCTCTAAATGACATATGAACCCTAGGAGGGGGCAAATGCTGTCGTGAATAAACATTAAGGTGATTAGCTAGATCTCCCAATGGGAGAATATTGGGCACCTCCAAGTCCCCAAGTCTATATCTATTTGCCTTCTCCTAGAAGAAGCCCTCCAGTAGCCTATCGCAAGGTCTCCAAGGCTCGGCGCCTCATCCTCTGCACCCATCTTCTCCTAAAAAAGGGGCTCTACTAAAGGAAAGGATCTACTAGAGGCATGCCCTCACTCCCTCTCCTGCCAGAAAAGGTCCTACTAACGGACCTACGGCTACCCTTGGAGCGATTAGAACTGCCGCCTGAATCAGTGTGAGCTCCCTTCCCTGACCGGTATCTCCTCTCAGAACCATCATCACCCGCATCGATTATCCTAAAAATCAAATCAAGATAAAGGTATCAATATAAGGTATGAATAGTTCAAAATAAAAAAAGGTACAAAAAAAGAAAAGGAAGGAAAGAAAATAACGATGCAAATCCCGTTCCCCTACCCCTAGAAGAATCTACTCTATCATATTCCTCTGCTTTCAGGCTTTCTAAATTTTTTCCTCCAAAATTCTATGTCAAAATCAATTCCTAAAGATTTTTAAACTTTTCCCTCCAAAAGTTTAGTTCAAAATAAAAATCCAAAGGTAATTTCGAAATAAAATTTTAAAGTTTTATTCAAAATTCATTTAAATGGTTTTCTAAACTTTACCTTCAAAAGTTTTATTCAAAATTCCTTTCAAAGGTTTTTTGAGCTTTTCCTTCAAAAAGTTTAATTTTCAAATCGAGTTTCAAAGTTTTTTAAGCTTTTCCTTCAAAAAGTTTTATTCTAGATCGAACTTCAAAGTTTTCTTTAAAAAGTTTTATTCCAAGTTCCACCAAGTTTTTCGAGATCTTCTCTGCTAAAAAGGCCCCATCTTCAAAGGTTTGATTTTTTTTTTTCCTTCAAAAAGATTCTATTTAAAAAATTCCTAAACTTTTTTCTCGTTTTGAAAAATTTTGGAAGTCTCGTTTATAAATGGTCTCTACAATGCCCAAAACTCTGCAACAAAACACAAATCGTGCACCCCATGGTATCACAAGCCCACAACATGGATGAACATAAAACAATCTGTGCACATTCTCAAGGTTTTCAAATTTTTTAACAAAAGTTTCTATTTTTCAAAAATCTAAGGGTTTTCAAAATACTTGCAAGATCATTTAAAGATACTTTTCTAAAATATTTTCATATTTTTCTAAATATATAACTCGACCAATTCAATCAAATTTTCAATTTTCCCTAGTTTTCAAGTATTTTTCTTATCTTTCAAAAAAGAAAAATTCAAAAAGTTTTTAGAAAATTATGAAACTTTCCACGGTTGTTTAAAATATTTTTCTTAAGGTACACGGTGCAAAAATTTAGCTAGAAAATGCAAAACCTGAGCTTGTAGGCCGGGAAACCCTTGCTTGTAAACATGTAAAACTACATGCAATATCACCTGAGTGTTCAAAACACATTAAAACATAGATTTTGACTATTCACATGACTCAAATGGAGTTCTACGTATCAAGATCAACACAAAAGAAAAGCTCACCTATTGGAGTTCTCTGGCGAAATCTTCTTCTCTGACGATAAATTCGGTGATGGTGATTACTCCCGGCGACTCTCCAGCATCCCTTAAGTTCACCCCTTCAATGTCCAAGAGTTCCTCCTTGAAAAAACTCTAAGAAAAGCTCTTAAAATCTAAAAATTCGAACCAAACAGGTAAGCCCCAAGTGAGGGGCTGTTTAACTTTTAAAACTCTAGGCCTGGCAATGGCGCCAAGGCAATGTTAAGCTTGGCGCCACTTGCAGGGCAATTCTAGGCAATTTTGCATTTTTGCTCGCCAAAATCTGATTTTAAATGCCTTCTTGGGCCAATCTGCAATTTTCAAGCACCCGTCTTCAAAACCTTCCAATTCCAATCCCTCCGATCGCCTAGCGGTCAATATAGTACCCTTAATTTATCATTTTTTGTCTTCGACAAGCAAAGACAGAATAAGAAAGGTAGCCGTAAGCACTCCATTTTTGCCCTCTCGGCAATCTCCGGCCCAACCGGACTCATATTCAAACAAGTACAGACACATTCAAGCTCAAACTGGCTTTCCAGACTCAATCTAGTTAGTTAACCGCTTCGTAGGCCCGCCAAGCCCAACAGAGACAAAATAACCAAAATGCCCTTGGGACATTGCTAGCTCCAATTACAGTTGGCACTTCCTCCTAAAGATGGTAAGTCTGTATTTCGACCTCAATTTCAGTTCCAATTCTAGTCTAGACCAGTCAAACTCAATCCGGCACATCTTTGAGAAAGTTGATCCCCTAGACGGTAAGTCCATCCAGCATGACACATTTACTGAGAAAACACAAAATTCCTCAAAATTATAAATCTTTTCACGCCCGTCAACCAAGACAGAACCCAAGTCTCCAAGATGGTAGAGTGGTTCACTTTTAGTGCTTGCAAGCTCTCTAAAGTATAATGTTCGCTATTCGGCATGCCAATCGGAAAAGTACCTAAGGCCCCAAGATGATAAGATTATCCAATAGCTTCCCAAGATCAGGTAGTCTCCAGAATGAACGCACACTGTCAAAGTGGCAGAAACATTCATAAACATCGCAATTGTCAGAGTGATGGAAACACTCATAAACAGGTCAACATCGGAAATGCTAGCAAACCCCCTATGTCATAGGACCAAACACAGCTCTTAGCCGTGGCATGTTTATTGGAGAAGAAGATACTTTTGGAAACCAACTCATCACACACCATTAGTGTGATAGAAACACTTAAAACCTAAGTCAACACCAATATCTGCTAGCTCATTTCTGTGAAAAATTACCAAATTGCCCCTTAGACCCTACTAGCACGCTTCTCGATAAAGTACTTCAGACCTCAGAGTGGTAAGTCCACCATTCCAAGATTATCCGAAAGATAATGTAGCATGTTCTAGTGCCTTCCGATCGCTTTTAGATTGATTCTGAGAGTACCCGTTTAAAATAACCATTTTGCTCTTAAACATTCAATTGCCTCTAATAACCACACCGGCTCTGGGTATCAAACCGATTACCTTCTGAGGGTGATTTTAACAGTATTGTCAATCTTCCAATACCTTTTTGGACCATTTCGAGTCCATTCTGGTAAACTCAATGCGAAATGACTATTTTGTCCTTGTTAGGCTGGTCGCCTTTTCCAACCACACCGACTTTGGGAATCAAATCGAAAATCATCAGAACACTCTTAATAGCTCTTAATAGTGTTTCCAACCTTCTCATGGATCACTCTAAGTTGATCTTGGTGCTCCCTGGCTCAAATAATCATTTTGCCCCTGATGGGTCGGTCGCCCTTTTCAACTACTCTGGCTCTGATCATCAAACCAGTTATCTCCGGGACACTCTTTCAAAGGTTCTCGTCCATTCCTACCAGAGCCTGGCTACTCAAAATCTTCCAGATCATTCCTGGACTTTTCGGAGTCACGCTTAATGAAGTCAGGCCAAAAACTGCATGGTAGTCACTAGGACAGGTCCCCAAATCTTTTGCCTTACATCACAAGAGTCAAAAATCTATTTCTCACCGTTTTAAAAACTTTCCTAGATGGCTGGCACCACTCCTAGTGGCACAAACCCAAAATTTGGCCTAACACCACTACAATAGGGGCTAAGGCCAAATTTTGGCTGCCTATAAACATAGGCCACTCTATGCATATTCCAGATCTGAAAAATCACTCAAGAAACTCCATCTTTCTGAAAATAGGCTTTGAGCTACCCCAAAAAACTTAATTTTCTCAAGGCTCTCTCAAGTCCTAGCTTCCTACACTTAAACCCTAATTTATACACTTTAAACCCTAGCCTTCAAGCTCCATTGAAGGCCAAGTCCAGCCTTTTCAAAGCTCTTGAAGGCCTTTTAAGTTCAAGCAAGTCCTCCATTGAAGCCTTCAAACAAATAAGAAGACAAGATAGGGTTCTGTTTACTTTTATATAATCCCCCTCTCTCTCTTTTCCCTCCTAGTTCACTTAGGCTATTCTCTATTTTAATCCCCCTCTTCTACCCCCTCTTCTTGCATACTTGATACAAGGGACTTTCCGGTTCATGCCTAGAAAGGCCTTAGAGGAAATCACCATGTTAGGGATTTTCTTTGAGTTCAACCTAAGACGGTATGGGTCGGCCCCCTTGTTTATGTGGTAAAGGCTAACCTTGTACGTTCATGCCCTTATTTCATTGTTGCTATCATAATTATGCATTCAAAGATGTTTTCAAACTTGCATTAAATGTTGCTTTCTAAACTTGCCTTCAAAACCTTTTCTTTCAAAGTTGTTTTCAAAATCACAACCCTAAGATGATTCTAACCATTCTATGAGAAAAATGTTATATTCAATGCGACCATCAAAATTCATATTAGGGTTTCAAATCCAAGTTGTTTTTAAAATCACAAGCCTAGAATGGTTCTAGTCTTTTCATGATTAGAATTGTTTTAGGAAAGTAAGATATTTAAGAGATTTTTCAATGTCCAAATTATGGTTTCATGCCCTAAATATGCTTTTCGAAACTTTGTTTTTCAAATTTCTCTAAAATTAGTGTTGTCTTAAAATCTAAGTCAAAACCCTAGGAATCAAACCTTTTAGGAACCCTAGATTTGACCTAGCCAACATCCTTGCATTCATGACATTCTTTACATTAAAGTATTTTCAAAATTCATATCATATTTCCAAAATTGTATAACTCACTTGAGTTAGTTTCAAACAAAGTTATAGTTTTCCTAAAATAATGCATTACATGAAATCATGAGTTTTCTATAACTATGCTATTTTCTTTTTCAAATCAAATTTAATCTTCCATTTGGAAATGAAATAAAATCATCTATCTTTAGAAATAAAATCGAATCTTCTAATTTAGGAAACCTTAGATTTCTCCCAAAAAATTATGATTTTCTATTTGCATCAAATCATAGATTTCCAAAATCATTTTCTACATGAAATCATAGATTTCCTAATTCAAAATTCACATAAAATTATAGATTTCCAAAACTAAAGCTTTTTAATTTCAAATCAAATCAAATCTTTCCTAATTTCAAAACTTTACAAAAATAAAATTTTCCTTTTTCAATTAAAATCCAATATTTTCAATTCAAATGAATTGCATAAACTCTAGGTACTAAAGTTCAAATCAAATCCTTTTCAATTCAAATTTTCTAAAGACCCTAAAGTGTCTATTTTCAATCGAACTCTGTGTCCAAACTATGACTGACCTGATTCTCAGCAAAGAGATACGTAAGCAACCCTCATGGTTGTGATCACAATCTTTTTCAAAATTTTAATTCCCTTTTTCAAAATCTCTTTCCAAATTCTTTTTATGCACTTACATATTATACATCACATTATCCCTAAAGTGATGATATAAACCTCTTTTTCAAAATTCTCAAAGTGGATATAATTGAATATTGGATAATTAGAGATTCTAAATGAGTAAACTTAGGATGAAAAAATATATAGGTACCGCAAGGTCGGGATAGGGTAATAGCTTAGTGCATCTTTCCTATATGTAATCGAGCTCCGAACCTAGAATCACTATTTTCGAAAGACCAAAACAGAGTTATTTTAAAAAAAGGCTTAATTCTTTTCATAGGTTGCCAACTAACCTACCTTTTTTTTTTTTTTTTCAAAAAAACCCTCTCTTGAGGAAGTTTTTCAAAACTTTTTCAAAAACCTTAAGTTTAATCTTTGAATTGCACTTAATTTTAGGTAACCTAACACACCTTAACAAAGTTAGGTGGCAATTCTAAACTTTTTTCCAAAATCGCTTATTCAAATTAATTTCCAATCCAAACCTAGTCACACTCGTTTTTCTAGGAGGATGAATTCTAACGAGAGAGTAACTAGTGTTTCCCACATATTATCTCAAGTGTGAAAAATTGAGATGCGACAAACCTTTAAAATGTCCTCATCCTCCTCTAATTTTACTTTAGACCTAAAGATATTAAGTATTGGTTTGTAATCACCGTCAAATGTCAATCATGTTTATACTTCAAGATAAAAATTATCCCTTTCTTTCACCATCAATGGGTCCGAATGGAACTTCATAGTACCTTGTAGTGCTACATGAGATAAGAAATTCATTCCAAATGGAATATGTATAGATATATATATAACAAAACAGATTAGATTTTGAAAAAATGTCCTATATGTCAAGCAAATCCAATGGATGGTATTCATTTTACCATCAATCAAGGATTAATATCAATTTTCATAATTTTTTCATTTTCAAAATCCCACTTTAAAGTGTCAACATCAATGGGTCCCACTCCCTTCAACGATGACTTCTCTTCCTTTACAGGTGAGTTATTGAAAATGTCAGTGTCATACACATTAATTCAACAGTTGGGATGCATTCATTTTTTAATATACGACTAAGATGAAATTTTTATCACATCATACATTTCAAACTTCTGCCCAAATTTCTCAAATGTTTACTTTTCACAGCTCCCAAGACAGTGAGCCTTCTATCTCTCCTGAGACAAGACAAATCCATGGTCCATGCTCCTTTCCTCTCTAAAACTCTTTTTTTCTATGTCTTAAAGCTCACTATCACCAACCATGGCAGCCACCCATGCTTCTCCTCTCTCTCTCTCTCTCTCTCTCTCTCTCAAAGTTCTCATAAGAACATTAGCACCTCACCCTACTCTCTTTCACCTTACTGTTCAATCTCCTTCATAGTTGAGTACCACAGACCTTCACCCCTTTGTACATTACCACCAGACATGGTGGTGGAAGTGCGCCCACACTGTCAAACCAAGCCAACTTCTCTTAGTTAAATTTCAGGGGAGCTTTCCATGTGTTGAAGAGGAATAAAAAGGGGAGCATGAAACGAAGAAGAGAGCAAGAAGTAAGGGAAGATCGGTTGATCAGTTGGTGGCTGCTATGGCTGGGTTAGTGGAAGAATGGAAAGTTTTGAAGGTAAGAGAATGACTTTTAGAGAGAGGGAGATAGAGATTGCACTCCCCCATCACCTCATTCACCATCTCACAGCCACCACAGCCGGCCTAAGGCCTCCTCCTTCACTCCCTCACCTAGCCATCCACAGTCACTGGTGAACAACCATATCCACCACCATCTCCGGTGGCAACACAAACCAGTAACACCAACACCAACACCAACACCACAGTGTGTAAGTAGTAGTGGCTAGAGTAGCAAAGAGTTCAGAGTTAGAGAGTACAAGTTCGGTCATTGGCTTTCTAGGTCACTATAGTGGGTGTAAGAGGAGGAAGAAGATGGTGCTTGGGTTATAAAGTTGAGGTTTTAGAAGAAGATTGTTGAAGGTTGAAATCTTTTAAAGAAATCGAAGAAGAAAACTACTATACTATTATTTTCCCCGCCCTCTATGCTTTTCATTTTTTCTCTTTCCCTCCTTAGCTTTCTCTTTCTCATAGTAGAATGACTCTTCCCATTTCAAACTAATTTGACTTCATAAAAAATATGTAATTTATTTACCAAACAAAACTTGAGTTATAGATTTAGGTTTACCAAATTGTAATATAAAGAAGAGTTATGCGTTGGAGTGTGCAGAGTGTAAGCACGCCATTTTTACCCACTCAACAATCTCTGGTTTAACTGGATTCACATTCAAACCGACACAGGCATATTCAAGTCTAAACCAGCTTTCTAGACTCAATCCAATCAATCAATCGTTTTGGTTACCCATCGGGCCCAATAGAGGTAAAATTACCAAAATGTCCTTGGGGCATTTCTTAGTCCAATTCCAATTGACACGTCTTCCTAAAAGTAGTAAGTCCCTATTTCAACATCAATTCCAGTTTCAATTCCAGTCTAGACCAATCAAACTCAATCCGACATGTCTTTTGAGAAAGTAAATCTCTTAAATGATAAGTCTATCATGCGTTTACCGAGAAAACTCCTTGGAACGATAAGTCCCTTGAAACCTGGCAACCGGGATGGAACCTAAGTCTCCGAGATGGTAGAACAATTCACTTTTGGCGTCTACTAGCCCACCAATGTAGAATGTCCGTTATCCAGTATGTCTTTTGAGAAAATTGATCCTTTAGACGATAAGTCTATCTAGCAGTTTCCCAAGATCAGGCAGTCTTTGAAACGAACGCACATTCCAAAGTGACGAAAACACTCACAAACATCACAACCATCGAAATGACGAAAACACTCGCAAACAAGTCGATATTGAGAATTGCCAACGAACCCCTATGCCACGGGACCAAACACGCCTCTTGGCTATAACACATTTACTGAAGGACGAAATACCTTTGAAAACCAACTCGTCACACACCATTAGAGTGATAGAAACACTTAAAACCCAAGTAAACACTAGTGCCTACTAGCCCACTCCAGTAAAAAAATAACCAAATTGCACCCTAGGCCTTTTTCGACACGTTTTTCGAGAAAGTACCTAAGTCCTCAGAGTGGTAAGTACATCCTTCCAAGATTGTCTTTGGGACAATCCAGCATGTTCAAGTGCTTTCTAGTTGATTTTGGATCATTTTTGAGACTATCCGATCAAAATGACCATTTTGCCCCTAGGCATCTGATCGCCTCTGGGAACCACACCGGCTCTTAGTATCAAACCGATAACCTCCCGAGGATGCTTTTAATAGTATTCTTAACCTTCTAACACCTTTCAAGATCATTCTGAGTCTATTATGGCAACCTTGGTGTAAAATAATCGTTTTGCCCCTAGTGGATTGATTGCATTTTCCAACCACACCGGCTCTAGATATCAAATCGGCAACCCTTTGGAACACTCTTAGTAGTGTTTCCAACCTTCAAGCTTTCTCACAGGTCACTTCCGGTCCATTCCGGTATTTTTTTGGTTCAATTAACCATTTTTCCCCTAGCGGGCTAGTCGCCCTTCTCAAACTATTCTAGCATGGCTTCTCGAGCCAGTTACCTCCAAGACACTCTCTTGAGGGTTCCCGTCCATTCCCGGCCGAGTCTAATTACTCAAAACCTTTCGGATCATTCCCGAACTTTCTAGAGTCACTCTTAGTAGAGCCAAGCCAAAAATTGCATGGTAGTCACTAGGATAGGCACTCAAATCTTTTGCTTTGCGTCCCAAGAGTCGAAAGATACATTTCTTTCCACTCTAAAAACTTTCCTAAGTGGTTGGCACCACTAGCAGTGGCATTAATCCAATGAATTTTTTGCCCTAACGCCACTACAACAAGCGCCAGGGCTATTTCAATTGTCTATAAATATAGACTCTCCCCTTGCGTAAAAAGGGTCCACAAACTTAGTCCAAAAATGTTGTCTTTCTGAAAATAGAGCTTGAAGTCTCTCTAAACCCTAATTCTCTCAAGCTTCTTCAAACTCTAGCCTCCATACACTCAAACCCTAACCTTTATACACCATATATACTCAAACACAAGCCTCAAGTTATCCATTGAAGACTCGAGTGTTGCAACTTCAAAACTCTCAAAATTCAAGAATAGTAAAGCAAACCAAGCAATCAAAGTAAGAAGAATACGAGATTGGTTTTTTATTTACTTTTATGTAATCTCTTATCTCTCTTCTTCCTCCGAACCCACTTGGGTTTTCTTCTATTTTAATTCCTATCTTTTACCGCCCCTTCTTGCATGCTTAAAACAAGGGACTTACAGATTCATGCCTAGGAAGAACTGTTAAATATTACCGTGCTGGGGGCTTTCTTCTAATTCAACCTTTGATGGTGTGGGTCTGGTCCCCTTAATTATGTGATGACGCCTGGCCTTGTATGTTTACGATCATATTGCATTGTGCATGTCATATTCATACATCCATTCAAAATTACTTTCAAAATTGTTTTCAAACTTGCATCAAAACTCTCTTTCAAAACTTATATTCAAAATATCTTTCTTTTAACTTATTTTCAAAATCACACTCCTAAGATGATTTTAGTCATTCCATGGTTAGGGTTGTTTTAACAAATTATTATATTCGATGTGACTATCAAGATCCAAATTTTTTGGTGTAAACCTTAATTTATTTTTATCAAAACCACAATCTTAAGATAATTCTAACCATTCCATGGTTAGGGTTGTTTTAAGAAAGTGTTATATTTAATGTGATCATCATGCTCTATATTTCAAATTCATGTTATTTTCAAAATCACAATCTTAGAATGGTTATAATCTTTTCATAGTTAAAATCGTTTTAGAAAAGTGAGATATTTAAAAGATTTTTAAAAGTCCATATTCAAACCCCTGTTCAAATTGTTTTGTAAATCTATTTCTTAAAAACTCTTTTCAAAAATCTATTTCCTAAAAACTCTTTTCAAAAATCTATTTCCTAAAAACCCTTTTCAAAGATCTACTTTCCAAAAATTCTTTATCTTAGAGTCCAAGTCAAGCCCTAGAATCCATGATTAAGAAACCCTAGTTCATCTCTTAAAATCATGACTTCTTCTTTTGCCTCAAATCATAAGTTTTCAAAACTATTTTCTACATCAAATCATAGGTTTTCAAAACCTATTTTCCTATCAAATCATAAATCTCCAAATTCAAAATTTTCAAAATTCAACGTTTCCAATTTCATGTCAAATCAAGTCTTCCAATTTAAAAAATCAAATTAAATCCTCTAATTTTGAAAACAAACTCAAATCATCAATTTTTGAAAACAAAATCCAATCTTCTATGTTATGAAATAGGAATCAAACCTTTCCTAATTCTAATTTTTCCTAAACTCTAATTTTTCCTAATTCTAATATTCCCTAAACTCTAATATTTTCTAATTCTAATTTTTCTTAATTTCAAACCTTTTCAAATCTCAACTTTCTAAAATTCAACTTTCAAATCTTTTCAAATTCTAAAACTTTCCTAATTTCAAACTTTCAAACCTTTCTTATTTTCAAACTTCTAAATCTTTCAATGTTCGAATCTTTCTAAATTCAAAATTTTCTAAATGCAAATGTTTCCAAAATTAATATTCTCCTAAAATGAAATTTTCTTAATTTGAAAACTTTCTTAAAATGAAACTTTTCTATTTCGAAACTTTCCTAATTCTAAGTTTTTCTTAGTTCAAGTTTTTCCAAATTCTAACTTTCCAAATTCTTCCATATCGAGTCAAATCTTTACGAGTCTTTTCTAAATCAAGTGTTTTTAAATCAAGTCAAATCTTTTCCAAATTTTTCTTAAATTCAACTTTTCTAATCTGAAACTTTTTTAATTCGAAACTTTCTTAAAATCTAACTTTCTAAAATCAAACCTCTCAAGTTCAAATCAAGTGCTTAATCCAATTGTATGTTTCAATCCTTAGGTTATCTAAATCCTAAGATATCCAAACCCTAATTCAACACTAACCCTAAAATTAGGAAGTTTCAACTCTTTTTTAAACTAAGATGGTTTTAAAACTTCAATTCAAGTTAAGAAGTTTTCAACACTCAATTCAATCTTTCTAAATCAAGTCCAAGTTCTCCTTCAAAGTTCAATATTTTCTAGTCAAAATAAATTTCAAAATTCTCAAATTCAATTTTAAATCAAAGTCAATTCCAAGTTCAATTTTAAATCTTTTATTCAAAGTTCAAGTCAAACCCTTTTCAAATCAATCATTTAAAGTTAAATTTTTCAAAAACTTCAAAGTGTCTGTTTTTAATTAGACCTCGAGTCTGAACTATAACTGACCTAATTCCCAACAAAAGGATACGTAGGCAACCCTCATGGGTGCGGTCACAAGATTTTTCAAATTTTTAATTCCACCATCTATTTCAAATTTTCAATTCCATAAACTATTTCAAGTTTTAAATCTTCTCTTCAAATGTATTTTCAAAATCAAATCTTTTTCTTGCACTTGTATGTCATGCACCATATTAACTTGTTGTCTAAAATTCTTTTTAAAGTGGATAGTATTGGACATTGAATAATCAAAGATTCTAAATGAATGAATCTAGGGTGAATAGACATGTAGGTACTGTAAGGGCAAGATAGGGTGATGATCTTAGGATATTTTCTCTACACGTAACTAACATCCGAACCTAGAATCACTATTTTCAAAAACTAAAATGGAGTTATTTTCAAAAAGAGAGCTTAAATCTTTTTAAAGATTGCCAAACAACCTGCTTTTTTAAAAATCTTTTCTTGAGAAAGTTTTTTAAAACTTTTTTAAAACCCCTAAGTTTAGTCTTCGAATTGCACTTTGTTTTAGATGACCTAACTCACTTTAATCTAGTTAGGTGGGGACTCTAAATATTTTTTAAAAGTCTTTATTCAAAATCAATTTTCAATTTAAATTTAGTCGCACTTGTCCTTTTAAGAGGATGAGTTCTAATAAAAGAATACCGTATTTTTCTCACTTGTGTGTTTTATTTCAAGTACGAAAAATCAGAATGTGACACATGACATTAAATGCTCCCCTGGTGCAAGAAATCCATTGGACAAGAAATTCATTGGACATAGCTTTTAATGCTCTCCTGATTGCATCCTATATTTTAGTGGTGATGTTCCTACATATATAATATACCACAATCTAAACAGCCCACTGGTGATACAAATAGGTGATGGTAGGCTATCAGGGCCTACAATTATTTTGTATGTTTTCTCTTTGAATTTTTTCTTTGAAATGCTAGGGAAGAAATTTATAAATCGTGGGACTGTTCTAGATTATGTGAATCACATGAATAATTTGTTTATTAAAAGACACCATCTCATAGGATAATGTTAGAAAATTTACACAAAATTTATTACTAGGATTGCCAAAATCGCCTTTGGTAATTGATTCTCAAAACTGCTTTTACAAATCATTTTGAAAACATCATATTTTTAAGAAGTAAAAATGTTTTTTTTTTTAATTTTGAAACCCATTTTTCTACGAAAATGAAAAAAATATTAATTTTGAAGTTTATATTTTTCTTTTTTGGGAAGAAAAAAATAAAAATAAAAACAAAAACGATATTGTTTTTGAAGACCTCATCTTTCTGGGTAATTTTTCTCAGAGTGCATAGTCTTTTATGTTTCGAAACTATGTTGTTAAGGTCTTATTATTATGTGTAAAAGCTAATTGACTAACGAAAATTGAATTTAGCTTTATATTTTTTGAATTTACTAAATTTGATAACGTATGTTGGTTTTGTAAAATTTAGTGATTTCAACTTACTATTTTTTTTTTTTTTTCTTTAACTTGAGTTAAGAATTAATTTTTAATGGTGTTCATGCCAATTAGAATCCTGAACTCAAATAAGATACCTTATGGAATGCAAGTTTTAGCGAAAACAATGAATGCAGATATTCCTAGTAAATATATATATATATATAGAGAGAGAGAGAGAGAGAGAGAGAGAGAGAGAGAGAGAGAGAGAGAGAGAGAGGTGGGGAATAGAGTCAAAATGACAACCTTTTTTTGTGTCCTCAGCCAATATTCTCACGTACACCCAAAACAAACAATTTGCACAGCTGAATAATGACTGATCCCACGTGATGTAAAGCCTCTCATTATCGATCCTATATATATATATATATACATATAAAATATTCAATACACCGATAATATCACTTCAACATTATTTTATTGATGCAATAGTCCACAATATTATCAATTAATAAAATCACATCAAATAAGTGAAAATTTATTCTAAGAATTGAAATTGTGCAGTTAATTAAAACATTTTTTAAAAATATCTATCTTGATATAATCATTGTATAGATATTTCTAAATCATTATTTGTTTACTAAAATATTACTAATTTGTTTGTACTTTTTTTTAAAAAAATTGTAAAATTACGGATACAAATTTGAGAATTTTTTAAAAACTTTTTAGTGAATAAAATACTCAAAATAGACAATTCTATTCGATCAAACCCAAATCAAGGAGATTCAAATTGAACCATAGAATTGACCTAAACTAGAACATAATAATTGGTTTAGTTTGGCTTTATAAAATATGCGATTCAATTCTAAATTTGACACAAATCTAAACCAACTTAATCTATGTACACCCGTAATTTCAACGTGTTTTAAATATGATTCATAGTTTTATTTTATATACCAACTATTTATATGATTTCTTGACTAATGCAAGTACGAGGGGGTTTGAATGTGACTTTTTTAACAGTTTATTATTTAAGTTTGAGCACTAGATGGTCGCCGGAAAACACTAATGATAGTTCATATTTTCTGTATAACAATATTTTATACAAGGAATTACATACTCTCTTCTAATCATGATAAATCATTTTCTTCGAGCATCTTCTTCTAAGAAGATGATTAAAGCGGCTGAGGTCAATGAATACCCAGACCAATTGGAAGCTTTTAATATATGGGTTATACCCTCTATGCAACCTTCTTCTATCTATAAGATAGGTACCTTTGATCGAAAAGGGGTCAAAACTATTAAAACAGTTGAACAAATTATAAGTTTAAATTTTGAAGAACAAACTATCCAACTTTTGGTTACTATGGATCTCATAAGATATCAAAATAAATATAATTTTGTACATATAGGACTTATACAAGTCGCCTTTAAACCTCTTACCTTAAGTGGTTTACCAGCTAGTTTTTTAGGAGTTCTTAGAAATGCTAGATGTCTTAATTGAAAATCTTCCCTTGTGGGAATCATGCAATCTATTGGTGTCCGTGGACCGGTATACTTTAATGTATATCCTAATCTCCAACTATCTCTTACAAACACCAATCTATTGGATGCTGTGAGTTTGAATACCAAACTCCATGGTTATAACCTCAAACTAGTGTATGAGCCATTATGTAGCTACTAATCGTCAAATCACTTGGGATGAGGTCCAATTCTCAGAAACATGGCAGCTTCAACAAGCTGTTCCACCTGCTCCACTGATTCAAGAGGAAGTGGATAAAATTATACAAACTCCTGACGGTGATATAGAGGTAAGATTTACTTCTAGATCTTCTCAAGGATCGAGATCCTGATCTCTGTCTATATCTTCTTATACTAAATCTTTAATTCCTCCTTATAAGATTTCTCTTCCAGAAACTTCTAGGGCTTCTACCTCTAGACTTTCTGAAAATATTGAATCTGTTAGGATTTCTAATCAACAAATTCCACATGAAATTCCTAAATCTTTAGTAGAAATACTTACTGCCTCTAAAATGAATTTTCGACCTTAACTGATTTAAGTCCTGAAAGTACACTACGAGCAAGCCTTAATAAGGAATTATTCCAGCCATATTATAAATCATTCTATGCCTGGTATTTTTCTAGTTTCATTTCTACTGAATTAGAAAATTATAAAAATTAATATTTTGAACATTTGAGTCATACTCAACAACTAGAACATTTTGTTCCATGGTTTCTCCAATATTATGTGGAAAATCAATATATTAACACGATTGAAGAGAAAACTTGGATTACAGATTCTGGATCTGTTATTCATTTTGTTTTTCCTTCGACTGAACTCTTAAAAATCACTAGCTCTTCAACTTCTCAAGTGTTAGAAGCTAATGCCTATGTTAAATCCTCTGTAGTTGACATAGTTTCTATCACTATGAAAGATCTAAATCAAGCTTTTAAACAAAAAAATTATACTAATTTATATTTACAAACAATTGGATAACAATTGTTACATCTAGATCATAAGCTAGACCAATTACATACAAAGAGTACTCAAATGAAACTTCAAGAGATTAAACCCTCTAAGGAAGCTAAAGCTACCTTACAACCTCCTCTAGATATTAAAGAATTTAAATCGGAATCTACAGATGAATTTGTTTTTGTGCCAGAAAAAAAAATAAATTATTTCCAAATTTCTACTCTTTTTGAAAAATCAGATCCTGTATCTGATCCAGATGATCTAACTATTTCTAATCATGATGAAATTAATAAAATTGTGGCTGAACCTAGGCGTTTAGAATATTATTATTATAAATGACCTACTCCACAAGATGTATTATCTGAAGAAAATGATAATTTTATTCAAAATAATTATCATGGTAATTCTATTTATGAATGGAATCTTGATGGTCTTGCTAATAAACAAATATTTGACATGTGTCATCGTATCTATATGTATAGTACTATTTATAAACAGCGTGGCAATAGTGATGAGGCCATAACCCAAATGATAATTAGTGGGTTTACTGATACCATCAAAGGATGGTAGGATAATTATTTAACCCCTATAGCCAAAGCCGAAATATTGGATGCAGTCAAACAGGAACCTTCTCCTACCCCAAATGATCCTAATCATATTACTATCACCGAACAATCAGTTTACACACTGATTTTAGCCATTTATGAGCATTTTACTGGACGATATTCTAGTAATAATGAAAATATTAGGACGCTTATTCAAAATTTTAGATATCCTACTCTTACCCATTTTCGATAGTATAAGGATGTATTTCTCAGTCGAGTTATGCAACCTCCAGATGCTAATAGTGATTATTGGAAGTCTAAATTTATTGATGGTCTTCCCTTTCTCTTTGCTAAAAGAGTTAGAAAAGCTCTTAGGGATAGGAATGATGGTATTTCCATTCCCTATTCTAATTATTCTTTTGGTAGTCTTATTGATACCTGTATACAAAAAAGATTAGCTCTATGTAATAACATTAAGCCAAAAAGTCAGCTTAAAAAGCAATAACTTATTGAGAAGTCTCAACTTGGAGATTTTTGTGATAATTTTACCATAGATATGACCAAACCTCCTATAGATCGTCATACACAATCTAAAGGCAAGAAGAAGTCTAAATCTAAATCTTCTTATAGGAAAAAGAAGCATACTCATGACGCTTCTACAAGTCAACTTTCTAAGAAGTTTGTCAGAAAATCTTCTTCTAAGAAGAAATCATCTACTTCTAAAAAAAAAATTAAATGTTGGAAGTGTGGCAAATTTGGCCACTATACCAATAAATGTCTTACTAAATGAAATTCAAATAGATGAACAGCTAAAAGATACTTTAGCTAAATTATTTCTAAATAGTGAAAGTGAGCCCAAAGATTATGAACCAGAAGGCTCTAAGTCACATGAATTAGATCAGGTTTAAGAAGATGATATTTCATCTTTTAGTGATACTGAACCAGACAAGATAGATTCTTGTCTAGGAAATTGTAATTATTATAAAGCCATTGTTGATATGCATGTTTTGAGTATCAATATGCTTACTCAAGATCAAAAAATGATCATAAAAATCTTGGATCAAATTCCTGATACAACTATGAAAGCTCAGATGACTGAAGATTATCTAAAACAGGTTAAAAGAAAAGATGATATTCCTAACATCACTAATGCTTATAGTTTGTCTAAGGTTATGAACAGACTTCAGAATAAACAAGAGAAACGTGTTACTTTACAAGATTTAAAACTTGAAATTAATCAGTTAAAAGCAAAGATTAAATCTCTGAAAAATGATAACTTAAGTCTGAATACTAGGGTTAATAACCTAGAATTAGGAAGATAGGTTACTAGTTCAACAGAATCATCTCAATCTTGTCTTCCCTAATATTTGGCTATTGTGAATGAAATCACTTCGCAAAAGTGATTCATCAAAATTACTTTATTCATTCATAACGAATTATTAATTGAAAATCTCACTGCTTTGGTTGATAGTGGTGCCAATCTGAATTGTGTTCAAGGAGAGTTAATTTCAACCCAATATTTAAAAAAAACAAAACATTCTTTGACTTCTGCTAGTAGTAATAAACTACAAATACATTATAAAAGTATTGATACTCATATATGCAATAAAGATGTATGTATTCCATCTACTTTCCTAGTTGTAAAAAATCTACAACACCATGTTATACTTGGTACACCTTTCCTTCATAGAATTATGCCTATTAAACAAATTGATTCAACAGGTATTTATACGAATTTAAATAATCAATGTATTGTTTTCTAGTTTATAACTGACCCTCAAACTAGATATTTAAATGAAATAAAAAATATCTTGTTCGCAAAAGAAAATCAAATTAATTTTCTTAAACAGGAAATCTCTGTTTGGACTATTACGAAATCTTTAGTTAAACCTAAGATTCAAGATAAAATTAAATTGATTGAAAAATAGTTTCTTAGTGAAATTTGTAATGATCATCCCAATACTTTTTGGGATAGAAAGAGACATATTGTCTCGCTTCCTTATGAAAATAATTTTTCAGATCAACAAATACCAACAAGGGCTTGTCCTTGTCAAATGAGTCAAGAATATCTTGAACTCTATAAAAAGAAAATTGCTTCCTTACTTGAGAAAAAACTCATTAGAAAATCTTATTCTCCTTGGAGTTGTACAGAATTTTATATGTATAAAAATGCTGAAATTGAAAGGGGTGTTCCTCGATTAGTTATTAATTATAAGCCCCTCAATATACTTTTGAAATGGATTAGGTATCCTATACCTAATAAGAAAGATTTACTTGATCGCCTTCATAAGGCTCTTATTTTCTCTAAATTTGATTTAAAATCTGGATATTGGCAAATTTAGGTTACTGAATCTGACAGATATAAAACAGCGTTTACTGTTCCAATAAGGCATTATGAATGGAATGTTATGCCTTTTGGTTTGAAAAATGCTCCTTCTGAATTTCAGAATATTATGAATGATATTTTCATTCCTTACACTGATTTTATTCTTGTGTATATTGATGATATTCTTGTTTTTTTCCAAACATTAGATCAACATTTTCAACATCTAGATATTTTTAGAAAAATTATCTTACAAAATGGATTAGTTATATCTGCTCCAAAAATGAAACTATTTTAAACAACTATTCGTTTTTTAGGACATAATATCCATCAGGGACAAATTGTTCCTATTACACGAAGTATAGAGTTTGCCTCCAAATTTTCTGATAAAATTTTGGATAAAATTCAATTACAAAGATTTTTGAGGAGTTTAAATTATATTAATCCCTATTATAAAAATCTTGCAAAAGATTCTGCAAACTTATATGATCAATTAAAGAAAAATTCTTCCCCATGGACTCTAGATCATACTTTGGCTATTCAAAAGATTAAAACTAAAGTTAAAAATCTTCCTTGTTTAACTCTTGCTAATATAAACAATATAAAATACAAACAATATAAACAATAATAAACAACTGTCAAGAAAAGACAAATACAAACTTACCAGAGAAAGTAGAGAGAGAGAGTAGAGTGGAAGAAAATATGAAGAAGAAATATTTTACAGGAGGGGAAGAATGCATGGTGCCTTCAACAAAGGTGAAGGGTCTCTTTTATAGACAAAAAAAGGAAAAAAAACCCTATTTTGGATTTCAAAATTACAATTTTCAAGTCCGGGAAAAAAATTTTTTTATATAAAGTCAAAAGATGCTTTATAAAAGCAATGACGCACAATGGAGGTGGGTCTCAGATGAGTTGGAGTCGATTGACCATTTGCGTCAAAGGCCAGAAATGCCTTTTGTCATGTAGTGCGACAGCTTTGAAAGTGAAGAGATACTTTCATATAGGATGGCTACTTTTTGTCGTCCTTATCTTTATATGATGGGGCATGAGAGCGAGGTGTTCTTGATTTTTTTTGGCCATTATTTCGAGCATAGCATCAAAAAGATCCTATGTGGTCGGAGTAGGATCCGAATCAAGTTCATCCTCGTAGGGATCTTGGGATTCTCCTGCTAGACAGGTGTGATGAGAGGATTGGGATTGTATCTCTTCATCAGAATCTGAGTTAGATTTGAATGTAGCAAAAAATTCACCTTTTAATTGGCGTAGACATTCATACATTAATTCTTTGTCCTTCATAAGAGGATTTTGCATTTTAATGCATTTTTTATTATATCCAATTTAGAGTGAGAAGGAAAAGCCTGAGATCACTGAAGCTCAAATTCTTGTTGATAATCCTTCACAGTAACGGCTATTTCTGCTACAGTTTTATCTAATTCCTTGTCCAGTTTATTCCACCAACCAACATGGAATTGACGATAAAGACAAAGAAGGTTATCTTGGTCTTTTTTGACAATAGGTGTCCATTTCCAAATCCAGGGTAACCCGAATTCTGTGAAAAAATGTAAAAGGTTAGATCCATCCATATAATGGGTTGGGTCCATTTTGTTAATTTAGGGCAAACAGGTAGCCCAAAAGCCCAATTGTTCTTGGACAACATCAGGTAAAATAGTATGAAAAGGTCCAAATTTTTTTCACTAAACATAAAACCATTGAGGCCATCATTTTTTATAAATTTGTGGATTTAATTTAATCCTCCAAGTATGCTTTCGTTTTGGGTTTTCATAATAAAACGCCCATGTAAAAGCTTGGACATAGTCCCAATAATTGCAAGTATGAGCAATATCATGCAGAATAAAACGTTTCTCATTATGAGGAAGTAATCCCCATTCATGAGGGAAAATAATTTTCTTAATATAACATTTAGAAAAGTTAATTGGTCCAATTTTACTAGGCATGTTAGAATAAAAATTTGTGAAGTCATAAGACTCTGTGATTTTCAAAATTTTTTGTATAGCCATTCAGAATCTTTGACTTCCAAAAGGATAAGAGAATATTTGAAAAAATTTATCCATGAGATACCATGAATTATTTTCCCATTGTCTATCAATAGGTTCCAGATACAGAATATAATCTGTAAATGGTAATTGAATAGGAGCCAAAGAATGAGATGGGACTTCCACCATTTGAGCATATGATGCTTCCAGATCAATATTACCTTGTTGAGAACCACTATTTTGGCTTTCTTGCACAAGAAGTTGTTGCACTTTGGCATAGAAGGGATCAGTCACAAATATAATTGTAACTTTGTCTTTATCTGGTTTAATTTCAGATGATGAGGCCTGATTAGAACCACGACCTTTTGAGGAGTTATTTTTCCTTCCTCGACCTCGGTTGGGGTTATTTCTCCTTCCTTTTTCTCGATCATATGGATTCATTCCTGTAAAAATTCACGAGTGAGGAAATCATGAAGAGAATTATCTTTCCCTTTGATATAATCTATATCAAAGTCAAACATAGATAATTGTGCTTGCCATCTAGCAATTATATGCTTAGATGCATCATGTTTAACATCCTTGCTAAAAATATATTTTGCAGCTTGACAGTCTGTGTTTAACAGAATTTTTTGATTTAATAAATCATCTTGGAATTTAGAAATACATTTAATAATAGAAAGAAGTTATTTCTTAACAGCAGCATATTTGCACTGAGTAGGGTTCTATTTCCCTAAAGCATATCTTATTAAGATTTGTTTTTTGGTGTCAGGTATAACCTGAATAAGAATTCCACCATAACCAATATCACTAGCATCTATTTGCACAATTTTAAACCATGCAGGATTAATAAGAGTTAAATAAGGAAGATTTTTAACCTTAGTTTTAATCTTTTGAACAGCCAGAGTCTGATTTGGAGTCCATGGGGAAGAATTTTTCTTTCATCGATCAAGATTTTTACAATAGGGATTAATATAATTTAAACTCTCTAAAAATCTTTGTAATTGAGTTTATCCAAAATTTTATCAGAAAATTTGGAGGCAAACTCTATACTTCGTGTAATAGGAACAATTTGTCCGTGATGGATATTATGTCCTAAAAAACGAACAGTTGTTTGAAATAGTTTCATTTTTGGAGCAGATATAACTAATTCATTTTGTAAGATAATTTTTCTAAAAGTATCTAGATGTCGAAAATGTTTATCTAATGTTTGGAAAAAAACAAGAATATCATCAATATACACAAGAATAAAATCTGTGTAAGGAATGAAAATATCATTCATGATATTTTGAAATTCAGAAAGAGCATTTTTCAAACTAAAAGGCATAACATTCCATTCATAATGCCTTATTGGAACAGTGAACGCTATTTTATATTCGTCAGATTCAACAACCTGAATTTGTCAATATCCAGATTTTAACAAATTTAGAGAAAATAAGAGCCTTATGAAGGCTATCAAGTAAATCTTTCTTATTAGGTATAGGATACCTAATCCATTTCAAAACTTTATTGAGGGGCTTATAATTAACAACTAATTGAGGAACACCCCTTTCAATTTCAGCATTTTTATACACATAAAATTCTGTACAACTCTAAGGAGAATAGGATTTTTTAATGAGTTTTTTTTTCAAGTAAGGAAGCAATTTCCTTTTTACAGAGTTCAAGATATTCTTAATTCATTTGACAAGGACGAGCCCTTGTTGGTATTTGTCGATCTGAAAAATCATTTTCATAAGGGAGACAATATGTCTCTTTCTATCCCAAAAAGCATTGGGATGATCGTTACAAATTTCACTAAAAAGTTGTTTTTCAATCAATTTGATTTTATCTTGAATATTAGGTTTAACTAAAGATTCCGTAATAGTCCAAATAGAGATTTCCAGTTTAAGAAAATTAATTTGATTTTCTTTTTCCAACAAGATATTTTTTATTTCATTTAAATATCTAGTTTGAGGGTCAGTTATAAACTGGAAAACAAGACATTGATTATTTAAATTCGTATAAATACCTGTTGAATCAATTTTTTCAATAGGCATAATCCTATGAACGAAAGGTGTACCAAGTATAACATGGTATTGTAGATTTTTTTACAAGTAGGAAAGTAGATGGAATACATACATCTTTATTGCATATATGAGTATCAGTAATTTTATACTGTATTTGTAGTTTATTACCACTAGCAGAAGTCAAAGAATGTTTTGTCTTTTCAAAATATTAGGTTGGAATTAACCCTTGTTGAACACAGTTCAGATCGGCACCACTATCAACCAAAGTAGTGAGATTTTTAATTAATAATTCGTTATGAACGAATAAAGTAATTTTGATGAATCACTTTTGCCAAGTGACTTCATTCAAAATAGTCAAATAGTCAACTAGTAACCCGTCTTCCTAATTCTAGGTTATTAACCCTAGTATTGAGACTTAAGTTATCATTTTTCAGAGATTTAATCTCTGCTTTTAACTGATTAATTTCAAGTTTTAAATCCTCTAAAGTAGTAGGTTTCTCTCGTTTATTCTGAGTTTGTTCATAACCTCAGATATACTATAAGCATTAGTGATGTTAGGAATATCATCTTTTCTCTTAACCTGTTTTAGATAATTTTGAATCATTTGAGCTTTCATAGTTGTATCAGGAATTTGATACAAGATTTTGATGATCATTTCTTGGTCTTGAGTAAGCATATTGATTCTCAAACCATGTATATCAACAATGACTTTATAATAATTACAATTTCTTGGACAAGAATCTATCTTGTCTGGTTCAGTATCACTAGAAGATGAAATATCATCTTCTTGAACCTGATCTAATTCATGTGACTCAGAGCTCTCTAGTTCATAATCTTCAGGCTCACTTTCACTATTCAAAAATAATTTAGCTAAAGTATCTTTTAGCTGTTCATCTATTTGAAGTTCATTTAGTAAGACATTTATTGACATAGTGGCCAAATTTGCCACACTTCCAACATTTAATTTTTTTTTTAGAAATAGATGATTTCTTCTTAGAAGAAGATTTTCTGACAAACTTTTTAGAAGGTTGACTTGTAGAAACGTCATGAGTATGCTTCTTTTTCTTATAAGAAGATTTAGATTTAGACTTCTTCTAGCCTTTAGATTGTGTATGACGATCTGTAGGAGGTTTGGGCTTATCTATGGCAAAATTATTACAGAAATCTCCAAGTTGAAACTTCTCAGTAAGTCATTGCTTTTTAAGCTGACTTTTTAGCTTATTGTCACTACATAGAGCTAATCTTTCTTGTATACAAGTATCAACAAGACTACCAAAAGAATGATTAGAATAGGGAATAGAAATACCATCATTTCTATCCCTAAGAGCTTTTCTAACTCTTTCAGCAAAGATAAAAGGAAGACCATTAATAAATTTAGACTTCCAATGATCACTATTAGCATCTGGAAGTTACATAACTCGACTGAGAAATACATCCTTATACCATCGAAAATGGGTAAGAGTAGGATATCTAAGATTTTGAAGAAGTATCCTAATATTTTCATTATTACTAGAATATCATCCAGTAAATGCTCACAAATGGCTAAAATCAGTTTATAAACTGATTGTTCGGTGATAGTAATATGATTAGGATCATTGGGGTAGGAGAAGGTTCCTGTTTGACTGCATCCAGTATTTTAGCTTTGGCTATAGGGGTTAAATAATTATCCCACCATCCTTTGATGGTACCAGTAAACCCACTAATTATCATTTGGGCTATGGCCTTATCACTATTGCCACGTTGCTTACAAATAGTACTATACATACAGATACGATGACATATGTCAAATATCTGTTTATTAGCAAGACCATCAAGATTCCATTCATAAATAGAATAACCTTGATAATTATTTTGAATAAAATTATCATTTTCTTCAAATAATACATCTTGTGGAGTAGGTCGTTTATAATAACAATATTCTAAACGCCCAGGTTTAGCAACAATTTTATTAATTTCATCATGATCAGAAATAGTTAGATCATCTGTATTAGATACAGGATCTAATTTTTCAGAAAGAGTAGAAATTTGGAAAGAATTTAATTTTTTTCTAGCATAGAGACAAACTCATCTGTAGATTCTAATTTAAATTCTTTAATATCTAGAGGAGGTTGTAAGATAGCTTTAGCTTCCTTAGAGGGTTTAATCTCTTGAAGTTTCATTTGAGAAATCTTTGTATCTAATTGATCTAGCTTATGATCTAGATGTAACAATTGTTTGTAAATATAAATTAGTATAATTGTTTTGTTTAAAAGCTTGATTTAGAGCTTTCTTAGTGATAGACACTATGTCAACTACAGAGAGTTTAACATAGGCATTAGCTTCTAACACTTGAGAAGTTGAAGAGCTAGTGATTTTTAAGGGTTCAGTCGGAGGAAAAACAAAATGAATAACAGATCTATAATCTGTCATCCAAGTTTTCTCTTCAATCGTGTTAATATATTGATTTTTCACATAATATTGGAAAAACCATGGAACAAAATGTTCTAGCTGTTGAGTATGACTCAAATGTTCAAAATATTAATTTTTATAATTTTTTAATTCAGTAGAACTGAAACTAGAAAAATACCATTAACAAAATGATTTTTAATATGGCTGGAACAATTCCTTATTAAGGCTTGCTCGTAGTGTACTTCCGAGACTTAAATCCATTAAAGTCGAAAATTCATTTCAGAGGCAGTAGGTATTTCTACTGAAGATTTAGGAATTCCATGTGGAATTTGTTGATAAAAAATCCTAACATATTCAATAATTTTAGAAAGTCTAGAGGTAGAAGCCCTAGAAGTTTCTGGAAGAGAAATCTTATAAGAAGGAATTAAAGATTTAGTAGAAGAAGATCTAGACAGAGATTGGGATCTCGATCCTTGAGAAGATTCAGAAGTAAATCTTACCTCTATATCACCTTCAGGGGTTTGAATAATTTGATCCACTTCCTCTTAAATCAGTGGAGCAAGTGGAATAACTTGTTAAAGCTGCCATGTTTCTGGAAATTGGACCTCATACCCGGTGATTTGACGATTAATAACTATATTAGAGCTAAGAAGATTAGATTCAATCACAACAGTATTTCCAGAGGGATTAAACAACTTACAATTAGGTGTAAGTGTGTGAAGGATCTTAAAATAAATCCTATAACTGAGACACAATGTCTCAGACCCTGGTTTGAAGTTGTAACCATGGAGTTTGGTATTCAAACTCACAGCATCCAATATATTGGTGTTTGTAAGAGATAGTTAGAGATTAGGGTATACATTAAAGTATACCGGTTATAAGCACCCCATTTTTGTCCGCTCGACAATCTCTGACTCGATCAGGCTCAGTTTCAGGCATCTCAACACTTGTAGGCTCAAGATGAGCCTTTCAATCTCCAATCCAACCAATTGGTCGCTTCTCGGGCCCATAAGAACCCGTGGGAGCCATAAGCACTATTATTCCAGGCAGTTTTTCGGACCGGGCGGTCTCGGAAACCAACGCCATCCAGGTAGCTTCCCGAAATCGGGCGATCTCGGGGACCAACACCTTATCAAAATTCCAGATGGTTCACTTCTAGCGCCTGCTAGCCCACCAATGTAGAATGTCCGTCATTCGGTAGTTCTCCGGGACCAGGTGCTCTCGGAGACCAACACCACCCTCATAGGTAACTTTTTGAGACCGGGCGTTCTCAGAAACCAACACTACCCCACAGGTAGCTCTCTAAGACTAGACATTCTTAGAGACCAACACCACGCAGGTAGTTTTCCAAGACTGGGTGGTCTCGGGAACCAACACCTAAGTCAACATCAGCGCCTGCTAGCCCGACTAGGTGAAAAATGACCAAACCAACCCTTGGGCATCCAAGCACGTTTTAAGAAGTTCAAAATTCCTCAAAACGATAAGTCCATCCTTCCAAGATGTTGTTAAACCATTAGGCGTCCCCCACACGACATTTGGTCCAAATCCGATCATATTCCTGCTCGCTCTGGCTAAAATGACCGTTTTACCCCTAAACACCTCAGCATGGCACAAACCCCGCCGAACGGTAAAAGATTCTCCCAAAACTATTCCTGAAAAACCCTACACGCTTAACACAACACATTAAACCATTCCTAACTATTTCCAGCCAATCCTGGCCAAAATGACCATTTTGCCCCTAACATATCCAAACATGCCCCGAAACAGCACTTGTCCTGGGATTTCGAGCAAAGGGTTTCACCATACACCCTTGTTTAACTCGAGGAGGACCCTACGACATTAAAAGTTCATGACTCGATAAAAGTCCCTGGATCGTCTCGCAAACGCTCCGCTTAAATTGTCTTTTCTCTCGATTCCCTAGTTATAACGCACCGTCAACTAACTTGAGAAATGTGTAAATCAAAGAATTCTCGAAAGCTCATTCATAAATCTTTCCATCGATACGGCTCGATCGGATAGATCGCTTCGTAAAGCCCTCCATCATACGATGCAAAAACTACAACTTTCAGCAACTGGCGAAACGTCTTACAGACGCTCCACCAAGGCTGATTTTTTCTCCAATTCTCTGATTAAACGCACCGTCAAACGACTTGAGAAATGTGTAAATTTGGAAATTCTCGAAAGTATTTCCAAAGCACATTCCATCGGTACGGTTCGATCGAAGAGGTCGCTTCTCGAAGGCCTCGATCACACGACACGAAAATAGCTACTTTCGAACCCCTCGGAGCGTATCACAGACGCTCCACAAAAGTGTCCTTTTATACACGCTTCCCGAGATGATATCCCATGCTTCTGAACACAATTCAAACCTTCTAAAAACATGAAAGTTCACGAGAAACCTCAAAAGAACACCATGAGTATAACCAATTCCCCCGATACCTTTCCGGTTGACCCAATTATCAAGACAAAGTTTGGACGAACCTTCCCTGTGATGGAGCGTATGCTACATGCGCTAAAATTTTGATCAGATTCACCAATTTTCGATCAACAGTCGAGATTTAACCAGTACACAGGGTGCCATGTGTCATTCTGGCAATGAAATAGTACCTGCACATGTCCTACATGCGCCAGGTCAAATTTTGGCCAGGTGCATGAAGCACATGCGCCACGCCTATTCCAGATTGCCTATAAATACCAGACCACCCCTTTGCATATTCTATATCCGAAATTGATGCGAAGCTCTGCTGAAACTACTCCAGAATCTCGAATCCTTACATATATTCCACCCCTCCAACACTTAGGCTAGATTCCACCTCTCTTAAGCCTATACACTTCACCTATAAGGCCTTATATCCCATTACACACTCCATTCCAGCCCCTTAAGCCTTCTTGAAGTCATTCAAGCTCTAATCAAGACATCCAATGAAGACTACAAGTGTGTTAAAGGCAAAAGGTGGTATCCTTTTTACATTTGTGTCTTTCCCCATTCTTCTCTTCTCTCTCCTAGCCTACTTAGGCTATTCTCTATTTTAATCCCCATCTACAACCCTCTATTCTTGTATGCTTGAGCTAAAAGGGCTTTTAGATCATACCTAGAGGAAAGCAAGTGAGAGCCACCATTTAGGGGAACCTCTCACTAGCCTACTTTGAGATGGTATTGCCTAGGAGCCCCTTGTTGATGTGGTGTAGCCTAAAAGCCTTGTATGTGATCATGACCTATTGCATATTACTATTTTGATAATGTTTTGTATGTTTGGCTTCATTTTATGCTTATTGTCATATTTTACAATGCTTACATTGCTCTTATTTTCATGTCATTTCCAAGCTCTATATTTCTTTCAAAAATTATTCTAAGAGTTAGCCCCTTAAAGTTTATGATGAGATTTTAGAAATTATGCCTTAAAAGACCTCGTACTAACCCTATAACTCTCATTTTGGCATCATGACATTTTAATTTGCATAAGGGTTGCTTTCTAATTCTTTAATTTTCAATATTTCCATTCTTTTAAGTGTAATGGTTGGAATGGTCCCATGGAGCCCTCTCTTGAGTAGTCTCCCTTTTGTTTGGCCATATAAACCCTCTCTTGATGGAATGGTTCCCTTGAAAAATGGTTTTCAAAAACCTTCTCCAAAGATGATTTTTAAAAATGCATTCTCTCTATCTTCGCATTAAAAATGGTGCTTTAGAAGGTTGTCATCAACATGTCGATTTTTGGACCCTTTATACTCTTGTCAAAATTATGGTTATAATGGCCATGAAGAAACCTTCCTTAGAATGGTCTCCAAACACCAACCATATAAACCATACTCTTGACTAGAGTCAAAATTTTCATGGAAATGATCTTCAAAAAGGTTGTCCACGAAAGTCCAATGCAAAACGTGTTTTGTTTTTCAAAACTCTTTCTAAAAGTGCATCAAACAACATTTCAAAATCATCTTTCAATTCAACCCTAGGTTAACTTGACCCTAGTTGTCCAACCCTAGGTTAACTTGACCCTAGTTGACCAACCCTAGGTTAACTTGACCATAGTTGACCAACCCTAGGTTAACTTGACCTTAGTTTTCCAACCCTAGATTAACTTGACCCTAGTTGCCCAACTCTAGGTTAACTTGACTCTAGTTCACTCACCTTAGGTTAACCTAACTTTAAGTCGTCCTAACCTTAGAGTAACCCAACCTTAGTTAGTTAATCATAGGTCACCTTAACCCTAGGTTAACCTAACCCAAGTTAGTTAACCATAGGTCATTTTAACCCTAGGTTAACCTAACCTAAGTCAGTTAACTCTAGGTCACCCCTAACCCTAGGCCAACCCAATCTAGGTTAATATGCTTCAAGGTTCCAACTCATGAACCCTTTTCTAAATGATTACTTAATTTTAAACTATTTTCGTAACTCATTTTTCCAAAATCTCCTACTCTCTTGATTTCAAAAAACCAACTCCATAAACTCTTCAAATGTTCCTATACTCCATCTTCAAGGCATTTTCAAAAATATTTTTAAAAGGTCACAAACCTAAGGTGTCCCTAGCCCTCTCATGGTTAGGGATTCCAAGGACAAGTGATAAATCAAGAGCAATCTCTAAGGTTGTCCATATTATGATTCCAAACCTTTAGCCATTTCCAAAAACCACTTTAAAAAATTAATTCATCAAAACATTTCTAAAATCATGCCTCCAAGGTTTTCAAAACAAGACTTCAAAAACACTTCCAAGTTCTCTTGAGTCATGACAAAGCATTTTCTCAAAACTCTCTTAAGTTGATCCAAAAACATTTTCAAAACACTCCACCATCCAATTTCAAGTCAAAACTTCCAAGACCACAAAGAGTTTTCAACTTCCAAGACCACAAAGAGTCTTAAACTTCCAAAAACCTCAAAATGTCTTAAAATTTTTTCAAAGACCTCCAAGTGTCTTAAAATTTTTCAAAGACCTCAAAGTGTCTTAAACTTTTCCGAAGACCTCAAAGTATCTTCAAGCCTTCCGAAGGCCCTAATGCGCCTATTTTTTATCGGGTTCTTGCCCGAACTACGAATGACCTAATTTTCGCCAAATGAAATACGTAGGCAACTTAAAACGGTGCGGTCATAACTTTTATTTCAACCCCAATCCCTTTTTTAAAAATTTCAATCAATTCAAAATTTCTATTCCAAACTCTTTCAAAACCCCCATTATTTTCAAACTTCCTCCAAAAACTTGCATCATACATCATCCATCCGAAAGGTGATAACTAAACTCCATTTTCAAAATTATAAAGTGGATATTAAGTGGACAATGGTAATCAGTTATTCTAGTGAGTGAACAAAGGGTGATTAGATATATAGGTACCGAAAGGGCGGGGTAGGGTGATGATTTTAGGATATTTTCTCTACACGTAACCAACCCCTGAACCGTAGATTTCTATTTTCAAATGACCAAAATGGAGTTATTTTCCAAAAGGGCTTAAATCTTTTCAAAGGTTGCCAAACAACCCATTTTCTTAAAAACCCTCTCTTGAGGGAGTTTTCAAAATCCTTTTTCGAAAAACCTTAAGTTTAATCTTCAGATTAACACTTAGTTTTAGGTGCCCTAACTCACCTTAATCAAGTTAGGTGGCGACTCCTATTTTTCTGAAAAGCCCTTAATCAAACCAATTTTTAAACCTAGTCGCACTTGTCCTTCTAGGAGGATGAGTTCTAGTGACAGAGTTCCGTATTTTTTGTCTTCAAGCCGAAAGGACCTTGGACACCCAAAAATCAGGGCGCGACATCGATCCATGGGCAACACTAGATTGCATGATTTCATAAGGGAAGATTTCCAGTCAAGACATCTAGCCTCTCTAAGGACTGCTAAAAAACTAGCTAGTAAACCACTTAAGGTAAGAGATTTAAAGGCCACTTGTATAAGTCCTATATGTAAAAAAATTATATTTATTTTGATATCTTATGAGATCCATAGTATCAAGAAATTGGATAGTTTATTCTTTAGAATTTAAACTTATAGTTTGTTCAACTGTTTGAATAATTTTGACCCTTTTTAGATCAAAGGTACCTTATAAATAGAAGAAGGTTGCACAGAGGGTATAACCCATTTATGAAGAGCTTCCAATTGGTCTGGGTATTCATTGACCTTAGCCACTTTAATCATCTTCTTAGAACAAGATGCTCGATGAAAATGATTCATCATAATTAGAAGAGAGTATGTAGTTCTTTGTATAAAATATCGTTATACAGAAAATATGAACTATTATTGGTGTTTTCAGGCAACCATCTATTGATCAACAAAGCACAGTTGTCAATGACTTATGGGCACATTCTAATACCAACTTTTTGCGCGGGTACAAGACATGGGATAACAAAATCAGGCATAATTTTGTTACTGTACCACTTATTTGAGCAATGAAGAAAAAGAAAAATAGTAAAATAATTTATATAAACCATATATACAATATATTGATACAAATCTAAACCAACTTAATCTATGTACACCCGTAATTTCAATGTATTTTAAATCTGATTCATAATTTTATTATATATACCAACTATTTATATGATTTCTTGACTAATGCAAGTACTAGGGGTTTGAATGTGACTTTTTCAACAGTTTATTATTTAAGTTTCAGACTTTTTTTTAAAAATATGTTTAACTTTTCTCTTGTAAAAGTTATTTTTAAAACTAACTTAATTTTAAAATGTCATTTAAAAAATAACTTGTTAGAAGTGTGATAGAACCATGGTCAGTGGTTCCATGGGTCAACCCTCGCTCAATTTTGATTTTTTAAAACCTGCCAATCCTAGCTGGACTTTTAGTTGCCGTTGTAATTCACATGACGGTTTTATCCGTGAATGCACTTGTCCCACGGAAGGCTACGAGGGCACTACCGTCATTTTGACGACCGTCAGACTAATCAAAACCACAAATCAAAAGAGCAGTTCTGATAATTACTCGGATGGGTGGGACCCACAAGCATGGGCTTCCCATCATCTCCGAGAGGACCAACTTGACAGTAAATAGTTTTCAGGGATATTTCCGTCATTCCACAGTCCAGGTTAAGTGCACTGGCTGCTGGAGTTCGAAGAAGTGTGACGCAGTTCAAGAACTCGTTCTCTAAGCGTCGGTCGCAGTGTCACACGAGCGGAAGGTGGCGGTTGGCACGGGCGAAGCCACTTTCCTCTCATTGGCGGTGGTGATGCCCCTTTCAATTCGAGCATCTATTCCTCTCACCTCTGTCAGCACTGTCTCTCTCTCTCTCATAATCATGACACACTGTCTCTCTAAACTTCTGCAATCTCAAATCTGAGATATTTTTGGGGGTTTCTTTGTAGTTATACTACTTTACAGCTCAACTTCCATTCCTCTAAGCTGCAATCGCAGATCGAATGAAGGTGTGTATATTTCTTCTCTGGTTCTATATTTCGTTCTTTCTTCAAAAAATTTACTGAAAATGTAGCTGAATAATCAAAGAAAATAAGCACCGAAAATCCATTAATTTTTTTTTATTTTCCTCACTATTTGTGGTTTATTGTCTGGATTCCAAGCATACATTGCTTATTTTTGTCTCAAAGCTTTGCATTCTATTATTTCTGAAGCTTTAGTAGTTAAAACTCTTTTTAAGTTTCTATTTGTAAATAAACACTGCTGGGCATTGTATGTGTAAACATGTATGTTAATTATTGGGGTTTATGGGCACAAATTTTTTAGAAAGATAAAAGCTTGAATGGAATTGGGGCGGTAAGTTGGTTTGTTTCGTTTGTAATTGAATGGAGGGAAGCTGAGACTGTGAATTGGGCTGGGAACTGACTTGGAAAGAAGTCGAGTTGGGTGTAGGGATTTTAGGGTTGGGTTTGGAATTAATTCACACGTGAATGAGTACTTCTATTTTCTGGTGAAGTGATATTTGATGGCTGATTTAGGCCTTTTTATGAAGGTCGAAGTGGAAAAAGGAAAGTTGGAGCTGAAATTGGGGCATTCCTCTGTTGAAATTACTTCCACATTGTTATAACCTGTCATTCTTGGCCGGTTTAGCAATGCAGCAGCTGCCTGGGGAACAAATCTATGTTGCTAGGCATGGATTGTGCATGGAATTATAAAATTTTTACAGTTATACATGTGCTAGTTTCGAGACTTCTATTAGTTGCTAGTTTAGCCACTGTGCCAGTTAAATAGTGAAGTGAATACTCTTTACATTGCTAATTGGTGTATGATCTGTACAATACACTACTCTAGGGGCCATTTTTGCGTATTGCATAAGAAAGAGTGGGCTTTTTATTAGCTTTTGGTGGAGGAAGTTTGTTTGAGAAGTTTGGAAATAGAGCATTAAATATGCATTACGCATGGTTGTCCATTGTATCTTTTGACACTAAAGGTTCACATTGATCCTGTCTCTTTTTTGGTCTATTGGTTTTCTGCCCCTAATTGAAATTTTTGTGTATTTTGGAGTAGCATATTGTGGTTATTATCACTTATGGCACAGAGAAGCCTTACTCAGCTCTCTCTCTCTCACTTTTGCTTTTTTTTTTTCTCTCTCTTTTTTTTTGGGCAGGGAATGAATTACACGACTATCAATTTTTGTTAACATGAACTGAACTAGCAGCTGAATGAGTTATTTTTCTGTTCTTATGTTTTTTAAAGTGTATATGGAGAAACTTTAGTGTAATTAGTCATTCAGCTATACAAATTTGGGATGCAGATAATGGTGGCTATTATGGTGTTTCTATCATGAAAAACTTTTAAGTGTTTTAAGTATTAGTAGGTCAAGTTATTGCTAAGAAAAGTCAATTCAACTAAGCCTTCCGAACTGCTTTAAATAATTTTTTTTTTCTAAATTTTCTTTACTGTGATCTGCACCGATCTAGCATATTTTCCAATTCTACCAGATGGGGATGATTGATGCAGATTAAAAACCCATTGATATTTGTAATTTACATATTGTAATTTGTTTTGGGAATAATTATCGTTTTAATTACACCTGTTCATTTTTTTTTCTCTCTCTTCCAGGAGTCTTTTTTCATTTGTCTGAATGGAATCATCAGCCAGATTACCATATGTCGAAGGGTGAAGCCAGATGATTTGTAGTAGCTTTATTATGCTTGACCAGTGCCACAATGGGCATATTTTCTATGAATTGCCAAAGGCCATTGCTTCTTTGCATTCTACTTTCTGTTCTGATGAACAATATGAGAGCTCTCAGTCCGGATGGTATGGTGATTTACAGTGTGTGGATGTGTATTTCTTTTCTTTTTCCTCCCTTTTCTTTTCACTGCGTTACCTGTGTTAGGTGGGGAAGTTGCTGCTAGATATTCTACTTTGATATCTACACTTACAACACATTTATTTATTCTGGAGATGATTTCCAAGTTTTCTGTCCTGTACTAGTATGTGTTCTTGTAAAAAACATTAGGCAGGGATTATCGATCATCAAATTCACCCAAGAGATTTTGTATTTTAAAGCTAAATTTCATCAGATCTTGTGGTTATGTATAATTCATTTCCTCAGTCAATCATACCTTCATTGCTTCATGGCTTGTGTTTCTAACAAAAGAGGGACATGCCAACTTCTATAAATTGTGGCTCTCTCTCTCTTTGGTGGTGTTGTGATGTTATTTGAAACCTTGCTTTTGATTTGTAGGTGAGGCGCTTATAAGCTTCAGGACAGCCATTGTAAGTTCAGATGGTGTCCTACTTGAGTGGAGACCAGAGGATCCTGATCCATGTGGGTGGAAAGGAGTAAAATGTGATCCAGAAAACAAAAGAGTTATATTTTTGTGAGTTTCAAGGAAGACATGTTTTCAATCTTTTTATGATGATAATTTTGTAATTGGTTGGCTTTGATAACTGAATTTTAATCAACCTTAGATATATATAGAATAAAGAACTGATTTGACTTAATAAATATATAACATATGATTTTGGCATTACTTTTCATCAAGCATATAATTATGAATAACCTCTTTTTTACTTATTAAAAAAAAAACCAAAATTAGGAAATAGTTATTTTTGCATCAAAATTACGTCGTTGTAAAATGCTATTCCACAATATTTGAAGTGACTAAAAACAACCAAAATTGGTGGTAAATAAGACATAGTTTTGAGGGCATGGCCCTCAACTATGTCCTAGAAGATTCCAAATGACCCCTTAACTGCCCAAAGATTCCCCTTCTTTTGATAAGATTATGCTTTGTAGAATTGACGTGTTTTCTACCTTTAATCATGCAGGAGCCTTCCTTATCACAAATTGAGTGGACCTATATCACCAGATATTGGGAAGTTAGAGCATTTGCAGTTTCTGTATGTATTTGCAAGGACATTTTTGTTTTTCTTTCTATTCTACAATATTTCTGATGCTATGCTTTATACATAATGTATTGTAGGGCTCTTCATGACAATAACTTTTATGGGACAATTCCTCCAGAGCTGGGAAATTTTACAGAGTTGCGAGCATTGTAAGTAGTAGTTGTCTTATAAGGAGCACATGCTTACTTCTATTATTGCTGAATACGGCAGCAGAAATGCTTTATTTATGAAGTAGGGAGCTTTTGTTTGAAACTATTTTGCGGTTTATATAGAGCAGTATAAATTTGGTGTGGCCTTTAACAAGCAGCTCAAGGCGATTACTCTTTTGAGAATTGTGAAGACTTGGTATTGGTTGAATGAGTACTTTGTTGAATCTGCTGCGAAGCTACTTCATTTTTTGCTCCAACTTTAGCCTTGTCTAAATGAGTACATTGTCAAATCGGCTGTGAAACTACTTCATTTTTCTGCTCAAGTTTCCTGTATGAATTAGCCCTTCCAATATGAAGGGAATAGGGAAAAGCAGAAATGGGAACATGAATTGTGATAGTTTTTGCATCTTCTGCAAAATTTACCCTTATTTTTTGTACCTCAAATAGGATCTAGCTGAATTGGAAATACAAATATGCTTTTGTCAGCATGTCATAATCGAAAGTTTGGGATATAAATCTTATCCTAAAATTTATCTTTTGTATATGAAATATGCTGAATCTGATTTGTGGTGTAATTATAAACTTACTTGATTACTTTTGCATACATGAGTTATTTTGGTGTGTAAGCATACGTCTGCTTTCAAGCTAAATGGATATGGAGAAGAAAGGCCTGAATTGAGTACATATAATCACACGTCCTCTCTTGTAGGCTAAGGTTTCAGAGCAAATGGTGGTTGACATGGTATCAGAGTAGGAAGGTTATGTTTTTGAATGTCATGGTTGCCTTATATATCTAAATATATATAATACATGCATGTGGTTGGCTCTGGTCATGTGGGAGGGGGTGCATTGCTTCTATAAATGCTTAAGTTACCCTTCTGCAATAACTTCAGTTTTAGCATGGATGGTGGCTAGCACCTTGAACAAGTAATTCCCTGAAGTAATCTCAAGTTGACTTTGATATCGTCAAATCTGATAAAGATGGTCAATAAAATAAGTAGATAATAGATTTTAATTGTGAAAATTAAGAATAGAAAACTGAACTAGTTAAAAAGGGTTTGGTGCAATCTGTGGCTGTTTCTACATTCCCATTTTAATATTGACAAATGTGTTAAGGCATTGAAAACTGAAGCTTATTGACCTTGGTAGGCAAGTGGCCACATGATATACGACAAACCCTTCAAGTCCCATATTTTATGACGATGTAAATTTACATCTAGGTGTCATGACTAAAATGGGAAACATAGAACTTTCTACTAAAATTTTGTGAGCTTTCTCCTTCTCATGCAAGGAACAAAATTTTCATTTGTTTCCATCGAAATGGTTGAAACATTTTTGTTTTCAAAGAGACTGCAACGAAACACTAGTGGAATAATGAACTATATTGTTTCCATCAAAACGTACTGGAACATAGAAAAATGCACCAAAACACAATGCTATATACCAAAACAATGAGTTGTATCAAAACGAATTTAGAACTTTTTTTTTAATATTTTTAATCAATGTTGTACAAGTTTTATTGAGAGAAATACAAAAAATGTTGTATTTTACTATATTAATATTTGTTACTTTTGAAATGTTTCCAAAATGTCCCGGAACATTTCCGAGAAGTTTTTGTTTCTAAGCCAACCTAAACGACCTATTGAAACGAAATTCTGATACTTGCTCTCGTGGATATGAAGTATACTAAAGTTGCTGTTTTCGGAAATGTATCATATTGGGTTATAAACATGCATATCATCTGATGCTAAAATAGAGGAAATATATGTAGAAGAAAGGCCTGAAAGAGTAATTACCTAAAGTGCACTCAAGGTGAGTGTGATGTTATAAAATCTGATTATTGTGTTGTTATACATGATGGAGGGAGAAAATTTCACTTAATCGTTGAAATTGTGTTAGCTGAAAAATTAAAATGGTCATTTGGGTTCGGTGCTGTGCCATGGTTTCTTTGTTTCTTTGTGTCTTGGACAGTCTGTGAGGTGTTGAAATTTGAGATTGTGGACCTTGGTACAGAAAATGTAATGAGTCCTCGAGGCTCCAAGTCTCTTATAGTCCGGTATAATATCCTATTCTCAGAAAATATGTTTCATAAAAAGATTGTCCTTATGGAACTAATTGAGTATGTATGGAACATGGATTGATTAAGAATGGAAAAGGTCATTGATTATTGTTGTCTCTGAGCATGCATAATGCCAATGAAATTCAATTTTTGAGGAACCCATTCCATCTGTCTTTCATTGTTCACCTCAAGATGGCCTGTGCTCAATCCCATTAATCCGGCAACCTAAAAGAGTTCTGCTTTTAGTTCGCTAAGCTCACAGTAGTGGAAACTGGTAGCTTGCTAGTGTTTGAGATTTTTTGGTCAGATCAAGGTGGTTTACCATTGTACTTATCTTCGATTTGAAATAAAAGTCAATATCGTTTGAGCATAGAAATAGTTACATGCACTAAAAAATTGGTCTGTATCTACTTTTATTTTATTTCTCCACTGGGTGATCTGTCTGAGTTTAATTTATGGATAACTTGTTAATCTGTCTCGTTTTGCAGATATTTGCAGGGTAACTACTTAAGTGGATTAATTCCTAGTGAACTGGGAAACCTTTCAGGACTTGAAAGTCTGTAAGTTCTCTCTCTCTTTTTGTTAATTATTGATTGCTTGTTATCCATGGTTAGGGATTTAGTATTAAGGAATTGGATGACTAATATATAATAAGTAAGGTTTTACAGAAACCTAGATTCAGTTTTTTCCAAATATTTAAAGTTTAAGAGTTGTTAATTATATGGTTTTCATGGATGTCTTTCTTGTCGAAGTGAGATACGTGGGTGTTTAGGAGCTGGGGCAGTTATAATTTTGTAAAACCTCATTATCTTGTTTGTCATTATGAACGATATGAAACTTGTAATTTTAGTTTACTTGCAGTAAGCCTGTGCACTGCATGACAGGAAATCCTTCATGCATATCGGTTTGAAATTCCTTTTTTATTGGGTGTTTTGATTGTGGTGGGGGGGAAGAGGGAGGGGGGGGGGGGGGGGGGGGTATTTGGCACTTATTAATGACAGTGAAACAAAGTTCTCAATCTGAATGACTATATTGGAGGCAAAATGTAAAACAGCAGCTCCAAATCATGTTTCCTTTCTCTTTTCCTTTTCTGTTGGGTGTTTTTTTTGGGGGGTTTTTTCCCCCACGGGGGGCCGGGGGGGGGGGGGGGGGGGGGGGTTTGGTGTTGTCGGGTACCCTGTTGGTTAGGACATGAATTTTATCCAACACATAAGAGATAAAGCAAATATACATTTTAGTGAAACATATGGCTACCTGAGTTAGATATTAACTTTATATTTTAGTCAAAGAGGTATTTGAGCCCAAAGAAGTCAGTGATCAATAAAGATGAAAAGGGTTTTGATGGGGACCAAGTGCAACTGTAGAACTTGTATAATGGATGGTTTACTTACACAATGGAGGAGGAGATGATGGGTGGCTTGTCATGAGTGGGGAGTTCGAGAAACTCCAAATGCCTCATTACTTCTTTTATGGACTAAATTCCTAAGAAGAGGGGAGCTGAAGATATCAGAGATTTTAGGCCTAGGAGTTCATTGGGGACAGTTTACAGGTTGATGAGAAAGGTGTTGGCTATTTAGATGGAGGTGCTAGGCTCAATTATCTCAAAATCTCATAACTCTTTTATGGAGGGCCAGACCTTTGGATTCTTCACAGAGTAGTATGCCGGTGGTGAGCTGTAAGCTGGACATAGCACCCGGATCAACTTGGAAAATCGAAAGATTTGTATTAGTTATACGTTTTGTCACCACTTCGTGGAAAATCGTTAGGTATGAATATGTTAGATGGCTGTGACTCGATGGTGAAATAGTATCTCTCCCCCAAAAAGCATGTCATTTTTTTACCCACGCACAGAGAAAATATTTTGTTGCTAATGAACAAGATATTGAGGAATTTTCCATATGTAAAATCATAATTATTGAATACAGACTTTTTTCTATTAATAATTAATAAAACTAATTATTGGGATTTTGTATTGTACCTGCTAGAAAGAATGGGTTGTGTGGAGAAGTGTAGGTGAATTAGATGGCATATCTTTTTGTGAGACTCTCTTCTAGTGTACGGGGCTCCTGAGGGTTTCTTTCAAAGTTCCAGAGTTTTTAGTTAAGGAGTTAGTTTATCTCCTTTTCTATTCATTTTGGTGATGGAGGCGCTGAGTAGAATGATTGAGATGACTATCCCTATCCAGGGAGTGTCATGGAAGGTTCCCAGTGGGGCAAATTGGGCGGGGGTCTGGCACTCAGATATTGTGTCTCATTTGCTATATGCCGACGATACTATTATTTTTGGGTGCGAGTTGGGTCATCTTCAGTATGTTTGTTTTGCTTTGAGGCAGTATCGGGCTTAAAGGTGAACCTGGGTATCAAAGTTGAGTTAGGTTGGGGGAGGTGGCATTCATGGAAGAGTTAGCTTCCATCCTAGGTTGCAGAGTAGAATCTCTTTTGCCATGAATGGTTTTGCCTTTGGGCTTGCCGTTTAAGCAAAAACTTTCGGGATGGGTGGTGAAGAGGTTTTAGAAGAGACTGGCTGGGTGGAATAGACAATATTTGTCCAAAAGGGGCTAGACTTGCCGTTATTAAGAGTAATAGGTCGTCAAATTTTCTGACCTATTTCATGTCTCTATTCAGAATTCCTTGTGCCCAAAAAGTTGCAGCATGTCTTCTTTGGGGTGGTGGATGGGGTGGTCGAGGTATTAATAAGTACTATTTAGTGGATTGGGATATGGTCTGCTCATCAATTAAAGGGTGAGGTTCGGGAATGAGAAGATTTAGTATCTTCAACAAAATTCTATTGGGCGAGAGGTTGTGGAGGTGTGCGTGTGAAAGTGGGGAATAGGTATTGGAGAAGGGTGATAGCAGCTAAGTATTAAGCTCACATTTATTGTCTCCAAATTTCTTGTGAAGGACTAAGAATGGGTCCTACCTTAAAGGGGATGATTAATTGCCAAGAAGTTATTGGTAAACTTTATTATGGGTTTTGGGTAGGATTCTAAATATACTCCTTTGTCCTTCAAAAGGAAAGAGGAAGAAGGAATAAGAGATACGTCCGGGAAATCATAAATGTGCAATGCAGTTGAGACTTCCAAAAACTTAATATAACAAAAGCAGATACCCAGAAAGGAAATTCCAAAGGGAAGGGAAAAGGGAAAAGAAAAGAAGATCCCTTCATAATGTGGAAAGTAAAATGTATGTAGAAAAATTCTTCACAACTTAATTTTTATGGATATAGAGGATAGTTAACGAATGCACCATTGAATGAAAGCAACCTAGATAAAGCAGGTCTGATTGAATGAGAAATGCCAAAGATGAGGATTTAGTTTTCATTTGTGAAACTTCATCTGAAGATACGTGTTCTTTAAACAAGTGTGATTGGAAAAACCATGAAAATCTAGAAAGAAAGAAAAATTCCACTGGTTGTTTGCTTGGGTTTGAAGGGTTCTCTACCATTGTCAACTGGAAGGGAAGTGCTGACAAATACTAAGATACTACCAAATCAGGAAATATGATTTGGTTTATTTGAGTAAATATGTACACAAATTTGTGCTGCAGTGAAAAAGTAGTTCACTAGATAGCTGCTGGAAATATTAAGGTGGTATATCATTAGAAAATCTGACTCACTTTATCCATTTAAAAAACATCATATGATTTGGCGTAGCACCTAAAATCTAATTCAGTATAACATTTTCTGATTTGACAGGGATATCTCTAGCAACTCTCTAGGTGGATCTATTCCACAATCGTTGGGGAAGTTGTACAAACTCTCAACTCTGTGAGTAGGCCAACTTCCTTCATGTTTACTGTTTGATAGATTTCACTGAGCCTAACATTAGCTTGCAATCTTATTTAATGTACGAAGAAACGTGTCAACCAATTTTCTGCTTGGGCCAATTCCCTCTGATGGTGTGCTTTTCAACTTCTCGGAGAGCTGGTAAGTACAAAGTTTTGATTTTCTTTCCTTGTCTTCAAAGAGCAGTTATGTTCACATCTGTAACTTAATGTATAATGTAGTTCCTTGTATTGCTTGTTTATGTATTTTTCCAAAATTGCTTTTGGAGGGCAGGCATTCAGGGCGGCGCCACCTATTAGATTGAGGGGTCAAATGACCCATCAAAATCCCTACAACTAGTAACAAACAAATTTAATATAGTAAATTTTTTTAAAAGGACAGGTAGCTTGACCCCATTAACTCCACCCTTCTGAGACAGTGTAAACTCCAAATCAGTGTCCCACCATGCGTCATGGTTTCAACCCCACTGCTACTTAAAAGCCCCCCCCCCCCCCCCCCCCCCCCCCCCCCCCCCCATCAGGTTTCAACCCCACTGCTACTTAAAAGCTCTCCCTACCCCCCCTCCCAAATCATGTAAGAATAGGCTAGATTCCTAACAATTGCTAAAAAATAAAGAAAAAGGGCTATCATTCAACCACATAATTTGTACAAACGTACTATATAAATTTTCTAGTTTCATTGCATAAACCTTCTTGTAATAGAACAATAAAACAATCACTTTGGGTTTTATGAATCAATTTGTATATCTAGCTATAATGCAAACAATTTTTTTTTTTCTTTTTTGGTATTATCTTTTAGGTTTTGATATATGTCGAATGCACCAATTTGGTTTTTTTTTTTTTTTTTTTGGGTTTCATATTTGTTTGACCCCATCGACAAAAATTTCAGGAGTTGCCATTGCATGCATTTAATAGTGTAATACCCATGAAACTCCTAGTTTAAGGACACCTTTTTAATTGCGTTTTTATAAATTGGTTTGTTTTATGGCTTTCATGGTTCACTATTTTAAAACTGTGTAATGCCTTGTGATCATTATTAAACATCATCATTCTAGTGCCTAAAAATCTGTACGGCTATACAATTTTGATTCAAAGCACTGTTTTGCAGCTTTGTGGGAAATCGTGGTTTGTGTGGGAAACAAGTCAACAAGACATGCAATGATGGCGGAGGCCCTGCAACAGACTCCCAACCTCCCATTTCAGGTAAATCTTTTTGAATTGAAATTGGCTGTGTAGCATTCCATTCACAACCAAGTTGTTAAATTGTTTCTTTGCAATCAATGACCGTAGAGGCTCAAGTCTTTAAGATCATGAAAGTGAAAACTTAGCTCTGTAGGACTACAGTGCGACATGTGTCATACTGTCAAATAGGAGCAGCTCAGTCTGTATTGGATATGACAGCCCTCCAAACATTCCCAGAAATGTGTTGGACATGCCTCAAACATGTCCAGTGTTTTGTTTTATATAACAGAGACACATGTTGAGCATGCGGCAAATCTCTCTAATGGAGACTATGCATAGACTTTCTCAGATCCAATAATGATATTATGAGGGGAAGTTGTAGTGGTAATAAGTATACTAGCTGCCTGGCATGCAATGCACCTCAACTTAAGCTATCTTTTTCCTCCTTTTTTGCAATTGGATTTCTTATCTCATGTTTGTCATGGATCAATTGATCTTGGGCTATCAAAGTCCTCCAAATAAATGTTATCCAATTGAAATATGCAGAGCAAAAATTTGCATTGCTGACTTCCCGGAAGAACAAATGGGAAGGCTGAGCATTCAATGTACAAAGTTTTTGAAACAGACATTGAAGCTTAGATTCAATATGTCCCACTTTATTCCATGTTGGAAGACTTCAAATGCTAGCCATATTGGTCAGTTGTTCTTTTGAGAGGTCTGACTGTGTGTTTTGCCAAAATATTTTCTGATCATGATGGCAAATTTGTAAGTCTTTTTTGTTGTACCCTATGGAAAGCAGCTTGACCAAACTAGTTAGTTTAGCAGCATTTGTCATCCCTGAGAAGATGGCCAAACATGTGTTGAACTGAACCTTCAAGAATATTTGCTGGAGCTTATGTCAACATAGTCCAAGGCAATGGGACTTTGCTTTTTTGCAAGTTTGAGTTTGCTTATAACAATGTTCCAAATCGGTCCAGTGGATAGTCACACTTTGAAGTTGTCTATCTACGGCTTCCACCGCATGCATTGGATCTGGTTCTACTCCCATAACTTCCTGGCATGAGCAGTATTACAGACCACATGGCTGAGAAGTTAGCCACGATTCATTCAGATGTCAAGCAAAAGCTAAAGGACTCTGTTGCGAAGTACAAGGCAGCTGCAGGTACACAGCAACATAAGAAAACTTTTGCATCGGGGACATAATGAAGGTGCATCTTCGCAAGAAGAGATTTACTATGGGCTACGTATAACAAGTTGAAATAGAAGAAGATTGGTCCTATCCGCATTTTGCAAAAAATCAATGACAATGCTTATATGTTGAAATCATTGACAATGCTTATGTGGTGGACTTTCCTGAAAACTTAGCTATTTCAAAGTCCTTTAATGTTCCAGACTTGTTCAAGTATCCTGCACCTACTTCTCTTACATTACCTGTGCTGGATTCGAGGACGAGTTAGTTTAAAGGAGTGGAGGTTGATGTAGCATAGGTTGCTAAAGAAGCATTGAAAATCTGAAAGTTAGCATGTCGTTTCTGTAAAGTTTATTTTGGCTTTAATTTTTTCTAGAAGTTTCCAAATCTGAAAAGGTTTTTTTTTTTTTAGAATGTTTATTTAGGTTCCTATTATCCAAATTTCAGATTTGTTATTTTTGGCAATTGTTTCTTATTTTGTTGATGTTGTGGATTCTATTAGGTTCAGGATTAGTCTACTACAAATAATGCTGTAATCTTTCGGTGGGATTCATTCAAAAATATCATTGTGGAACAAAATCTAGACTTTTTGCCTACTAGAATGATATCTAGTTCTTCAGCCACGCTCTGGGTCACTTTTTTCTTTACCTTAAGCTCCCACAATCCCAGTTGGACATAGCCTACATTCTATGTTTTCTAAGCTGTCTTGCCTAAAGTTTCCTAGCTAATTCCGCTTCCCATATACCTTCACCACTTTGAACATCTTCCTTGTGGTTTGCTTTATTGGAACTTTCTTCGTAAATGATTGGCGCACTGTATCGTTCTTAGTTAAGGTTTCTAAGATACTGGTTTTCGTTTACACTGCTCATCCTTTGCAATAATGTCCAGCTGATAGAGAAGTGACACAACCCCTTAAAGTATACAAGAGAACCCTTATTTGGTGCAAGATTAAACCATGTTCCACTTGGGAATTCTACTACTGCTACACTTAAGTACAGACATGAGAGTGTTTTTGTGATTTTAATAGTTTTGAGAAGGTATTTTCATAATATTTCCTTATTGTAGAAGGCTTCATGCTTTGCCTCTAAGTTAACCTTCTTATTTGACATGTGCTTGCTCAATCTCTTTGGTTGTCAACAAGTTGTCATGTGCTTGTTTCACATAATTGGTTGTCGACGAGTTGTCTTTGATTTGTCTCATACCCATAGATATTAATACCGTTCTGTACCGGCCTGTGCTGGCTAATACAAACCGGTTTGGCATAAAAATGGAACAAGGAAGAGCATGTTCCGTGCCAGTGAACTTTCCGGCCAATACCAGTGTTTTTGGCTATTTTCTGACTGTCTCGTGCATTCCAGACTACCAGACTTTACCAGTATTCAAATTTTAAATCATTACTTTCTCCACTAGTTGTCAGAGACCTCCCCTCCTTGCATTGAATGCATTACACTTCTCTGCCTGCGCCCTTCTTACACTCATTTAATGTAAAGCACACTCCCTCTCACTCATACTCTCTCTCTCTCTCTATATATATATACACATATACATATTTGTATGTATATATAATGAACTACTCCATATAAGAGTCATTTCCACATATGCATATATACCCACTTCTTATCTTTTTATTTATTTATTATCAAGTAATTTATTTTTTATCATAATTTATAAGAATTATAAATAATATCCCTAAGTTTATTTGAGAGTATAATATTTGGTGTTAAATAATTCTTGAATATCAAGTAATGTCATTTATATGCATTCAATTTTATGAAATACTATACTTATTTCATAAATAATATTTATAATGCAAAATCTGAAACGGTACGACGAAACATACCGGTACCGGTACGTACCATACCAATAATAAAAACGGTATGTTGATTGGTACGGGATTGACAACTATGCTCCTACCATGTTCCTTAAAACCTCCTTTCCAAGTTATAAGTGGGGTTGTTGTTCCCTGTGCTACATAGACTTGTGAGACTCCCAAGTAAACTTGTTCAAGAAGAGAAGAGTAACTCTTCTTGCTCTAGGGAGTGAGACACCTCAGCTCACTTGCTCTGGTTTTTGCAGTTGCGATTGGGTAGGAGGGTTTTGAGTTTTTTGAGTGGGTTGGGGGACGGCCCCAACCCCAAGTAATTGGAACAAAAGCTTGTTGAGTTGAGGTGTATCTTACATTTCGGCACACTTATTTTGCATTTCTTCCTCCCATCAACATATTACTTGGTTCTAAATTGTGATTTGTATCTTTCCCCGCTCTTTTTTGGAAAAGATCAACCACAATCCTTAAGTTTTAAGGACTTTGCTGCATCATTGGGTCTGCCTCTTTTACCAATGAATGGTGAAGTTAAGATTTCAGCCTTTTCTTGCCTCTCTCGTTTGACATTCCAACCTTTTGTAACCAACCAGGACAAATTGGGTTACCAATAGGCATAGAAATGGCTCAGACCATATGCATCATCTGATGAAAGAGGTAGATTTCTTATAAATAAGTGTAGTGGATGGATGCATTCAAATGTTGTAGAACCACTGTTGTGGCTTTGTTTGGAAAGAATTTCCATGAGTATTGTAGAAAGAATATAAGATATGAAAAAAGGAGTTCTCTTTCTACAGCAGTAAAGATGATGTTGGTTGAGCTTCAGCTTCCAACCTTCGCACTAGTTGGTGTAGAAATTTAGTTAAACTAGTAATAATTGTATGTTTCTCTGATACCCAAGAAAAAAAAAAAATTGTATATTTCTCTCATGTGATATAAATGTACCTATAACTGCCTGTGTCCTATTTAGTATGATTTTCTGTGTAAGCTGTGTCCATTCCTTATAGAATATGATTATAAAAGTTAAGTCCTAGTTGAGCCTGATTATTTTTGTTTAGGAGGACCATTATTCTGGAAACGTTTTTGGTCTCTCTCTCTTGTTTAAATTTTTTTTTTTATTTTTTATCTTATGATGCTCTTTATTTGTTTATTTTTTGTAGCACAAAACCTAGGCGGAAAGAGAAAGTACTCTGGGAGACTACTTATAAGTACATCTGCTACTGTGGGTGCACTACTTTTGGTGGCATTGATGTGTTTTTGGGGTTGTTTTCTTTATAAGAAACTTGGTAAAAATGATGGTAGAGGTCTCGCAATGGATGTCAGTGGAGGTGATTATCTCATCACTACTGCATGATTTATAATTTGAAAGCATTTTTAGCTGTTTAATTTCAGTTACATCTCTGTGCTTGTGTATTTCTAAAATTAAATCATATAGATTTACGAAGTCTCATTGCTTCAGGCGCATCAATTGTGATGTTTCATGGAGACTTGCCGTATTCCTCAAAGGATATCATTAAGAAATTGGAGACTTTAAATGAGGACCACATAATTGGTTCAGGGGGATTTGGGACTGTATACAGGCTTGCAATGGATGATGGTAATGTATTTGCTTTGAAAAGAATTGTCAAGATGAATGAGGGATTTGATCGTTTTTTTGAGAGGGAGCTTGAGATTCTTGGAAGCATAAAGCACCGTTACCTAGTGAATTTGCGAGGATATTGCAATTCTTCAACATCAAAACTGTTAATCTATGATTACTTACCTGGTGGTAGCCTAGATGAAGCTCTTCATGGTGAGATCTGTTTTTTTTCATGTGCTTGCATTTATTATGCACGAGACCTTCTTGTTTGAGGGGATAGGCACATGTATATACATATTTTTATCTTGAGCATACACAATGTTTTATTTCTTTTATGTTTTAGAGGAGCATGGAACTTATGGGTCTCGTAGGCATGTTAGCCATCTCCAAGAAATTAGATTCATGAAGCTAATAGAACACATCTATGGCCAATCAGAGAATTACATTTATAAGCTACACATTGGAGACCATTTTATTGAAGGAGGCCAAGACCATTCTGAGTTGTTAAATCAAGCTTCCATGTACCCTGCCACTGTTCTTTCTTTGAAAATTCTAAAATTGAAGTTTCGAATTCTTTAATTATTTTGCCTCATCCATATTCTATATGAATTATGTTTAGCGTTCTCATCTTTTATCCCGTAAATGGATTTACCTAAGGTTATTTCCTGCTATCCGATTGTCTTGTAAGGGAGTAGAGAGCATGTATGTTTTGGCACAATTTTGGGAACACTTGTATCTTCACCAAAACAGCATTCAAGGAGACCGAGTCCATAAAGTTTTAACATCTGCAGTATTTATGGGAAACTCTTAGGTAGCATTTGGATAAGATAGATTTGACATTGAAGGACTTGAGTTTTGAGTTTATGAGTGTATAGGAGGTTGGCTATTGGAGTTCAGTTAAGAGACCTAATAGAGGATACAGGTAGGGGAGAGATATTTTATTAGGGTCATTTTGTAACTGGAATCCTTCTTGGCATTGATTTCACATAACTCCATTCAACTTGTCACTTCAAATCCACCAGGTGAGGTTCTCAAATCTACCCATCAAGTTTAATTTCTTCAAGGGTATAGCTTAGTTATAGACTTAAATAGCTTGGATTTGGTCAAAATCTAAGTCATACTTCTGAAGTAATTAATTTTAGAACCATTCTTTTCAAACCCATAGATCCAAATGCAACCTCATGAGTGATTTCTTACAGACTTCGTAGATTTTTCCTGGTTTACTTCTTCCTCTTGTATCATTTTTACCTGTAACTTTCCAACTATTTTGTTTACAGATGTATTTATAGAAAGCATTATGTATGCATTGGAAAAATGAAAGGGGTTTTGTATTTACCTCCCTGTTTCGACATAACTTTCTAGCACCGTATGGACTAGTTTTACCCTTATGTTGGAGTTTGTCTTAAACATTGACATAATACTTTTGACTGATTTTTTATTTGATTCGAGGAAAGAATGTTTTGCTTGAGTTGCTTGACTAATTAATTGCATGTGTCATCGGATATGTCTGTATGAAATTTCTAGTATGAGGATGAAGTTGGAAAACAGAAACATTGTTGATTATTTTGATGAGTAAAAAGAAAGGGTTGGGGTTGCATGCAAGTTCCACCTAGTACCAAAAGTTTAGAAATGGAGCTCTTTCCAGTAAATCAGACATGGTTGAAGCCCAAGCATTATGTATGCATTGGAAAAATGAAAGGGGTTTTGTATTTACCTCCCTGTTTCGACATAACTTTCTAGCACCGTATGGACTAGTTTTACCCTTATGTTGGAGGTTGTCTTAAACATTGACATAATACTTTTGACTGATTTTTTATTTGATTTGAGAAAATAATGTTTTGCTTGAGTTGCTTGACTAATTAATTGCATGTGTCATCAGATATGTCTGTAGGAAATTTCTAGTATAAGGATGAAGTTGGAAAACAGAAACATTGTTGATTATTTTGATGAGTAAAAAGAAAGGGTTGGGGTTGCATGGAAGTTTCACCTAGTACCAAAAGTTTAGAAATGGAGCTCTTTCCAGTAAATCAGACATGGTTGAAGTCCAAGCTAATTTGTTGCTACACTGGTACTTGTCTGTAAATGTTCAAACTACGTTCTGTAAAACCTGCTTCTTATGCTCCTCTCTTTGGCCCAAAAATGAGTAGTCCTTTACTCCCTTTGACAGCTTGACTTGCATTAAACAGTTTAGTAATTTCTTTAATTCCACAAAGCATCCTAGAATGAACTCACCTAATTGGGATGGAGATATCGAATCTACTCGGAGCTGTCCTAGAATGCATTTGTTTTGATGGATCAAAACCATGCATACAATGGATGTTCTTACTCTTGTTAAATTTAAGCCACATTGAATGTGAATGTTATTTCCCATGATTTGCATATAAGTTGCTATTTTGAGCAACTACCTTTTGTATGATTTGCTAATTCAGTCTAAAGTCTGTTGTGTATAACTAGCCAGCCAGACTAAGATTGCAGATATACTCTGGTGTTGCAAAGATTTTGTATTTATTTGTTGCAGTTCCCTTTGAATTGAGTAAACTATAGTCTTGCAAGGGCAACTGGAGCATGCATATTGGAAAAAGAGAATAAGCTACAGTATCTACTCCTATCTAACTTGTATTTTATATTTTCTTATCCCTCTTTGAGGGCAACTGGAGCATGCATCTTGGAAAAAGAAAATAAGCTCCAGTATCGACTTCTATCAAGCTTATTTCATATTTTCTTATTCCTCTTTGATAAGTATGACTCACTGACCCATGTCCCTAGGGGACAGGAATCAAAAAAATTATCTTTTGCATTTCTTTTATGAAAAATAAAGCAGTTGGAGCATATTCTTTGAAACCCAAAAATTGGTATTTGGCACTTCCATTCTTAGCAAGCCTTTTTTTTTTTTTTTTTATAGATGCCAAATCATTGTTGGTATTAGTATTTTGGACTATAAAAATCTTGTTACATATGCACGTATGCCTATATATATAATACATACTAGGGATCCAAGAAGCATGGACACTTTTAAAAAGGTGCTATATCCATATCGGACACATATCTAATACTGACACTCGTCGGATACTCCACAACACGTGTTGGACACGCATCCATTTGTGTGTTTTTCTTTAAATTTAACTAGAATCGGACACTTCGAGGGACACGTGTGTCCATTACTTGGGGATCTAATGGTAAAACAAAAACAATGTGAATTTTTACTTATTAAATTGTAAACTTGTTTTCGTCTTGTTTGATTGGAAATAATGTTTAAATTATGGATTGAATAGTGTTTTTCATTTGAATTATTGTTATTCTTTTGATAATTTTGGTGGTTGGTGGATGTTATATTCATATACGTAGTCAATAAAAATATATTTGTATATATTTTTTCTCATATCCCCGCCGTATCCGTGTCCTCATTTTTTGAAAATCGCCGTATCCCTTATATGTATCTTCGAAAAGTTAAGAATTGATTGTCAGTTATTCAAGCTTTGACTGTGTGGATGGAAATCCTGCCCGTCGCATTAGGTGGTTCTCTAGGTTGATTTGAATGAATCTTTTTATTCTTCTTGTGGACAATTATATTAAAATACATTGTCTAGTTTTCAATGAAGATGTGCTGCTATTATCTTATACATTTAATAAGTGATCATGAGGTATCATTCAGATTTTATAGGCTATTCCCGATCTGCCAAAAAGTCATATTACAAATATCTGATGCTCTCAGTGTTCTTTGGATTCTAGATTGGCTAAAAAAATATTATACATCTTTTGAAACTGTTTGATTCAAGTGATACCTATTGGATTTTTTTATTATTTATTTATCAGTTATAAAAGAGTTGTATTAAATGCCTAGTGGAATATATGATATGTGGTTTTGAGATATGTAACTTTCACTACCTATGGCTTTTCTCTTTTCAATATTGCAACACTACAGACGATAAATTTGATGCATGAATATATGGAAAACATTGTTGTGTTCTGATGCTATTCGCAGAAAGATCGGAGCAACTAGACTGGGATACACGGCTAAATATCATCGTGGGAGCTGCAAAAGGACTGGCCTACTTACACCACGATTGTTCCCCTCGAATTATACACCGTGACATAAAGTCAAGTAACATTTTGCTGGATGGCAATTTGGAGGCTCGAGTTTCTGACTTTGGACTAGCCAAATTATTGGAGGATGAGGAATCTCACATTACAACTATCGTTGCTGGAACATTTGGTTATCTGGCTCCAGGTAGGTAATGTAAATTACAGATGCCACTCAAATTTTATTATTGAGATTGTTGAGTGGGGAAAACTACTTGTGATTGCGTGAAATCACACAAACAGTTTCTGCTGTTGGTTTAAAATTGGTATAGTTGCACTCTCCTACAAGCATTGGTCCAAAACTGTTGCAGGGCAGTGTGGTAGGGGGGTTTGAGGGTGATTTTAATTTGTTTTTAGGTGGCAGAAAGAGTGGTAAAATATATTATTTCAGGGTTTCTGTGGGGGTAACAAGGAGCAAGGTTCTGAGGTAGTATTAAGTTAATGAACAATGTAAAGGGGCTGTTCTGGGTGCTGTCACCAGTACCCGAGAACACTAACTTTGTCGAATTTGGTTCTTTTGATGTGCAATAGTGGTGTAATCAGAGGAGGAATGGGTTAGGCATCTCAATGGACATATGAAGGTAAAACAAAGGTTGAATAGATTTGGTCGTGAGCATTGAAAGCATTAAAATTGTAGGGAATTAGGAGAAGACGAATAGGAAATTTTAGGACGCATAGGGTGATGGTTGCATCACACAATCCCAAAGAGGGTTGAAAAGCTAATTCACTAAAATGATCTCTCTGTTGAAGTAGAAGTATTATGTGACTTTACTTGACTTGGACTCCTTATTTGAAACCTGACTTCCACTTCTGAAACATTTTTAACTCAACCAAAAAACTTTCATAGAGATTGTAAAGTTGACCACTACTGCTCATCTTTAGGAAATTTTGAAATTATGATAATACCCTTGTAAATACATATTAAAACAGGAAAGGTAAGCTAGATAACATAATGATAAAATAGGACTCGACGGAAACCCAAGTTCAACTATAGAAGGTCGTAAGTGGGCCCTGAATCGAGATGGACAATTTTTAAAATTTTCTGTTTCTTTAAATTCACTTTTTCTTAAGTTCTAATGGAAGAGCCATTGGTTATGATGGTGACCTATGTCAATTTTGGTATAGTTGCAAAAAGTTCACTCCCATGCTAACTAATTAATATAATGAACCTGGCTAGGTGAATCCAATGTTGGGGTTTATTTCAAGAAATTGACTTGGGAAAACTGATTATAATAATAATTAAAGAATTTGAGATAGTTTAACTGCATGTGCTTTGAACAAGAAATGAATACTATAGAGAGAGAGAGAGAGAGAGAGAGAGAGAGAGAGAGAGAGAGAGAGAGAGAGATTAAACAAGTCTATTAGGAGTTTATTGTAACTAGGCAACTGATTTAGCCCCATATCTCATATAGTGGGTGCCTTCTGGATTTAAGAGACTGAACAATGTAGTCACTTTTAGTAGTTACTATCTAAGAAGAATGGACATTGGCATGGTACGGACACGGGACACGGCAATTTTTTAAAAAGGAGGATACGAACATGTCGGGGATATGACAAAAAGTATTTTCTTATGTATTTTATTAGCTATTTATATGGATGCAACATTCACAAACTACCCAAAACATGGAAAATAATACTAATTCAACATGAAAAACACATTAAATAAATAATTTAATCATCATTTAACATAAAACATAATGGAAACATGTTTACAGTTTAAACTTGCAATGTGTTTCATGTGTGTCTTAGTGATGGATACATGTCTCTAGTGTATCCATTGAAAAATAAGTAAATAAAAATTCAGGACACACTATTGGCGTGTTTGAAGAGTGTGTCCAATATGGATACGGCACCCTCTTAAAATTGTCCGTGCTTGGTCTCTATAGTACATTTGTGCTACTTTTGGCATAAAATAGTGAGGGGTGTCCCCCAAAAATTGCCGTCTTCAAATTGACTGCCTATAATTATTCAATTGAACTTGAGAAGCATCAGGCATGTGGGGGCACTGGCCTGACTGTTCTATTTGTAATGCTGTTTATAGCTACTGTGATTTTGGGATAAGCGTCCAAAGTCATCTATCCTGAATTGCTGTGTATTACTCTGTTGCCAGAATATATGCAAAGTGGTAGAGCAACAGAAAAGACTGATGTGTATAGTTTCGGGGTTCTGATGCTTGAAGTAGTGAGTGGAAAGCGACCCACTGATGCGTCATTTATTGAGAAGGGCTTCAACATTGTTGGCTGGGTATGTTTCTTCCTTACACCTGTTTACACTGCTTCCATTTATAAGTAATTATAACTTCCTAATTATCTTCTTGTGGATTGTTTGTAGTGATTTTATATTGCAAATTTTCTTAAGTTTACTCAGATATATCTTCAAGATATCATGTGCGAAGATTACCAAGAGCAAAATGTTTTATTAGAGTAGTCTTATCCAGTTAATGATGTAAAAATGTCCTAGGCCTTTTTATTTTTCCAAGTTAGTTTATTTACTGTCACTTAAGCAGTTAGAGGTCATTGCTTTCTATAGGTAAAACCTGGGCTCTCAAGCGTGAGACATGGATTGAAGCCTTAGTATAGGCACCTAAGAAGCATAGACGCTTCTAAGAAGGCGCCATATCCGTGTCGGACACGTATTGGACACAGACACTCGTCTGGCACTTCTCGACACATGTTAGACACACCTCTAAACATGTCTTATTTTTACAGTTTTTAGAGACAAACACGCTTCGGATATTTGCAAGGCATGTATCTATCACTTTGAGACACATGAAACATATTGTAAGTTTGAAGAAAATAACATGGAATCCAATAATAAAACAAAAACAATGTAGATTTATGCCTATCAAATTGTAAGCTTGTTCAGCTTGTTCTATGATAAATAGAATTTAAATTATGGATTGAATGGTGATTTTCATGTTAAATTAGTATTATTTATTATTTTTTTTTTTGATGTTTTGTGGATGTTACATTCATATACATAGCAAATAATATCATACAACAATATATAATTGTTATTATATCTCCATCTTTTTTTCTCCGTTTCCTCATTTGCAAAAATTATTTCGTCCCATACCGTACCCATGTTTGTGTATATGCTTCTTAGTTAGGCAATATTGGCAAATAATGCCAAAAATAGTTCCTTTACCTAAAACATAATATTTATGGTCATGTGGTTTTTTACAAATCGGAGAATTTGTATCTAAATTGGCAACCTAAAAAATATTAGGAGAAGACTCATAGCTTGTAGCTTCTTGGCTCATAGCTTGTAGCTTCTTGGGATGTATGGAAGTTCCAAGCTTGAAAAGGAAACTGTTATAAGTGAGGCAAAGAGGCACGCTACTGGGAAGGGTGATCTGTGAATAGATTTACATCATTATGCACAAAACCTTCAAGGGTTATTCTGTAATTGATCCCTATTGCACTTTACATTACAGGATTTTATTTTATTATTTGGCTTTTAAAAAAAAAAAGGGGATTGGCCCCTCTGGTTGGTTCCTGGCCCTCTTCTCTCCTTTTTCTTTCATACCTACCTACCTATGGTAGAAAACTACCATAGAAATGAATTATTTTCATTGCTTCTGCCAGTAGATGTCAAACCCTTTTTGAGATCCGCCCTGAGACTAGGGTTGTATAATTCCAACTTGGCATCTTTTTAGGATTGCATTTCTCAAGGAATGTTCTTACTATTCCATTTTTAAGAAATTCTAAAAGGAAATGAGACACCTAAGAATTCATATTATGTTCAACTTTTATAATTTTATTCTTAATTTCAGTTTTGAAGTCATTTATCATTGTTCCTTTGGTTGCCCTAAACCAACCAAGACCATCGGCTAACATCTCACTCTGTGCAACCCCTTGAAGGATAGGGGCGCAATGCATTTTTTGGTTTTTGTGAAGAGATATACATAGTGCTCCTTCTAAGGTTGCTTTTTTTGCTTGGATGGCGGTTCATGGGAAGATACCAACCATTTATAATCTATTAAGAGGAGACAGATTCATGTAAACTAGTGTTACTTGTGCAAGTAGGATGGGGAGTCAATTAGTCCCTTCTTGCAGCATTCGGTAGCTAGAGAGTTTTGGCTCCTGATCCTCAGACATTTTGGGATGGAGTGGGTCTTCCCCTGCAGTACTGGGATCTCATGGCATCTCAGAGGAGTGTAGAGTAAGTAAGAGAAAGAAAAAGGCATGGTTTTTGGTGCCTCATGTTTTGATGTGGATCATCTGGTGTGGCACAATCGGAGGTCTTTTGAGGGGGGAAAAAAGAATATTTTCTCCTAATATTTTTGAGGTTGCCAATTTAGAAAGGAGATTTATAGCTCTTCTACACAGTTGGTTATCGGGTGGTGTTCAATCCTCGGTGAATCAATTTTTGGATTTCATTGAGCATTTTGAGTGATTGTGATGTGTACTGTATAGAGAGTATAGTTTTGCTATTACCTAATACAATGTGCATGGTTGGTACCCACTTGGTATCTCTCCTTGCAAAATTTACTTTGCTTATCAAAAAGAAAGTGATACCCCTAAAAAAATTCTGACATGCAGCTACCAGTCAAGCTTTCAAGTGCTCAATAGTTCAGCCAGGACGACGTCCCGACACTTGATGCCATAAACCCAAGGCAAACTTAATTTGCTTTTCTAGAACTAAAGACGTAAGTTCCTGCCAGTCATCTTACGAAATGCTACTTCTCTTCTTCCAACTGTCCCATTTAACTAGGAGATTATAAGGCCAGGACCTAGGAATAACGAAGCACATGAAAGTACAAGATGTAAGATAATGTGGAGTTAGATGAGGAAAGGTAACAATATCTTTTATAGGGTGAAAGGTTGCCTGCTTTTCTTAATTTTATAGGAAGATTCTCAAATATAGGAGCTTATGGGAGCAGATGCCCTCAAATAAAGTGGAACTGAGGAGGTGTAGAAGTAAAATGCAGTGGCAAGACTGAGTGTTCAATCAGAATGCAGAGTCGTCGTTCATGTAACATGTGAAACTGTTTGAATTAGATTAGTTATTTTCTGATGATGAGCCGTTAACATTTTTTGTGATAGCTTCGCTGCCATATACATTGCTTTCAATCCAGTATTGCATGAGAGAACGATGAATTTCCAATTGGTAGGTAATATAGTGGTGAGGAAGAATATAATTGCAACTTACACTAAATCTGAGGGCCACTTTGTAACATGCTTAGTATATATTTAGAAAGAGTGGTTTCCGTGATTTAAGTAACAATATGCATTTGCCATTTGAGGGAGAGTATTCTAGAGTGATATAATGTATTCGGAGAAGATCTGCAATATATATTTTTTATAAGTAAATATGCATTAAAAGGCGCGAAAGGGGGTGCACTCTGTACACACGCAGTATACCAAGAGAAGCAAACAAAAAGAACAGATGAATGCAAAGAAAAAGGCACAGCCACCCTAAGGCAAAAAAACAAGGACACCAAAAGCAGTCCTTTGACAATATGTACTGGGCATTCCATGCCTTCAAAAGCTCTTCGATTCCTCTCCCTCCATAAGCACCACATATCACAAAGTGGGGCTGCATTCCATGCTTTCCTGTCACTTCCCCTAGGGCAACCCCTCTTCCAAGAGCAAAATAATTCCTTAACTGAGTTTGGCATCACCCATTCTACCCCGAACACAGACTTTTAAATTTTGTAATAATGTAAAAAGTTCAACCTCATAGTATGGCTGTCGCAATCACTCCTTTCTCTTAAATTACCCTCGACCGGATCTAGAGATATCTCATGAACCATTTGTCATGCAGGGAAGAAACAGAAAGAATTTTGTGAAATTAATTGCTCTGTCACTAGCATGTTTAGAGTTGAACAGCTCTCTAGCTGAAGTATGCCGAACATATCTGTGGAAGCTTTGGAAAGCTTTTCTTTTGAATGGGAGATATCAAGGATTAGAGAAAATATATAAGATGAATATGAGGCAAAAATGTGTGAAAACTTTATCTACATTGTTGGTCCCATTTCCCAATAACATAACCTTATTGGGCAGTTGGTGATTTAACATGGTTTCAAAGATTTGATTCCAAGAGCTCTTGGGTTCAAGCCTCATTGCATGTGTACGTTCTCCAATTATGTTTGTCAGTATGAACTGTATTCTGCGTGTTGATATACCTTGTTCAATTCAATTGGCTATGAGGGAGGTTGTGATAGCTTGATGTACATTGTTAACTTGGGCCCATTTCCTAATAGCTTAAGAGGAAGAGAATGGGATAAAGACAACTACAAGAAAGACTTCCCTTGATTACAAGAAAATTATTGTTTTCTCAAGAAAATGACCTTTTACCTTATTTTATTTTGTGTGTGTGTGTGTGTGTGTGTTTTTTTTTTTTTTTTTTCTCATTTTTGAGAGAGGGAGGGGGGGGGGGGGGGGGGGGGGGGGGGGGGGGGGGGGGGGGGGGCGCTTTTACTAACCTCAATACTCACAGTGTACTTAAGAGAACTAAGGAATGCCATATCTTGTGTCCTTTTAGTGGTGCGAGTCATCCATTAAAGTACACTTTAGTTTCGCTGAGCCATTAAAGGGAAGGGGAGGGAGGTTGGGAAGGATTTTAAAGACTAAGAAAAATGCCATAAGTTAGAGGTTCCTAGAATGAGGAAAAGAGAGGAGGAAAGTGATGGTGGCAATGGATAATAGAAAATGTGGCTGACCATGGTGATGGTTGGTCTTTACCACATGAGCTTGCTGGGTTCCTATAGAGAGAGAGAGAGAGAGAGAGAGAGAGCAATTTTGAATCCACTTTGGGTTTGCTGTGCATGTTGGCTATACAAAAGCTAAATGTCTATGTGCCTTTACTTAGCTCTACAAAACCGTTGTCAGCCTTTCCCTAGAAAAATAAATAAACTAAAATAAGGCCTTTTTTTTGGAAAGAAAAATGATAATTAATCTCAGTATTTATGAAATTGGATGCATATGAAACAATAGTGAAAGAAGCCTTCTTTTAAGCTCAGTAGCTGCAGCTTCAATGTCCTGTGACAAGGACTAAGGGCATGCCAAAGGTAACAGTAACAAGATGGTGTGAGCATTAAAAATATGACTCACTAATCTTCAATAGGTTGAGATAGTCTTTACATAAAATGACACTATAACACTTAATAATTAATGAACTGTGCTGCTTCCTAACACATCCAGTCGAGCTACGGCTGTTGTTTGAGGAAGTCAAAAAGTTGCTGACTACCCGAAGACTCATGCCATAGCTACATCCCACTTTTGAGCCATGATGAGGACATTAAGTAGTAAATAACAACTAGTGACTAAGAACTAGAAACAGTCAACTGATTTAAGAAGATCAGTTGCAATCATAAAAGCTCTGCCGTAGCAACATTTACCTTAGAACAAGTAGTAGAGTGTCCAGGGAGAGACAAGTAGTGAAAAGGTTACAAATGATTGGTAAAGTCAACCAGAGTCAGCTGCATTTATAGAAAAATTCAAGCAATTCTTGATAAAATTGCAACCATTCACGGACTTAAATGAAAAGAAAAAGAAAAGAAAAGAAGGAAAAATTGGACCAGTGGGTGCTACTAGTTGCATCCCTACATTTTTGCAGGCAATTGTCAGAGGAGTTCAAATCTCTCTGAAACTGCTTTGAACTTCACCAGCATTCTTCCACTGCATCACAAGGAAAACTTGATATGCACAAAAGAAACAAGCAGTTCTGTGGCGATTAATGGTAGGTGAGATGAAATGTCCAGCTACTGGTCACAAATACTTGTTCACAGTGTTTTAGTGGTATACAGCTCTGAGATAGAGTGATATGATAAGAAAACAAGAATGGCTTCTATACAACTGAGACTGGCTGTGGAGATCCAATTCTCCACTCTTTGGAAGAACGGCTGCTCAGTAGATCTCTTGATTCCAGCAACTCTCACAAAGATCACCCAAAAAGGCACCGAAGAGAAACAAAACGTAGTATAGTCTTTTAAGATTCTCTCACAATACGCGAGACGAGGTTAAAAAGAAAAATCTCACATCCCAGGCACGCTTGGCGGTTTCCTCAAATGAGAGCTCTTCCTTGGCGTGCTAGCCATATTGTTTATCTTTTTCTCTAGCTCTCTTGAGATTTTTTATTTTCTCCATGAGCTTCTTGTTTGCATCCCTAGATGAAGTTGGCCAAGGGCCGGGGGGCTTGGATATTCAGCACCTCCTAATTTGATGGAGATTGAAAATCATCTCTCTCTCCATAGGCTTCTTTACGTGGCTAGGATCTCTCTCCATAACATCCTCAACAATTCTAATTTCAAACATATAAGAATTGCTTGATTCTCCACTACCCTTCAGATTATTACCCAGTGGCTTCTCCAAAGAAATTTCTTCCTTCCATTTTTTCTTTGTTCATAGTTTACCGAAATACACCTTAGCTCAGCTCAACTCATCAAATCCTTCTCCCAATAGCTTGGGTCAGCCAGCTTTTTTTTTTTATTTTTTTTAGAAGAGCACTATAAATCGATATTCTAGACCAAATAATGATTGAATAGTGCATAGATTACTGAAGATATGCAACAGATGATTCCATAGTTTTGACCCTCACCAAATTTGCATACGCAAAAATGTACATACATAACACCTGAAGACCCAGATGAAACTGGAGCCTTTGTTGAACACTGCAGTTCATATGATGACATTAGCTAAGCTGATGTCAGCAGTCTTGCCTACACTCGCAGCATCAATTCAGTTGATCTGTGCAATCTTGTTGCAGAGGCTTGAGAAGAAAGCCTAATCACATGCTATCTTTATTAGACCAAGCAGACTTCCTGCCAACGATTTAAAATAACGGGTCTGATTTGCTTTGGAAACATTTTGGTGATTCTGCACACAGGATTAAAGGAGAAAAATATGCTTCTCTATAGCTTCGGGACAAAGTGATCAAATGCAAAATAAAGTTGATGGATGTAGAAAACTAGTTACCCCTTTCCTGAGCTCCCCATTGTAACAACTGCATTGGAGCAGAGATTTAGAGACTACGTTGTCATCAAGGTGTTTCTTTATCTTTTTAGTTTTGCTTTTGATACGATGTCATCAAGGTGTTTACATGGAGTCTGAAGCTGAATATGCTTTGTACATTAGTTCTAATTTCTCCCCCAATAAAATGAATTCATACATTTACATTTGTAGCTGTCTCAACTCTCAACTGTTGATGTACATATTATCTTTTTGCAGTTGAATTTTCTAGTCACTGAGAATAGACCAAGGGAGATTGTTGATCTACACTGTGAAGGGCTTCAGGCAGAAATCCTTGATGCCTTGCTCTCAGTTGCCATCCAGTGTGTGTCCTCAGCACCCGAGGATAGACCCACCATGCACAGGGTGGTCCAAATACTTGAATCTGAGGTCATGACCCCATGCCCAAGTGACTTCTATGATTCAAACTCCGATTGATGCCTTGAGGAGATGGTGTAGAATTTTTCACATCACTGCTGCTGCTTCCAACGACAGTGGAGAAGTGATGTAGGCAGAGAAAGGGGCCCAAACTCTGCAAAGGTCCATTCGTTTCCCGTAATTTATTCATTCTTTCTTCGTATTAATGACAGAGATGGCCCCTTTCACTTGTGCCTTTCTCCTCTACGGAATTGTTCAGTCATCAAAGGAATTCGGGACTGGCTTGGGTGCCTGTGGGGTTTTGTTTCTTCTAGCTATGAATGAAATTTCCACTAAGGAGAGTGATCTGCTCTATCCTTTTTATACTTCCTTTACTGCTTTATATCTTTCTGTAATCCCTCTGGGTATATTCTCAAATTAAGTGTATATGACATCACCTAAATTAGTTTTATGCCACATTTTCTGAAAAATCCTTTATTGTTGATACCATTGTTGTATAATATTTTCCATCATAATAATTGATACCCTGGAAGAATGCTAGTTTTTTTTTTTTTTCAACCACTTGGAGGGAATTAGATACAAATATATATATATATATATATTTTCTGTAAATATGTATTGTAGAAGTGTATAAACCTCTTTTGGTGTTTCATTTCCTTTTGGAACAATTTGGATGACAGAAAGAATCAGGTATTGATTCAAATCCTTACTGATATTACCCTAGAAAAAAAAAAAGGTGATGGAATCATTTGAGTTGGAAGTGACTATTTTATTTTGAATCTAAGAAACGAGAGGTAGGTTATCAGAAATGTATCTGTTCCGAAACTCGATTTTGATCAGTATATTCTCTGAGATCTATTTTGATCAGTATATTCAGTTAGATACCTTGTCCCTTGGTTGCTGGAGTCTCATTGCTGTTCTCAGTTCAACATGGATATTTCATTATCGATGCTGCTTTGACATTAAAATTTCTGTATTCTAGTGAAGTCTAGCAATCCTTTTGTCCTCGTAAGTTTTTCAGAATTGTTTTGAGGATGCAGCTTTTGGTGCTAAAACATGTTCTAGATGCATACACTGGTTTCAGTTGCCTTACGATGCTTTGTATAAAGATTATCCTCCCCCATTGTGGATGCAAGATTTGTTTCTTTCTCGCGTAACCCTGTGTGTGTGAAGTAAATAAATATCCTTAGTATTAAATCTTATAAAATAAGAATGGGGGAAAAACAGCTTTAGGACTTATTTGTGGGATCTCTGTTAAGTCCCTGTAGAGTTGCTCATTGATGGAAAACTAGGCAACTGGTAAGGTGAATGGTTTTGCAAACAATTGCTAAATGAAATTTGCAGGTTAAGAGCAGCAGCTTTCACCATCTCTGAGGACAACTCTATTGGATCTAATCAGAGGCCACCCCATGTTGGCTACAATCCGAAAATAAATGCATGTTCTGCAGCTTGTGCCACCAGTGAATGCATACAAAATGGACACCATTTGATGCTATCAGGTCCCTCAGAGCACCTGATTTGAACTAGCTCTCTCTCTCTCTCTCTCTCTCTCTCTCTCTCTCTCTATATATATATATATATATATATATTGTTGTTGATTTTGTAATGAAACGAAGAAGAAGAAGAAGAAGACAAGCAGCAGAACTGTTTGCTGGCTGCTGCTACTGCTGCTAAGAATGACAATATAGGGCTGTTGAAGGAATAGGAGAATCACTCTGCCTCAAAACTCATGACTGATATTCCATAGTTGCCAAACAATCAGTACCAGTGTTCGGTCCCCTATATTGGCCTCTTTTTAACAAGTTTTTTTCTCTTTTTCTTTTCCAAGATTTTTTTTAAACTGAAATTTAATTTTCTATCTTTTTATGTGCATTTAGTTTAGGATTATAAATTTTTTTAGATAAAAAATCCCAAACTACTCAAAAATTTTTTTTATGTGTTTCTTAACGGGCATTTGGTTTAGGCTTTTGACATTTTTTATTGAGAATTGAAAGCTGGTAAAAAGAAAGAAAAAAGTTAAAAAATACTAAAAAGATTAACCAAACAAATATGTTATTTGATTTTGATTAAATCAGTTTCTAACTAAGCAAAAAAAAAAATTGAATTAATGGCCAAATGTTCCATGGTATGGCAGCTCCACCTAGGGCTTCAATTGTAGTTCAGCAGACCCCCTTGAATTTATATTTTTGGGGTTTTCTTCCCATAAAAGCTTCTTTCAGATCCCATATTTGGCTCATCAAAGCTATTTTGCCTCATAAGGTGAACAATTCCATCTGGTAGGCCTTCACAAAATTGGGGTTAAGATGAACTATTTCTATCTTCTTTTATGTCAATTTTTTTTTCCTTTTTTTGCTTTTTCGTGAGAAAGAAAGGATTTGAACATTGATAATTAGTGGTGGACTGACGAGGAGGTGGGCGGGGCCATGGCCCAAAGTATAATTGGTATTAAAATTTTTGTAAAAAAAATTATTATATTTTTAATAAAATACATTACTTGTATATTTATAATTGGTATAAAAAAATCAGAGGTAAAATAGCATTCTCATTAGTATTATTTGATGGGTCCTCCACTATAAACTTACATTTAAGTGGTTCGTACCACAACAATTTTTTCTACATTGGTCCCTTCTCTGTAAAATTCTTGTTTGCCGTTACTAATCATGAGTTTTATCCGGCGCCAACTTGCATGTCCTTGGAGAAGGAAATAGATTTGTACAACTATGGCTAAGGCCATAATATTCAACGAACACCCTATTGGTTTTTGTGGTGGTGGTGGTTATTTTACTCTGTAAAAGTTTTTGCAACACGTAAGTTGGCTCGGACATCTTGATTGTTGAATCAAAATATATATATATAAAAAAAAAAGCGTTCGTACCTTAGTAACAAAACCCTTTAACTTCTTGAAAATCTTTTAAATTTAGAGATAATTTCAAAAACACGCCTAAATTATGACTTAATATTACAAAATCTTCCTAAACTCCAAAAGATGACAGATTGATTTCTAAATTACCAATTTATATTAATCAACACCTTCTGTTGGTATTAAGAGAGTGGATAAAAATTATTATGTGTCTTGCTCATATTTACAAAAGTATAGTTTTAGACCTAAATTGACCTTTTTCAAGATAATTGTCCCCTTAGATTGCGCCTATATTTACATGTCATTTTCAAGTGTCATTTTACATATTAAATAACAATTACAACAACAGAAAGTCAATAGGTATAGTACTATACTGTTATGAATATGTGCAAGTTTCATGATAATTTTTCATTCACTTTCTTAATGGATTGTTATAATAGAAGGTAGTGATTGATACAATTTTCCTAATGGATTTTGATATATTGTTTTTAATTTTTTTTTGCCAAAGGAACACATTAAGAAAATAAATAAAACAATACGGTATTACTAAATTCAGGATTTTGGAACAAGTGTGCCGCGTTTCAAAATTGCTAGGTTATTAGTGTTTTCTTGTATCACTAATTCTCAACAAGCTCAAACCAAACTGAGGGGCAAGGTTCCAACTGTTTTGGTTGAGGTCAAACCAGTATATAACTACAATTTGCTCCCATCTCTTGAAGTAATGGGATTTCATTCTTCAAATAAGAAGTTGCAAAAGCTGTGTAAACATTGGCAAAATTAGATACAAACGTTAGTAGTATTGCAAAAGAGGAAGACATCAAGAGAAATGATGATGAAAGTAGAAAAAGAAGAAAGTAATGTTTCAATTTATTACTTCAATTCTAACACTATCAAATTCCGGTGAAATGGATAAAAAAAATTTCAACATGATTATAAGAACACAACTAATGAACCACATCCTAATTAACATTATCCGTATCAAACAAAAAGGACAGGAAATCATTGTTTCGATCTCCAGATATAAAGATTATAGAAACGTTAGAGACTGGAAAAAAAAGAAGTCATGCTTTGGAAATTTGGTTTCCTTTTTACCTATTACCATCGCTTCCCCATTTATAAGAGATACTACAATACTAAAGTAACAATTATAACCACATACCGCTTTCCGTACGATACAATGAAACATGACTCAAGGGACTATATCATCCTCAGCATTTACCTCCATATTCAGGATTTTTTTTTTCTTTTGTCCTTTCCACATAGATAGTGTATGCATGAGTAAATCTATGCAATTGAACTCATTACAAGAAAATTTTCGCCTATGCAAACATATGAAGACATCGCCTAGTTGGATTAGTAATGAGAAACCTCCCGAGCTAGCCAGCAACTTGACAAATAATTGGCCAATTAAGAAGCTTGTAGTGCTTTATCTAACTTTAAATAAGATGAGAAATAAGGATTATATCGTTCCAAAAAAGCAATCATAAGCATAGAGCAAAGTAAATCATGTTCATATTAAACATTGACTCAACATATATATATATATATATGATAGTTTGACCACCTTCCTCTTTCCTAGTTTCTCAAAAGTAAACACTAACATCCTGAAACTCGCAGTATCAACGCAACTATATTTGTATCAACCACATGAAAGAGGAAAGAAAACAAAAGTATATTTTCTTCTTTCTGGTCCCCTTATTACGAAGAGGGTGGGTTTATTCATACCTAGAGTAGGAGGAATGAAGCATAAGTGCTTTCCGGGTGTTACGAATCAACTCATTGATATCATCGAATCAGTCGAAAATTAATGATGGAATGTGAAATCTTTTTTTAATTTTTTATGATAATAAGAACTTACCCTAAAAAGAAAAAGAAAAAAATGATTGTCAGATAAATAACGATAGAATGTGAAATGCTTGTTCTAGTAAACATATTTTGTGAACTCAAAGGCATTTCTAATCGAGAACCAGGTTGGAAGCTTCTCGAGGTACGATGACTAATATATCTTAAACAAAATGACATTCCCATAATCCATGTCTCAAATCCTTATTAAAGGCCAGAGAGTAGCGTTGATCGTAGTCATTAAACTATTTAAGAGTTGTTTACGGAAAAAGGCGAGGCTATTAGTACAGTCCATCCCTTGAACACTAGTGAGTATGAATGCACCTGACAAAGCAAGGTGCGCATGAAAACGAATTCACGTTTGAACAGGGGGACTTCAGTGTAAGGAGATATTGAGCTTGGTAGTTTTGAGATTGGGCTTTTTAATAAGTTTTGATATAATAAGTTTTTCAAATTTCTTTCGTCAGCTATTGGAGCCGTTGATCAAGGTATTGAGGTATAACATGAACCTGTAAGATAAATAAGAGTGGGGAATAAACCGAGTACTTGGGCAGAGCTAGCTATGTCAAGATATAAATATCAACCTGTTAAAGAAAGACAAAATAAGCCGGCAGAAACTTCAATAATAATAGAACTGGTGGGTGTAACCAAAAATATACATATATATATATATATATTACAATTTGAATCCATCCAAACGAGTGAAAATCATTCGGAACAACCTTTTTCCACAACATTTCAATTTACAAATAATGGACACAGCACATATGGTAAAACAAATTCTTACCCTTCAAAAATATAAAAATTTACAAATATACACCCATTATTGCAAAGCAACATAACAACAGAATGTGGAATTCAGGGTGAGGAATTTGCTTCTACTATCTTGCTTGCTGGAGCTATATCTCGCCTTTCTACATATGCAGAGGGAAACCATCCAGCTTTACCCTTGCATTCACCTTCAGACCATCCATTAGGAGCCACCTGTGGATCCGAATTTGAATAAAGAAATATTACATCTAAGCCTCTGGTATCTAACCATTTGATCTGTAGCCCTAAAATTAACTCGAATTTCTAATTTATTGCACCTAGTTACCGGGACATTGTTCACAGACTATACACATGAAACAATCCAACCCTCAACAGCTTAAGAAAGAGAAGGAAAGAAAAGAAAGGGACCAAAAAAAAAAAAAAAAAGAAGAGAAATAATAATTTAAAAACCTGTCAAAAGACATTATTTGAATCCCAAACACAAACCAAAAACAATAGCATATGGATGAGGACAGTTAATAGTTTTGCTATTAAAATTAGGAATGGTGATGAGACTGACCTGACGAACTACAACATAGTCATCAACTGAGAGACTTAGCTCTCCCTCTGCTTGAGCATCAAATGAGTGTATCACCTGGAGAAAAAAAAGGTACAAAACATTAACTCAAAATGAGGGAAAGAAATGACGCAAACTTTGGAAATATCACTTGCAACAAGAGAAAAGGGACATAAATTCAAGTACATGGACCAGTTTGTTTCAGACGCAACTCCACTAGCTAGTGAAACCAAATTCTAGTATGAACTGGATTCTCTCTATGCACTTTTTCAAGTGTGTGTGTGTATGTATCCATGAGAGTAAACAAATTCCAAATATTTGCGTCAATGTTTTGGTCAATAAGCGGAAGTTCAGATGTTTAGAGTTTCATCTCTTCTTGATTTCTAAAGGACAGACTGGTATAAACTAGATGCAATCATCTTATGTTATCAACTAGCATTTACTGAATCATACATCAAATAATAACCTTAAAGAAGGAAGAAATGCCAAAAGTATGAATAGTAGATCAAAAATCTTAATGGTTATGACAAATAGATAAATGAAGAAAATACATGTTTTCACACACAAGAAAAAGAATGGTGGCAACGATAAAAGTAAACCAATTGGCAATAACTTTATTGGAGAAACCAATTCCTCACCTTGTAATAGATCCCTTTTTGACCTCTTGGTCTTAAGCCTATTGCTGAAGATAAGAGAGGACGAGCAAGTAGACGATGACCATTGATATAAAAGGAGGATATCTAGTTGTCATGCATAACCTATTGTTGGTACAATTCCGTCCCACTTTTCCAGTCAAAATGGGATGCACAAAAACTGGTTCTCTATCTCATGAATGTAACCAAACATCAGCTTTTATCATTCAGACCAGGGCTGAATCCAGTAAAAAAGAGATTGGAAATTTCCTAAAGAGCCAATAGTGTATTCACATTGTATTCATTCTTGTATTTATGACATCATTGAATTCTACAGGTATCAAATGCCTTACGAGGAATCTACCGAAACCCAACCAATCCATAATAAAAAAAAAACCTATTATTTTAGCTTTTATTTATTTCTAAACATAGCTAGGCAAGAACCAAACCTAAGACCTATGTCAACCCCACCCCACTAGTTTACCATCTCAGCTAAAGCCCAGAGTGGCGCGAGGAAGATAATCCAAATCCAAATACAGTTCAAGTTCCATAAAATTAATTCTTTCTCTACTTCTTTGTTTCATGTACATTTAACTTTATGTCAGACATTTGTTTCATGTACATTTAACTTCATAGGATTGTCTCTATGCACTTCTTTATTTATTTATAAAAAGGGAACATAAGTAAATAAAAAAACTTCAACCTAGAAAGCTATACACTCCTTATACCTCCATGGTTACTAAAAGTCCAAAAATTAACTCAGGTTGGGCTTAACCCTATCCAACAGCTAATTGTTCAAAATAGACAAAAAGGAAAACATCCCCTATTCCGCTCTCTCCAAATCAGCCACATCAAGCATGACAGTGCTAGAAGGCGAGCAGTCCTCTCCTCTTCCCCACCCTACCACCCCGCCAACATTGCATAGCCTTTGCCATCTTCCTGGGACCCACGGCATCCCCAAAATAGTTAGAATTAAATCCCAAAAGTATCTAGTAATTGCACAGTGAAAAGGACTGTGCAACGCCGACTCCCTGTCTTACTTCATAGGCAGCACCAATTAACCACCAGACAATGTCTCTTAATCAAATTATCAATAGTCAATATCTTCTTCTCAACTGCACACCACACAAAAAATGTAACCTTCGGAGGCAATCCACATGACCAAATATGAATGCAACCTATCCCTCAGTATAGTCATATAAAAAGACTCCACTGCAAATTCTCCATCACAGGAAGCTATCCACCGAATGTCATGTTGTCCTTCCCCCACTCCCTGCACAGAATAATCCACTTGTAAGGGCTCCACCTATTCTTTAACCTCCCAATCCTATAGATTCCTCCTAAGAGGTATGTCCAAGACAAAAGAAGCATAGACAAGAAACACTAGTGTTGGACACGATACGTGTCGGACATACTGACACGACAATTTTTAAAAAATACAGGACACGACATGACAAAGACACGGCAAAAAAATTATACATTTTTATATGTTGTACATATAAATGTTTTACAAAAAAAAAAAAACTACAAAATATACAATATAACACCAATTAAAATTTAAAAATAACATATTTCACTACTTAATCGGTAACAAATCATTCGCAATTAGTCAATTACATTCCACAAAAAATGATAAAGTAAACGAACACATCAACAACAAAAGAATTGTTCCATCAATACATAAGACTATTAAAGTCATAAACTATTAACAACACTAAACCGTCGTTACACTTCATCAACTAATATAAAATTCATAAAACACACAAAACAAATTAACCACGATATCAGTAGCATACATCTTCCTCTTCTTCTTCTTCTTCTTCGATCTAATTTTCTCTCTCTCTCTCTCTCTCTCTCTCTCTCTCTCTCTCTCTCTCTCTCTCTCTCTCTCTCTCTCTCATGTTTGTCGATTTGGTTTGACAAAGATCAGCACCCTTTTCTTTACTTTTAGATTTTAAAGTTCTCTTATTTACAAAATAAGCCCTATTTTTTAGTTTAAAATTTATATTTAAGCTCCCACCGTGTCCCTAAAGTGCCCAAAATTGGACACGCATATCCAAACTGCATCTATGGTGTCCGATTTAAAAGTAAATAAACAAAAAATCAAACACATAAGATGGAGTTTCCAACACGTATTTGCGACTGTTGGTGTCCGACATGGGTACGGCTCCTCGAACGGAGTGTCCATGCTCCCTAGCACCTGTCCATTCACAATCTATCTATAGACTGTTAACTCCTACGAGGATGTCCAAGACACCTGACCATTCATAGACTGTCATTGATGTTTCCCAATTTATGGCCAACAAAAATGGAACAATGTTGGCACACAATTCAACCGAATATCCATTCAAAATATCAATGATGAGGTGTCACGTGGAATCTCTAACATGCAGCATCGGAATCAAGTTTTGTGGATGATGTTATATTTTGAATTCAAATAATTCGGGCGGACAATATCTCTCCTTTGAATTAAAGATAACTATGAATATCCAAAATTCAAACTCAAATACAGGATAAGAAGCCTTATTTGAAAGACCCTCTATAAATAAGAGGGCCATCATTATGAAGAGGAGACTTTTACTTTCGATTAAAAAAGCAAACAATTTCAAAGAGAGAAAAGGAAGGTTCTGGAGAATAAAAAAATACTTCAAGGCCTAGAAATATTGAAAATTGTTGAAAACATCCAGAAGATCAATTCATCAATGGTATTCATGAGGTAAAAGGTTTCAGCCCATATGATATTTGTAAAGGGTTTCAACCCTCATGATATTTTGTAAAGGGAGTTAATCCCTAGATATTCTACGAACAAGGTTTTGAAGCCTATTAAATCAAATAAAAATGTCGTCTTTACAAATTTCTTTATCTTGATTTTGTTATTTATTGATCGGAGGTTTTGTGCTTAAACAAGAAATCAACAATTTGGAATTTTCAGATTGCAAATAGAAGTCCACAAAATAAAATAATCAACACCGTGAACACTATACTGTAAATTTTGTGAATGCAAGTTTTGAAACTCGATTTAAAAACTTTCTGGGTTTGAAATTTGTGTCAACAATTTCTAGCACGCCTAGTGGAACCTATTTCTCCTCCCATCTTTTAAATAACATAAATCAAAAAACAAATATATAAAGTCTTTCCTTCATTCTAACGAAGCTTCTTGGTTTTATAGGAATGTTGAAGCCGTTCAGTCAGGACAATCTTGGAAGGATGTCCTTCTCGCCCCAGCTCCTGTCACCCACAAGGCTTTAGAGCCATTGAGGCTCTCAGTTATCTTAAAAGCGTCTTGTGCTACAACCTCAATGCATATCACCGAGTCTAAGATAGCTCGTACTACATTTGTGCTAGTCCTCTCAACAGAGTTGACTTGTGCTATAACCTCTATGCATGTGATCCAGTCTAGGATAGCTCATACTACATCGATGTTAGTCCCCTCAACAGGGTTGACTACTCGTGCTACAACCTTTGTGCCTATCTAGTCTAGGGAGGCTCGTACTACATCGATGTCAGTTCCCTCAACAGGGTTGACTCGTGCTATAACTTCTGTGCCTGTCATCCACTCTAGAGTGGCTCGTACTACATTTGTGCCAGTCTCCTCAACAGGGTTGACTCATGCTTCAATCTCAATGTCTGTCATCCACTATAGGGTGGCTTGTACTACATCTATGTCAGTCCCCTCGTCAGGGTTAACTCATACTACATATATGACAGTCCCCTCCTCGGGGTTGACTCTTATAGCATTCGTGAAAAATGACAATCTTTGTCGAAAAGCTACGAATATAAAGCTAGAGATTGAAGATCTCTTCAAGGTCACAAAGGAACTGAAAGCGGTGAGAATCACGTTCCTAACAAGGAACTTCTTCATTAAAGCAAAAGAAGCCTACAAAGCTACAACTATCGCAGTGGGTGCAGCCATAGCTGCCACAACAAGATGGGCCACAACTTAGACGTGAGAAATCTTTAAAAGTGGTGATCATAGCCCAAAATGCTGCATCTAAAGAAAACGTGGCAATCATCAGAAGAATTGGCATAAAGATCATGAGAAAAGACCCTTCTCCAAAGCCGAGCTTCCAACCAAAGGTTTTGGTTAAAAGTCAAAAATATTATCAGGCTTTGACATATGAGGTTGAAATTCTCTTCAATGCCTATAGAAGCTTGACTAGTCACACCGCCAAAGGCTTTAAACACAAAAAGGCAAAGGCAAAGGCAAAGAAAAAGTAGAGCTCTTTAAAGAGTTAAACAAAGATCTGTGGCCTCAAATATCATAGAGGCAATAGAAAATGCCCTTGGGGGCTTGAACCTAAAGAAGAAAAAGATTGAGTCCCCAATCTTTATGTTGGGAAGATCCCAAGGATCAAGCTTAGGGGGAAAATCAGAAGGGGGTTCATCTAAAGCTATGGACAAAGATCAGTTTACCAACTGTAACTTACAAACTACATCAGCACCAACAATTGGTTCAAGTATGCAAACGAAAATCAAAAGAGGTGTTGCTTCGAAAAACATGCTAAAACTGGGACTAGTAACAAGATCCATCAGTAAAGGGATCGAAGCCCAAACTCTAAGTCTCGAGGAGTTTGCAAGAGTAGAAAACCCATTCTATGGATCAGATGACACTCTTCATCATACTCTTTTGCATCAACAAAATAAAGAGTGAATGACATAGAAACTATCCATAAAGTTACGGTGATGATGGCCGACGTTGGACAAGAAGATGGAAGTTCGCAGCCTTAATTAGACTAACAACTTTTAGAAGAAAAGGTGATGGCTCTACAAGGACAACTTGAAAAGAGAGAACAAAAAATAGCTACCATGATGGAGCATATGAAAGCCCTCCAAGCTCAAATATTGACTTCGACAGGTGTATGAAGTGTTCAGTCTTCAAAAGATCCAGTTGTATAGGGGGCACAACCCGTAGCGCAAGGGGCATCAAATGGAATGCAAACATATCCAGCTTTCACTGGGGGCAATGCTCCTTGTCTTGCAGGCATTTAAGACCCTACAAAGAGTGGTATGAGTCCAATGCTTATAGCCATGATTAATGACATGTAGCCAGATTTTTAAATGTTCGATGGAACAGGAGATCCAAGGCAACATGTGGCGCACTTTTTCTCACGATGTGGGCCTATAGCTCAAAATGAAGCTCTTTGTCTACAACTATTTGTGCAATCTCTTGAAAGGTCTGCATTTACATGGCATGTTAACCTCCCAGAAAGCTTAATCCCAAGTTAGGACGCCATGGTTAAAGAATTCCTCAAATAGTTTTGCAACACACAAAGACGTGTTGGAGTACCAGAACTCATCGAAACCAAACAATGTAACAATGAACCAATCACTAACTTCATAGTAAGGTGGAGGGCCCTAACATTTGCATGCCCTCAAAAGTTCACCTAATTGGAGCTTATAAGGATATGCCTAAACAACTTTCGTCATGAGCTATTGACAGCCTTGATGGCTTAAATTTTTAAAGGGTTCAATGACTTGTGTACCAAAGCACATGATATGAAGTTATATTTAAGCAAGAGACAAAGGCCAAGAGTGGTTAACAAAGTTGAAACCTTAGCCATAGTTAAAACAAAAAATAAGGCTCCTATGGTCAATGGGAATAGTGCTCCTATGGTAATTAGGGCTCAGAAGCATTGAGGCACTAAAAAGGTCAGCATTAAAGAAATGATGGAGAGGAAGTATCTTTTTACGAATAATTTAGTGAAAGACTTTTTGAAGACCTCCTGGAACAAGACCTGATCTCACTTCCTAAAGAAAAGAATCAAAGTCAGTAAAGACAAGAAGAAGAGGACTCACAAGAAAAGAAAAGGAGAAAAACTGGTCCCTAAGAAGCTTCTTCAACAACCTCCTTGTTTTCCAATCACATTCAAGGAATTCTTGCCTCCAAAACTTCAGTTTGCTGAGTTATAGGCACATTTTGGACTTCAGTCACTGAGAATGGGTTTGAACTTATCCAATGATCTTCATCTTCCCACTGGGCGTGCCAAAAATTAGTTGACATAAATTTCAAACCTCGAAAGTTTTAAATCGATTACGAAACTTACATCTACAGTTTAGTATTCACAGTGTTGACTATTTTATTTCGTGGACTCCTATTTCCAATCTGAAAATTCCATATTGTTAATTACTTGCTTAAGAACAAAACCTCCGATTAATAAATAACAAAATCAGGATAAATAAATTTATGAAGACGACATTTTTATTCAAAACAATGCTTGCAAAACATATAGAGATTAACTCCCTTTACAAAATATCACGAGGGTTGAAACCTTTTACAAAACCCCTATGGGTTGGAACCATTTTACCTCATGAATGCCATTTATGGATTCTTCTTGAGATTGACGCTTGATCTTCTAGATATTTCAGCGATTTTCAAGTATTTTTTATTCTTCAAAACCTTTCTCTCTCTCTCTAAAACTCTTTGCTTTCTAAATCGAATGCCAAAGTCAAATTCTCTAAAGTCTCAAAAGTCTAAAAAAAAGTCCAAAGTAAAAGTCCCCTTGTCATAATGATGACTTTCTTATTTATAAAGGGTCTTTTGGATGAGGCTTCTCATCCTTTATTTGAGTTTGAATTTTAGATATTCCTCCATTCAAAGTAGAGATATCATCTGCTACAATTATTTGAATTCAAAATATATCGTCATCCACAGAACTTGATTCCAATGCTGCGTGTCAAGGGTTCCAAGTGGCACTTCACCCCTAATATTTTGACTGGATATTCAGTTGAATTTTGTGTGCCAACAAATGCCCTTTCGTGATTCATACAAGCAAATTTTAATTGTGTGAATCATGATAACTTGACACTTTTCTTGAGCTGTCAATGCATTTGATGTGGAAGTATGATCCCTTTGTCTTTTGTTTACAAGGTTTATTTCTTGAATGACTAACATATTATGAAGGAGAGAATGCTCTACCCACACTCATCTTTAGGATAGGGGAAATTTTCTTCCTTCTTGTAGCAGTTGGGCTAATTTTTTTTTTTTTACTCCACATTTTGTATGGAAGATAATGTAGAATTTCGTATTTTTTTCATTACTTCCTATTTTTTATTTTTTATTTTTTATTTTATTTTATGTACAAGTAATATTTGAAGGTTACCCATAATTTGTTTGCCCTTCAGCTTTGTTTAGGCTATTTCATTTGGACAACTTTGCACAACTGAAATTTATAATTTGTTTGGTGGCTTTTCATACCAATTTTAGCCTAAAATTTAATTATTTGTCCATGACCTATGATCTTATTGGGCCTTGGAATGCTATTTGGGCCTTTTGCAAATTTATGGGCTTAACAAGACATTTTTTTTCTTTTTAATCCATTTATATATTTAGACAGATTACTGTGGAACTTTAGTCTTGAGGGTAGGGCCTAATTTACTACCCACTCAGGAAAAATTATTTTTTTCCCAACCTTTTAACGGATGCATGGAACGCTCTAAAAGTTCAACTTGATTAAAACTTGTAGCCGGTGAAAGACTTCTAAATTTATTTGATGTCTTTTGAAATCAAGAATAAATAAAAGAAAGAACTTTATCTCAATTGCTTTCCTTATCAATTCTTTGTGTATACAAGATAAGCTCCTGCAACAACTCTCTTTGTTCTCAACCTCCTTTGACTCATCATTAATTTGGACTATGTTGATAGACCGGCCGAAGATCGATCATCATCATCAATCATTTCTCTTTCATCTTGCATTTTGGACACATTTTTCATGTGTTGTCGGTTTCGCCTATAGAAACATTGAGATTCTATGGCATTTTTCATCATTTTCCAACTGGGTACTATGGCCCCTTCAAGGGCACAACACCAATCAAATGAAATTCTATTAAGGGAAAGAGGAAATTAACGCAAGCAGAGAGCTTGATTTTGAGTTGTATCCTCACACTGCTTCAAAAAGCGTTTAAGGTGTTTCTCAGAATCCCCATACCCTTCATATGTAGCAAAGTTTGGGAGTTCATATTCTTCTGAAAATGGTGTCTACTCAACCCATAGGGGAAACAAATCTCTAGGTCTGAAGCCTCCCATCTCTCGCTAATTAAGGGTGGCTTCAATCTTCTGCTTGATAGTTTCTTCGAAAAAATTGTAAGTTTAGACAGTTGTATGATCTTCATCTTCTTAGGGCTCTAACATTTCAATTTCTATAGGCCTTGGGATGTAAAATTTCCTATAGAATCAATCAACCATTGTATCACAATAAGGGATGAAGTTGGGAGGAAGATGGAAAAAGCATGCCCACCCATCCAATAACAGAACAAACTGTTGCAGAAGCAAAGCTTGACTTTTCATAATATTCCCACATTAAGCGAGAAAACGAATTAAATAACGCCTTAAGCAACCAGCCCCCTCATATAATCGAAATCGAGGCAATGCATGTCCTTGTAAGAATGGGACTCTTTCAATCCACTTGGGAAATGGATATCTAAAAATTGGATTACCTTCGATTATATAGTCTTGAGGAGCCCGAGATTCTTTTTCCTTTACGCTTCGTTTGGATTGAGGGGTCTGGAGGAAAAGTGAAGGATTTGAAAGAAAAAAGTTTAATTAATATTATGTTTGGATTATTTTTAAGGAGGGCAAGGGAAATTAATGGAGGAGTTGGAAAGCAAGAAATGGGCCACATTTTAAGCACTTTTCTTCCACTCCAAAACTGGGAAAAAACAAAGGAGAAGGGAAGTTGTTGTTATTATTATTATTTTTTAATTCTAAGCATATCCCTTAATTTATAAAAAAAATAAAATAAAATCATATAGAAGAGTTGGATTATACACCTCCCTTTCCTTTCTTAATTACCAAACCAAACAAAAGGAGAAAAGACCACTTCCCTTTCCCTCTTGATTAACCAAACAAGATAAGAGATACTTTCCTTCTTTTATGTTCTCTTCCCTTCTCTTTCCCTTGTAACTAACTCCTCTCTTCCCTCCCCTCCACTTCATCCAAATGAAGCCTTAAAGAAATTGTTACTTTTGCTCGATTCCCTTCTTTTCTGGTTTCAATCCTTGCTTTCTCATCATCATTTGAACTACTGCTAATTTGAACTTCTCCACCTACAAAATTCACATCAACAGTGATGACATTGCAGGGGACATCAATATGGTCACTTGGCACACTCTCTCCATCATAGGCTCTCACTGAAGAGGGATATTATGAGCTTTTAGGAGAAAAATTGAGCTCTTGATCTTCGCAAGGGATTTCGATTTGACATGGCTTCCTTCGTTTTTCAAAATGATTCAGTAATTCATCATCTGATTGACATTTTGACTCATTATGCTCAAATTGCAATTGTCGTCGCGAACGTCTCACGAGCTCCGTATCAGACTTATACCTAAGATTTCTCTGTTCTGAATCTCTCACGTATTCTGGAGTATTCAAATAATACATTGGTGGCACCAGAAAATACTCTGGTGAAGCTGCCATGAGAAGCCATGAATCTCCTCCTTTGGAGAGGACTAGGACATATTTTGGTGATACAGGTTCATGTTCTGAGGAGTTAGGTATATAAATAGGGGATGAAGCACGTCCTCCTTTCTTGGTTTCAGAACATGTTACTTCTTCATTGTCGCTTATCACAATAATAGTTAGACAAGGGTCTACAATAGTCTTCTCTTTCTTTCTCTTGCCAAAAATGTGCATGTAACTCAGCAAACTAAAGTTCTGGAGACAAGAATTCCTCGAATGTGATTAGAAAACGAGGAGGTTGCTCAAGAAGCTCCTCAGGTACTAATTTTCTCCTTTTCTTTTCTTGCGAGTCCTTTTCGTCTTGTCTTTACTATTTTTTATTCTTTTCTTCTTCTTAGAATCCATTAACCTTCGATACTTCCTAGTTTTAGCCTTTAGTGCATCACTCTGTTTTTTTTTTTCATACCCTTTGATTGATAAACAACCCATTCTCCTTTGTCACTGTCGTCAATAATGATAGGGTTAGGCTGCTGTTTTCTCTGGAGAGAGGAGAATGATGACATCTGAATCCAAGAATTCTAGGATTTTATCATTTAAGACAAAACACTTTTTTAATGGATGACTGATCAAACAGTTATATGGGCAATACTTAGGATCATCTGTTTTGCCTAATTCAATTGGTCTTTTAACTTCAGGAAGTGAGATCAAGTCTTGTTCCAAAAGGTCTTCAAAAAGGTCTTCCACTAAATCATTTGTGAAAGAATACTTCCTCTCCATCCTTTCTTTCATGGAGAACTTTTTAGTGTCTTTAGGCTTCTTAGCCCCAATTACCATAGGAGTCCTATTTGCAATGACCATATGAGCCTTATTTTGTGTCATAACTACAGCTGAGGTTTCAACTTTGTCAATTACTCTTGGCCTTTGTCTCTTGCTTAAGTGTAACTCCATATCATGTGCCTTGGTACACAAGTCATTGAACCCTTCAAAAGTTTGAGGAATTCATTTGTTGAACTTTAAACTTCAGTTTGCTGAGTTACAGAATTTGTACCGAAAAATTGTTGACACAAATTTCAAACCAAAAAAGTTTTAAATCGGGTTTCGAAACTTGCATTCACAAAATCCACAGTGTAGTGTTCACTGTGCTGATTATTTTATTTTGTGGATTCTTATTACCGATCTGAAAATTCCAAATTGTTAATTACTTGTTTAAGCACAAAACCTCCAACTAATAAATAACAAAATCAGGATAAAGAAATTTAGGAAGAAGACCTTTTTATTTGATTTCATAGGCTTCAAAACCTTGTTTACAGAACATATAGGGATTAACTCCCTTTATAAAATATCATGAGGGTTGAAACCCTTTACAAAAATCATAAAGGTTGGAACCTTTTACCTCACGACTGCCATTGATGGATTCTTCTTGAGATTAATGCTTGGTCTTTTAGATGTTTTTAGGATTGTCAATATTTCTAAGCCTCAATATTTCTAAGCCTTCAAGTATTTTTGATTCTTCAAAACCTCCTTTTCTCTCTCTGAAACTCTTTACTTTCTGAACCGAATGCCAAAGTCGAATTCTCCAAAATCTCAAAATCCGGAAAAAAAGTCAAAAGCAAAAATCCCCTCTTCATAATCATTGTCCTCTTATTTATAGAGGGTCTTTCGAATGAGGCTTCTTATCCTTCATTTGAGTTTGAATTTTGGATATTCATTGTTATCTTCAATTCAAAGCACATATATCATCCGCCAGAATTATTTGAATTCAAAATATATTGCCATCCATAGAACTTGATTCCAATGCCGCGTGTTAGGGGTTCGACGTGACACCTCATCTCTGATATTTTGACTGGATATTTGATTGCATTTTGTGTGCCAACAAACAATAGGGTAGGCTTGTATGTAATTTTCTTTTAATAATTAGATATCTAATAAAATAGTATGTCATTCTTCAAATAAATCATATAGTAGCATTTCTAGGGGCATTATGGCCCCTTTATTTACATTTTGTCCCGCCAAAACTTCACTCTCTATTTTTGTTCATCAACACATGATTTTATTACTCCTATGGAAAATTTTAATAAAAAAATTAAACAATACTTTGGGATCACTTTGGAGCGCTAAATTCATCATTTACAAATGAAATTGTCCCATGTTCCAAAAAGTAATTGCTAGGGTATTATTGTTTTTTGTAACAACTGCTTCACACCATCTATGAGATTGAAAATTCACAATCTCACTACCCCCAACCACCAAGTAAACAGGACCCACAAAATCCTCCCTCACCATACATATTCCTTTTCATAATCCTCACCTAAGAACAAGGACAACTCCGAATTTGCTCAATAACCCCAAGCAGACCCATACTTGGACAACACCAACCTGCTGGTCACATGCAAATCTCCAAGCCATTTCTTAATAGAGTTTCGTTGTAAATATTTAATCTTCTAAACCCTAAATGACCTCTTCTAACAAGCGAGACTGTGTCCTAACCCCCAATACACCAAGTGATATATGAATTCTTTGCAACTTCTTCTTAACTTCGTTCCCTGTAAAGAAATAGAATATCTGATATTCACTATTTGTCTCAAGCATCACATAAAACATGAGAAAGGAAGGATTACAAATGAAACTAATAATATAATCTAATTGTGTAAATCGAAAACTCTCCCTTTTCTAAAGATTATTTGGTTTAGTATGTTATAGCAACTTCCAACTATGTCAAGAAAATCATGTTGCAACTTCTCAAGCCCCTTACCTACTGAGGGGGGAAATCCTAGTGGCAATATGAAATATGTAGCTAGACATGACAACGTACTCTTGATCAGAAAATGCCTAGCCCTTCTGGATAGGTAATCTCTCTTTACCTCAGTTAATCTCTTTTGAAACCTTTCAACCACCCCATCCCACACAACGTTTGCCTTCAAGCTTACCCAAAGGCAAGCCAAGATAAGAAGCAGAGAGAGATACCACTCTACACCCAAGGATGGATGCTAAAACTTCCAATTAATCACTTCATCAATAGTGATAAGCTCAGATTTGCCCAAATTCACCTCCAAACCCAACACAACCTCAATCATGAGAAAACACAACATAGATACTTGGATCCACCCCACAAAAAAATAATGGTGTCATCTGCATTTAATATATGAGAGACCACCATGGATGCAACATCCACTCCCTCTTACCCTCCCCAAAATCCTCAAGGAAACCTCCCCACATTTACATACCTATCATCCTTTTCAAAGCTTCTATCACCAGAATAAACAAAAGGGGGGATAATGGTTCCCTTGCCAGTTGCCTCAAACCTCTCTTTAAGTGCAGAAGAAACCTACAATAGTCTTAGTAAGAAGGATTGAAAGTTTCACAGTAGAGATACACCACCAGATCCATCTCCTACATCATTCCCCAGAGCCCATTCTTCCAATAGATACACTAAAAAGTCCCAATTGACAGGATTAACTCGTCTATGTCTGTACGTATGTCCATCATTATATTTGTATGTTATCATAACCTTAAATTCGAAAACAACACCTGGAGGAACAACTTGAATCTATTTATATTTAAACAAACCTTTGAAACAAAAAGAAAAAGGAAAAGTAAGAAAGAGGCAAAAATTTAAGAAGACCAATTATTTTAACATACCTGGGCAGCAAATGAGTATAGTTGAGCTGATCTTTAAGGTATTCATGGATGGCTTGGACAAGATGAAGGCGTGTTTGGGCTTTAACTTGTGTTCATGATGAGCCTAGCCATCTCTGTTCGGGCTCAGCTCATGACTATATGACAAGCTTGTGAGCCAAGATGGGCCTCAGCCCGTGTTCATGATGAGCCTAGCCATCTCTGTTCGGGATCGGCTCATGACTAAATGACAAGCTCGTGAGCCAAGATGGGGCTCGGGGTGGTTAATTAAATATTAGTTACAAGTGTTGCATTTTAATTGTTACAAGTGCCAAAAATTGATGAACAAAAATTGGAGACTTCAAAGGGCTGGACAAGTGCAGACATGTGGAGCCACCTCTTGTATGTTATGTCATACGGTATAAATTTCTTTTAACAGTTAAGGACAAAAGTTGCAGAGATTTAAAAAGTTAACAAATTGATAGCCCTCTTTTTACTTTTCTTGGTTACATGTAACATATAGCTTCAACAATCATACTTTTTTAATTAAAATAATAAATAGTTACATTACTTTGAATGAATTACAAAATAGCCAAAGGAAGCCCATGTTTGCAAACATAAACGAGCTGAACAAGGGAATGCTTGGACTCAGCCAATTTTATAAACCAACACACACAAACCATCTCAATAACAAGCTGAGACTGACCTGTTCATGAACAGCTCCGTTCATTTGCAGGCCTAAACTTTCGCAGGCTAAGGTTTTTAAATGTTCAACAGACTTATTTGCAAGAGCTTAAAACAAGAAAGCAGTTGCACTTTTAAATATAAATATCAGCCTAGGTTCCAAAACACAAACTTCTACTCTCAATCCTCTCGAGAGACCCATAGAAAAGTTTTTTGACTCCACCCTTGGGTAAGGTGTTGTACATATCCATTCCACATGATTAAATACTAATTCTTTCAAAAACTCAATAGTAAATTTTGAAGTTTTAACCAAATGTTTGCTCGTATGGAAAATAAGGGGACTCTGGTCACTACAGCCAACATTGTCATGCCTTACACAAATGCAATTACATAACTTGGGTATGGTATTACGAGTAAAGATATTACCTATCTTTCTACATAGCATAAAAAAGAGATACTTTATGTTCTTAAGTTTCATGTTCAGAATAAAAACAGCTAGAAATTGCAATATATCACCTGATCATTGATAAAACGACTCTCAGACCCAATTATTGGGATATGGGAATTATAGGTCATCAGTGCATACAATTAAACTTGCACAACTAGAAGATTTCTAAAATTGAATGTTTCCAATCGAAAAAAGATCCATTTCATGCACAGTAACGGATCCTCTAGAGAGTTCAAACAACTTACTTTTGCGATGAAGTAGGTTTCATCTTGATTCCCATCTTCAGAAACGTCAGGCTCATTTAAAGTAGCATCATCATGCACAGTTGGAACATCTGCATCTCTCTGCATAGTCACTGATTGCGGTGAAGACTCTTTTAGTTGCTCCTTCAGAATCATCTAACTCCAATAATAAACAGTTGGCATACAAATCATAATCTCTTTTACATAAACAATAAATAAAAGGCTTCTTTTTAAGGTGGGAGGGACAGGCAATGCTATCTGTTCCAACTAAGGTGCAGTGTTCCTAAGGAAGACTCAGAACTTTTTTCAGGAATGGACGCAAAGTCATGGGGCACGATTTCAAACCTCAGCATGTAGCTCATCCAAAGTGGCAATGATGTTTTGATGATAAGATTTCTCAGCATCCACCTGTAAATAGAATTGACGTAAGGTCCTACCATCAACAAGTTTCAACTAAAAGGTCATGCTCAGAAAAAATAAAATGCCTTATCTACTCCATATTCCAATTGAAAGATTAGAAACAAGAAAGACCATCTTAATACAAAGGGTACTTCAAATCCCTATTGCAAGTTTCAAATATCTAGCAGGATTTTAATTCATTATATACTTCGCCCTGCTGCATAATCTACTTCATCATAAATGGGTAAAAGGGATGAAAGAAAAGGAATGATTTCCCTAAAGGATTAAGCATTGGTTTTATTACAAAACCTCCAGAAGAGATGAACTGCTAAAGCACTGATATGTTCTATTATAAAATCTTCAGAAGAGATGAACTGCAAAATCTCTAATAACATTAGCTGAACATAGAACAGCTTGAAGATCATGATCGTAAGCCTATGACTAATTGGTTGTCAGTCTGAAAAGAATATGCCAATTTTTCCTATTCTCATTCTTGGAATCAGGCATAATTCTGATAGGTTCTAGATGTAGCTTTCATGCATTTCATACAACTTATTAAACAGTTAATGTTGTCGGGAGAAAAAAAGTAGTATGAATCCAAGTATGTAACTGCCAGTATTGTTATTTGGTATAAAATTTATGTGCATTACTCTGCTTGAAAGTTGAATGGGTCCTAAAACATGTCTTCTGTAATTAATCTCAAATAAAAAGTCCTGTTGGACTGTCCAATCAACAAGCAGATATACTCAGCGTATCTTGTTTTCTCTACCTTTAAAACATTTGATTTTAGAATGCACATCAAGAAAAAGCAGCAACATAATTGAGGAACACAATAGCAGAATAAATTCTGACAACATTTTGTGGATCAGAAACAGAGCGCTCATGGCTGCATATGTGGGAATGAACTTTTAGCTATGCATACTACTGCATGAATATCAGCACAAATAATTCGATAGTGAAGTTGGGAAATTATAATGCCCCCATAACAGGTACTTGCAAGAGGCAAATTACTTGCATACTCGTTCCATAAGAAGATATACCAAATAAAACACACAGAAAAAAATACCATGGTAAGAAGCTTTTCAAAAGTGATACTTTGCTGTTGATCCTCCACTGACAACATAGCAGTGATTGCTTCCCTTCCAAGGGCCATCATTGAAGACCTAAGCTCATTCAATTTTCTTTCTGCATTTCGAAGCTTTATTGAACACTCTGCCGAAGTAGAAGGATCTTTACACTTTGATTGACGCCTTATTACTTCAGCTACCTAATGAACAGATATTCACTATATAACTACCTTTATTCCTGCACTCGACCTCAATACCACCACATATACCCCGATGTGGAATCAAATAGTACCTGCGTTTCCATTTCTTGGCGGAGTCTGTCATAACGATGAGTCAAATGGCGAGCGTCCTCCAAAGGAGCTCCTGTTATTGATGCCCGTAGTGGCTCAGAAACCTGCAAGTAATAAACTGGGTATAACATAAACAAAACCACAAAAGAACAACTCTAAAACTGGAATATCATGTTACGGCAGACAACATTCTCAGATGTTAGCTTTTCATTTTATAGGAAACAATAAAATGTATAAAATGAAAGGGAAGAACCCAATAGACGTAAAATTCAGAAAACTAGTCAAGAAAACAATTATGGATAACAGAAGCTAAAAGTGACTCCTCATCATTTCCAAAGAGAAGACCCATTTGAATAACAATTCGACAACAATCGCTTTAGGCTGACAGTAGAGAGCTGTCATAGAAAATTCTACAATTACGCACTTTGAACATTCACCAAAAAATGCAAAAACAGGAGACTTACCATGACTTGGCAGCCCAATTGTCAAATCTCTTTAAACACCAACACTTTAAAAAAAGAAAGAAAAAGTAAGAGAGAGTGAAAATGTGTGTGTGTGTGTGTGTGTGTGAGAGAGAGAGAGAGAGAGAGAGAGAGAGAGAGAGAGAATCTAATGAACGACAAAAGACTGGAGAAAGATAACAAGGATAAAAAAAGGCTCCATGGATCTCAGGGGCCATCAAAGAGTGAATAAGAACACGGCCTATGGCCTCTTTACCTGCTTGAAGTACATTATCTCTTACAGTTACAGCGCACAAATCTAAATAAGATTAATATTACGAAAGTTCAACACCACCAACAATGCAGTCTTTGTGACATGCAACTATACATAGAACCCCTTGAACAAACTCCATAAATTCCCAAACAATTCCATATTTCACACACTTTGCATTCATCACTCTTCCAAACCACGAAACTATCATTATGCATGATATGAAGAGCATGGTAACCAGATTAGTGGCAAATTAAGAATCTTGTTTTTGTCCTATGTAATCAATATTTGGCTTAATTTGAGTCTAATTTTAATTTTTGATGGATGGGTTGGCTGCCAGTATGATCTTAGTTATATTCTAATAAATCCTATGCATTTATCGGAAAGGGGAAAAAAAAGCCCTATGCATCGGGGTATTTCAATTATTTCCATTATTTGCTACAAGTTATGCATCTGGGTCTTATACAACGTCTGTGTCATGTCTACCCTAGACTTGGTCAAAATTTCTTAATTTCCTGTTTTGGAGTATTATTCCTAGTAGAATTAAAACACACATGCAGGCTGAAACCTATAACTACCTATATGAAAACTCAATTCCCTAGAATCAAGTTTATGAGAACTTAAGATTCTGTCTATAATTTTGCTTAAACCTAGTGAGTGTGAAGTCTTCTTTTACTCACTTTCTTCCCAAAGCAGCCAAACTACTATTCCTGTAATACTATTGACAGCCCCAAAAAAATCCTCCTTCAGCCAAAACCCTGCCCAATTAAGCCAAAAAAAATCCTAACCCTTTCATTTAGCTTTTGTACTCCAAATACAATACCATAAAAATAAAATAGTAGCACTCCAAACATTCAAAACAACTAGGTTATGATGCTTATCCTGCTGCTTTTATCCGAGAATGCAGGTTAAGAGTAAAGCTAGCACGCCTCAGGCTGAAGGCATTGTTTCGCTCGAAAGGTGTAAGGCTCAAAACAAGAGGATGGATACCAGTGGGCAATTTGGAGACCTTGGCTGGCTAAGTTAGCCTAACATCTAGCTTAAGAAAGAGGTGCAGAAGCCAAGGCGAGGTACTGGAAGCGCGAAGCAAGGTCTTTTTAAGGAAGGAATATGGAAGAGGAAGGGAGGGGGGCATGTCATGTAGGATTGTAAAGAATGGTTCTAAGAGCATAAAAAGAAAGAGGCTCGAGATCTTTTTCGCTGCTGGCTATTCTATTCTTCAATGAATTCATTCAAGCCCTATTAGTTCATATATTGACTGTAAACGGTCAAAGTGGGATAAAGCAACGAAGGCAGCCGCCTTAGCTTAGTCTAATATGCATTTGATCCAACACCCAACCACTTGCTAAATGAAGATGAATCCCACCCTTCCCAGTTACATACCCTAGAACTAGTGTTACAAGAAAACAGTAATACCCTAGCGATTTATGTTTTGGAATGCACACATGGGACACTTTCTTTCCAAAACAATGAATTTAGAGAGAGTGGAGCTTTAAAAAAAAAGGGCCAAAATGTTCCTAGAATTATGTTTTTCCATAATTAATTTGAAGAATAATAAACCATAATTTATTCGATGTCTAATTATTGCAAGAATATGCTCACATATAAAAGTACCATAAATTCTTAAAGTGTGATTTATACAAGTCTAACTCTATTGTACCACGCAAGTGGGGCTCTGGTTCCCGTTCCTTGTATTAGAACAATTCTTGTTACAGCTAACCTAGCTTAGAACCTCCTCCTATCTTCTCGAACTCTAAGCCTACAAGCTTCCTTAACCTAAACCTAAACCCACCACAAAGCCAATCATAGGCAGCATTATTCCAAGTTTCTTGAATCTATTGTACATCACCGCTAACAACCAGTTAAGCACGAATCAGCCTCAAAATCACTTGACCCTCTAAGAAAACTAAGATTCAAAGGAAACTATTTTTCCCTGAAACTCTTTACTACTTCAAACCATGAAATTGTTAAACCTACACAAGAATGCTCATACAGGGTGTATAGCTCTAATACAATGAGGAAAATCAATAAACAAAAGGGTAGAGTAAGGTTTTCTTTAGATAGTGAATCCAGGGGTCCCACATAAAAACAAATGTTGGCGTATTCCAATCAGACGTCCCACATGTAATAACACTAAAGAGAGTATCAACTTTGGGCATCTCGAAGTGGCTGCGTGGAAAGGTGTCAAAAAACAAACACTGGCATGGAGTTCTTTTGGAGAGGACTGGGTGAGAGTTAAGAGTTGAGACAACTCAGAGAGAGAGAGAGAGAGAGAGAGGAGAGAGAGTGCATTGCATACAATTGATAGTGCTATACTTGGTGGAACTATGTGAGTGAATGTAGATGGAGAAGAGGAGACTAGCGTTTACTGCTGTATGGCACATGTTAGGTGGTTGCTTGAGTTTAAATTTTAGGAAACCATTTGGGATCCCCCTTGCTCCCTTTGGTGGGAAAACTTATGTTGCAGACCAAGGAACCAAGGATTTTAGAAGGTTCTAAAAGAATGCATAAGAGTCTAGGGAAATCTCTCTATAGGATTGGCCAAAGCACTTCTACGAGGGATAAAAATGCCATGGCAAACTCTCGCCTCTAACCACCAAGCCACAAGAAGCCAAAGAATGGTTCAATTAGACATGCTAGGACCTACCCTAGCCTCGGCAAGGTTCTAACTATTGGCCAACATCAGTTACATATCACCGATATGTACTTATTTTTTGGGCGGCTGTTACAGACAAGGATAAAAATTTCGCTTTGATATATCGTTTCGGTCGGCTCAAAACTGGAAACAGTTCACAAACATTTTGAAAATATGATGGAAATAGAGAACAAAATTAACAATATAAGGGAACATTTGAACAAATGAATTAAAGTTCATCCATGTGTGCTTCTAAAGTTAATAAACCAATAACTGAACATGATTAAGGGCTATAAAGTCATTTAAATTAGCGAAGATTATGGGAATATGGAATACTAAATGCTAATGTGTACAAAAAAAAAATACATTAATTTTAGTAATTTCGTTTACTATTATAAGTAATTGAGTTTGAGAGTTAAGTATTATCTTTATAAAATGATAATGATGGATGGACAAGAAAAAGGATAGTCTAAGACTCTTCGATATGAATTTATACTTGGAATTCGGAAGAATCTGAAATGCTCCCGCTCTGCATGGCATAATTTAATGTTGATATAACTCAACTACAAGGATCAAAATTTCATTTCGAGAGGTCGTTTCGGTTGGCTCAGAAACGGAAACGTTTCGGAAACATTTCGGAAATGTTTCAGAATATTTCGGAAACATTTCTACTATGAGAAATATTAAAATAGTAAAATACAATCTTTTGTATAAAAATTATACACCTTTTATAAAAATTTTAAATTCGGGTTAATACAACTTATTGTTTAGGCATATAGCATTGCGTTTTGGTACATTTTTCTATATTTCAATGTGTTTTGATTGTAATAATAGTGTTTCGTTATTCCACTAGTGTTTCATTTCGGTCCCTTAGGAAACGGAAACGTTTCGGCCATTTCGGTGGAAACAAATGGAAATTTTGTTCCTTGCTCAACTATAAAATAATTTGAGAGTTTATCCGTTTCTTTAATGCAATATCCAAAAGTTTTATAGCATACATTAGGTATAGTGGAAAATAAATAAAAAGAAGTAACAATAAATAAAGTCAATATTAATTGCACTAATTATAATAGTAAGAATAACTAAAGAAGTGAGCCACAAGCAACGATTAAAGTTGTCTAATATATGTCAAAACAACTAGATATATTAGTATGTTTCATAGTGTCTTGGAGCATTTTGGTGTGTTTCAGTATTCCACTAATATTTCGTGTTGGCTCCCCAGAAAAAAGAAACGTTTCAGTCGTTTCAATGGATCACAAAAGGAAATTTTGTTCCTTGGTTACGATACTAGATAATTTACCCGTGATAAATTTAATCACAATCATATCTACGGATATAGATCACAGATTTCAGCACTGCAAGCTTGTTTTGGTGATAACATTATCATCATCATGGAATATAGATAAAGATGTTGATCTTTAAAATTCAATAACTTAACAAAAAAGCATTGTCCTAGTTGTTGACGGCTAAAACAACCTTCATATATTCTTTGCCAGGATGCAGGGTAAGAAACTCTTCCTAAAAGTCGTGTGAAGATATGGCTTTGTGAACCACACGTAAGGTTGGAAAAGTGTACTTATTGTAGAAGTGTTGCAGCCCTTTGGGTCAAAAAGGAGATTTTAGGATGTGACCTTCTCTCTAACTCTCTTTGCTCTAGTGATTTGGCAACTCATAGTAGAACTCCATTGTCTACGTTTGTAGAGTAAGCATATTTACCAGCAAGCGCCTAGGTTCACAATGTGAAAAGTTAAGACATAATTGCAGTAATGCAAGGAAGATGGGTACCATAGATCATGCAAAGTGGGTTCACGATTTTTCTCTAGATTGAATGTGTATTTTCCTAATCATTTTGTACTTTCTCATAATGTTAGCTTTTTCTCAATTTGGCAAGCTGCATATATTGATTGAACTGTGATTAGTGTACCAACCAACTAAATAGATATTAGCCACTAATGTGTTCACATCCTTTAGACTATGTTTCATATGTAGGAGTGGAATGAGGTGGTAATAAAATAAGATAATTATTCTCACCCCATTGTTGGGTTGTCAAGATGGGAAAAAGTGGGTGGATTGACCATTTGGATTCCCAAATGTATGCTTAGGCCAGTTTAGAGAGAGAAACCCATCACACACACACACACACTCTCTCTCTCTCTCTCTCTCTACCACCTCTCACTATTACATCCCTCAACCAAGCTTCTCTTTTTTGTTTGTTTTTTCTTTTTTATAATTATTATTTAATGTCGGAATGGAATAAACATTCCTCACCACAAGAAGAGGAATGCCCATTCCCACCTCCATTTGTCCTACCAAACAAGAATGACTGGTTAGAGGAGTTTGATGTGGAGAGAGTCCTTACATGTCACACCACATCTAGCTTCTCCATAAAAGGCATTCAAGACTTTACTGGAATATGCTGCCAGAGTGACAAACAGCCAACGATTAGAGGAGTTTGATGTGGAGGAAGAGATGGGCAACAAGAAATAAGAGATTCCCAACTTAAAATAGTAGCTAAAGGGGCATCAGCTTCAGATTAAAGCTGGGAGAATCTAAGTTTGTGGGGCAATAGATGGAAAAGAGAACCAGAATGACCGGTTCTTTCTTTAAGCTTTACTGAATGAAGTTCTTTAAGTTTCTCCAGCCCAAAAAAGCTAAGTTGGGGTAAAACTGGAGCTTGAATCACTTTGATGATCTGCTGTCAATACTGGAGTATTTGAAAGAGAAAAATCCCATTCAAACAAATTTGCCATAGTTTGTGGCAACCTGTTGTACTGAATGCAAACCGTAAAAAAGGGTACGATCATATTAATGAAACATTAATGACTCGGAAAGGTGGTGTTTGTCTTCATCGATCTCTAATGAGCACTAGCCCACTTGTTTGCCCTCGCTAGAAATTTAAAAATTTAAACAAAAGAAGTAATAGTATGATAACAGGCAAAATAGTGATATTGGCCAAGCTTTACGAGATTCAAACCCATGCATTATGAAAATTACAGTGAGTTTGAAGGACACCTCTTGTTTCGTTTATTTCCTTTTTTGTTTTTCTCAAGTATCTTAAGCCATGCAAAGTCTTGCTATTCGTAGAGTGATTCTTTCATCCAATTCTTATCTAACTTTTACTTCCACTCAGCCCTCTTCAGCATAGCATTGACTAACATCAATGTTTTGAAAGTCTAAAACATATAGTCCATTCTCCTGATGGATGTACAAGTTGAAATACTGAACCACCAAGGCTTTTTTTTCCCTGTAAATTGTTGAAGGAGAAGGATGACACTGTTAAAGATTGAAAGTTTTAAAACTCATTGGAAAATTCCAGAAGATGCTCTCTTTGGGGGAAAAATGGTGTACATGGTAATTGGAGGGGCTTGCAGCTCATTAGAGAAATAGGAGACATTATAAATCACCTTAATGCTAATTATTTGCTTTCTTGAATCCACCAATTTACAACTGGAGAGGCAGAATACCACCAGACAAGACAACTATTTTATGACCTTTTCTAGAATTTGTTTCGTGTCTGCTAGTGCAGCTATTTCTATACTTATTCTTTTATTATTCTTGCTTTTGTGGAATAATTCATTGTCCCTTCTTTGGATTCTTCTTAATTTCCTTCAGCTACAAGATGTCTTTTACCATGAAGAGGAATAAATAAATAAAAAATGAAAAATAAAAAAAGAGGACACAATCATATACAGTTAGTGTAGCTATTTCTATACTTATTCATTGTTATATTTTAGTTATTATTCTTGCTTTGTGGAATAATTCATTGTCCCTTCTTTGGATTCTTCTCAGTTCGTTTCAGCTACAAAGATGTCTTTTACCATGAAGAGGAATACAAACAAAAAAATGAAAAATGAAAAAAGGACACTACATATCTTTGTGTAATTTAAGATACTCATGGTTAGCAATTAGGATTTTTGTTTTTTTTTTTTTTTTTCGCTCTAGATGTTGTATGTACCAAGATGATGTTGGATTCAGTTAACAAGACATTGTGCACATGCAATGCAAAATTGCACATGATCACACTCTAATATATGTTTAGGTAGATGCATATTTGTATAGGAAGTTGTGGTGATTGTCATGAATTTGTCGGAGATTAAGAAAGAGAAAGGAGTTGTCATGCTAGAGGTGCTTTCTAAAATGGATGAGGTGGCAATGGAGAATTTCTCATATTTGCTCTCAACCTAAATGTTATCCTTTCTTATTCAGGATATAACAGGAATAGAAAAGTGTGACAACTTCAACAAGAAGGTTACACCACATATGGTGTTCCCTTTATATAATAGTATAGATTGAGTCACCTTCCTCATTCCATTTGAAGTTATGTTACATAGAACTTTTATCTACATGTGATAGGTCCTCAAAGACCTAACAAACAGAAAAAGATAGGTCCTTAAAGGCTATAATTGCTATCCCAGTGTTCGTCATATAGATTAAACAAGTAAAGATATAACCTGACAACCCAGGATTCCGAGCATAGTATCCCTCTCATTTTCCATTGATTTGTGTGAGGTACCAAACTGCAAAGCAACTGTTGCAAGTGGATACCCGGGAGTTTGATTCTCAGTCCCGTATTTGCAACAATCTTCAGCCAATTTTCTTGCTACAAAATTCAGGGTCAAACATTCATATCTTCCTTGCGATAGAAGCACCATAGATAAAAAAATCAGCACCACAATCACCTATGTCCATTTGTTTTTTGCTTGTTGAAATAAAACCTTCAACACCACGGACAATATCCCTCTGAAAATGCTGTGCAACAGAATGAATTTTAAGACTTTGGTCACATATCGATCAATGTATTGATTGAAGGTGTGTCAAAGAATCCATTTATTAGGTCAAACAGACAAACTTAATAAATCCAGATATAACATGGCACGTACTCAATAGCTATACCTTGGCCACCCTTGTAGAATTATAAAGATTTTGAAGTTGCTTTTGACACTGAAGTTCATCATCATCAATCATGGCAGCTCCATTACCTAAATGTCCCAACTGTCTCAGAACTGCCTGCCAAATAATGAACACCACACGTCATGATAAGACAATCGGTGGGTAAAATATGAATGTCATGTCCATGCTTGATAAACATTGAAACAACACACATGTTTTCTCTTCTCCTATAAGTTATCAAGTGGCTACCATGGCGGAGTAATGATTTACAAAATGGATAAACAAAAGACAAAGAAAACCCAATTTCTATTTGTCATTATAAGGTAGAAGATCAAATCTCAACATCAATACAAAAGATGCATGCACAGTTGACAAACTTCACTATGACAGACATGTTTAATCTCCCACTTACCATACAAGTGGTAGCCATGGCAAAGCCGCAGAGCAATTATTATCACAATGTATAAGCCAAAAATTTGAGAAATTGGCATATTATCCAAATTTAATTAAAAAATCTACACAAGCAACAAAGTGAACAAACAAATGAAATCTGCACTTTTTGTTATTAAACTTAAAGACAAATTTTATATTCCTAAAATTGTGTGGTATGACTAGCCAGAAGGGGATATGATATGTTAGCCCTTCCTCTCTAATCAATTAATCCTTACTACCTATTTCATTTACCTCCACCTATCCTAGTGTCGAATCTTTTATATGTTCCTGAGAAAAGAATTTATTCAATTTTTAGGGTCCCAAATAGGTGTGAAAACAAATATGAACCCTTGAAGGAAATGAAAAAGTGATGTAATTCAAACTCTTGAACCACACAAAAGAGATGAAACTTGAATTCCTTCAAGAATGGAAAGAGCTTTGGCGCTAGAAGAATTGCTTCAGCCCTATTATAGTTTCAAGAATTCAATCCATTCGACACAGAGACATCCAACTAGTCACCAATTTGAAATGAAAAATGGTGTCAAATAACAAGATAGTAAACAGCCCAATTACAAAGAAGAATTAGGGGGAAAAGAAAAAAATGAAAAGACCCAGTCACAAACTCACATGGCATAGAAATAAGCATTAGACTCCTTTTGGATCTTGTGTACAACACGCAGGACTCATTCTCCCCGTACAAAATCTCAAATTCCCAATTCGTCAGTCAATCTGATTTCATCGAGAAATGAATCAAATTTTAACCAGAGTGGAAACCCAAATGTATATATTATATACAAACACGGATACGCACACTTACGTACAACTTAACAGACAATTAACCAATTATAGCATCAACCAATAAAATAAGAAGATCCTCTCTCGACCACAAAAAAGAAACGGAACAACAAAGCATAATGCTAGCAAAATCATATATTGTCTTCCAAGAATTATGTTTTTCATAACTATTTGAACTGAAGAAGAAGAAGAAGAAGAAGAAGAAGAACACATGATTCAGAAGTTAGCTTTCACCCAAATTTTCTAAGCAACCAAAGGGGAAATTGAATCAAAAAAACAGAAGAAGTTACCTGCTGTTGTTTAGCTACTTGTTCCCTGAGTTTGCTTGCTTGCTTTTTTATGGCTTCCATTGTGTATAACACTGTCTACCTTCGTTTCAGAATCCCTTTATACATGTGTGTATATATTATACAGTTCGTATATATGAGTAACATGCATATGAAGAAACACAAAGCACTATTGCATCTGAGGAATCAGAGAAACCCTAGGTTCGTGGATAGACCGAGAGAGGACTCCACAGGAACCAGAGAAGGTACCAGAAAGGAGACCCAAAAAGCAGAACGACAGAACAGTGCGATCATCGGCATATAAAAAGGTTTTGGACTGGAAAAGTCGTGTGTCATCACAATTGGGGAATTTTTGGCATAAAGTTGCCTTTTCGAATTCGAAAAGTTTTGTGCATTCCCCTTTTCTTTGGAAAATTACAGTTTGCCACTTTGCTTAGACCCATTTTAAAGGACACCCCTCAAAAGTCGAAAAGTGACACTAATTATCCTTCTGGTATTATGTAAAGTAAAAATTTAATAGACTCCTTTTCAATTGACAAGAGGGTGGATCACACACTCCATAAATGCAATTTTATTAGATTTTACATTTTTTCAATTAAACAAGATATTAAAAAGACCTTACTTCCCAATCTCTAACCATGGCAACCTCCTTCTCCATTGCACATTAATCCCCTCACCGCCACTCTCCTTCGGCTCTGCCCTCCCTCCCTCACTCATTGTCCAGTAGCCACCCATTCCCTCCCCACTGCCAACTGCCACAGTCACCACCCCCTCCTATATTGTACCATAAGTTCCTTAATTTATGAACTAATAGTACGTTGATACCATATAAGCTAGTAGTGCCTTATCCTATGTGATGGTTGACAATAGAGGAAAGGGTGATGTGTGGTGGTCGGTGATTGAGGAAAGTGTGCTAGATGGGGTAGTGTAATTTTGTATATGGCGAAATTGGGATTTAGATTTGGATTTTGAAGCTTGATCTAACATTGGGCAAACTTTTTTTTCTTGAGAAACTAGTATGTGAATTAACCAAATTCAGTAATATTTTGTTGAAGAAATTGGATGAACTACTAATTTGTATTTGAGTTTTTTGGTCATTTTGGTAATTTGGTGGAATCTAATTTGGTTTTTTTTTTAAGCTTGATCTAGATTTAGGCAATTCTTTCGTTGGAATATATGTGTAGAAATCGTGTTTAAGTTTTTACATATATGTTAAGATGCCTTTTGAATTGACTAAGTTAGAATTCTTTTGTTTTATGGTTCACACAACACCAAGTATATTAGTACAGTTGAAATGGCCTATTTGTAGTACGTTTCATGAAGGATAAATACCCAATCCCAGTATCATTTTTGTAAGTACTTGCAAATTTTTTGTTTGTATTTTTGTGCAAATATCTGTATGTGCATTATTTGACATGTAATAATTTGGTTCAACCTGCTAGCTATGGCGAGCAGCTATAGAGTAGGGTAGAGATGAATCAGTAGGTGTAGTGGGTTGTGATGGAGGAAGAGGGGCTCCAGGGTATCAGAGTGTTCGTGTTTTGTTTGAAAAATATCAAGAGTGTGGGTATTTTCATTTTTTTCCCTTTTTGTACTAACTGCTTTTTGTTTGATGATTTAGATCAAACCACCAGAATAATTAATATCACTTTTCAACTTTAAAAGGTCTTTTTTTAAAACGGGCTTAATTATAAGGGGTGAAGTGTAGTTCTCTTCTTTTAATATTGTATTTTTAAAGGGTACTTCCCCTCTTTAGTATCCGTCCAAGAGGCTTTTAACACATGAGTAAAGTTCAAATAGTTTTCCTCTCTGCATGACTTCTTTTTTTTCTAGTCTATACACACACCCATTTGCCTAAATCTAGGTTCTAAATATTTGTTTTCACAACAAATTCATACCTAACTAACGGGACATTAGCTATATTTGATATGTAGGCCATTGATTGAATTTAATACACTCACCCTTTTTTATAATTTTTTAATATTTTATATATGTTTATCCTTTCCTCTCATCTCAGGACAAGAGAAAATAATTCATTGATCAAGTCGTACTGAGTAGTCGGTGGTAATTCCTATCAAATAGTGACACGTGGTATGTGAATACCAGTAACCTGAATTTGTGGAGTAGTGGAGAGATTTTTAAGAAAATATCATATAAGATTTTGCCATGTGGTATTTTTCTTTAAAAATCTCTTCATTACTCCACAAACTTAGGTGTTACAATTTAATAGGAATTATCACCGAGTATTCCGTACTACTTGACCAATAGAATTTTTTTTCCAGGATGAAGCAATGAGGGACAATATTTTTATGGGTTATTTACACTGACCACCCTTGAGATTTGACAAAATTCAAGATAATACCCCTCTTTTACTAACAATCACACTACAGTCCTTGCCAGAGTTTGTTGAAAACAGAAGTTAGTAGAAAACATCAAATGACTTTTCTACCCTTACCAACTCACTAAAATTTCCTTTTAGTGCCACCAATTTTGGGTCAAGATTTTCAAACAAAATTCATCTTTCTCTTTCTTTCCCTTTCTCTCTCCAGCCCAGCCACACCTTCCCTTCCATCTACGGCCAAACCTTCTCCTCCCACCAACTAGATGCATGATTTTCAAGCAAAATCTTCTCTTTATAGCCAAACATTCCCCTTACACTAGCGAGATCCATGATTTTCAAGCAAAATCTTTATTTTTCTCTATCTTCCCCTTTCTCTCAACCTCGGCCACACTTTCCCTTCCATCTTTAGCCAAACCTTCCCTTTCATCTCTGGCCAAACCTTCCCTGCCAATGCTAGCCCATTGCTGAAACCAACATCACTAGCCCCACCCCTAAACCATGCTAGCATCTCTCCTCTCTCTTGCAACAGTTGCCCCTTCCCAACCCTGCCCCAAACGAAACCACCAAAGGCCCTCACCCAACAATCGACGACCACTATAGTCATTGGTACTGAGATAATGACCACCAAAACGCACAATGTTTCTCTCTCAAACAACCAACACCATTACCACCATTTTTGGCCTCAACTCCTGTTACCCCATCACCACTAGCACTTCTGTTTCAAGGGCCTTCAAACATAAAAACCCTAATTACTTAGCTAAAATTTTCCCATAACTATCGAAATTCCCATCACAAACAATACATAGACACACAAATAGAGTCTGGGCTCCACAATGAAATTTCACACATAGTCATACATATACATAGATATATATACACACATACACTACATAATCAAAATGAACGGGGATGGCAGTGGTGGTAATGGGTGTCATGCGATGATGGTGGTTTGAGTGGGGGTAAGGGTGGCTATGGTGGTTCAACAGAAGAATGCGGGGTGGTGTGGCTATGGTGGATGGTCCAGTGGTGTCTTGTGACATGGTGTTGGTGGGATGAGATTGGGCCATTAGGTTACAAATTAGAGGTAGTATGTGGTAATGGTAGGTGGGTTTGGCTGGTGGGTGGGCCGTTAGTGATTAGTGGTAGGGTTTAAGATATGGGGTTGGTGGTGGCTGTCATGCCATGGCTGGAGCTGATGGAGGCTGGCCATCGAGGTTTTACTGATTGCATATGAATATATACATATGTAGAGAGAGAGAGGGGGGGGGGGTAAAGGCCACTATTTTTCAGGATAAAGAGAGAGAGAGAATGGGGATGTGGAGAAAAGGGTGGTTTGGAGAGGGAATGGTTGCTTGTAGTGGTGGAGAGAATGAAGGCTCTATTTTGCTTAGAGAAAAAGGAGTGTAAAGATGATGTTTTTTTTAAAATAAAAAAAATGATCTAACTTTCTGTCTAGTTTTTGCTTAATAGTTTAATTATTTTGTTAATTATTATTCAAAGGGTAGATTAGCAATTTGAAAATGTTCATAAGTTGACCTAATCAACTTCTGTTTGTTGATTAACATTAATTTAACGGGAAGGAAAAATCTGTTATTAAAATTAAAAAGAAGGGAGTGTAGTGTAACTGTTAATAAGAGAGGGATATTATCTTAAATTTTGTCAAACCTTAGGGGTCGTTAGTGTAATTTATCCTAGTTTTTTTTATTGATCAATGTAATTTCACTTGATATTTGAACATATTGGTTCTGATTTTTCATATTTTACCAAGATATCGTGATTATACTGTAAATTTAATAAAATTGAATGTAGGAACTCATCCACAAATCATCAATCGTCTTCTTGAATTCTCTTATAAGTTTTCTCAATCCTTGTATGCATTACTTATATACAAATTTTCCACCTTTGATGAGCATGAATCCACTCTCTCCAATGTTCATTTGAGAGAGTAAAGATTGTCCAAGGAAAAAAGAAAGGAAAGAGAAAATGATGAAATACATTTGCAATAATGATCGGTCGAAGGATTAACAGCTTCCTTTAGCTGATCATGAACTGTCATGACGGTGTGGATTACACTCAACTGCATAACTCTCATCAACGATTTGCAGTGACTAGTTTGTATTAAGGGTGCACAAAAAAAGAACCAAAAACCAAACCAATTCAGCCTCTTTGGGTAGGTTTGGTTCAGGTCTATGAGGGGTTCGGTTCGGTTCTAGGTCTAAAAATTAACAAAACGATAAGTTCAGTTCGGTTCTCAAGTCCATATTTTCTAGACCCGAGCCGAAGCAAGAACCTACCCAATCTGAACTGACCCAAGAATAGAACCAAGACTCGATCTTTATATATTATAAAAGTATATATATATTGTATAGAGGCTATTAGATTATTGTTATTTATACTTAAATATTTATTGATTTGTGTTTGTATATCATTTTTTTATTTTTAAAAAAAATTAAGGATGTAAGACTAATCCTAATATTTATTTATTTTTAATAAATAAGTCAAATAGTATACATAAAAGTAGAACCGACCCAACTCAACTTGACCCAACCAAGGTATTAGGTTCTTGGTCCAAAAATATGGAACCGATCAAGTTCGGGTGAGTTTTGGGGCTAGCACGGACTCGACCCAACACGACTCATGCACACCCCTAGTTTATATTTGTAGCTTTATATGTTGAGCAACACAATATTTTTTTTCTTTTGTGGATAATTTTATTATCAGGATTTCGAAGAAGATCTAACAGATTTTATGCTTTCATGGCCATTTATTGATTTAAAAGTTAAAAGAAAAAGAAAAAGGTGTTGACGTGTCAAGTCAACTACACAATTGGCAAAAAAAAGAATCAAAATGGGAATTAATTTTTAAAGAGTATTAGGTAAGGAATTATTTTTAGAGAAAGTATTATTTTGGTCAAAAACTCTATTATATTTATAAGGGCAATTACTCTTTAACCCCTTGAGGTTTGAGTGAGAAAACCAAATGACCCTATGTGGTAGAAAAAGTAAACATAGAATCCCCTATAAGGATTGATGTGTAAAATGGATGAAAACTGTTAGTATATATAATATCCGCTCCAGTTGAACTAGAGGGTGTTTGGATTGTAACTGGAAAAAGTCGTAAGCCAAAAGTTTAAGCTAGTTTTAGAAAACTACTATTTTAGGTAGTTTTTCAAACCTCAATATTATTTCTAAAAGTGGTTTTTTGAAGCAGAGAGCTAAACGCAGTTTAAAAAAATTATAAGCTTAACTCATAAGTTGTTAAAAAAATCACATCCAAAGACCCCCTAAGTGGGAGAGTTTTTCTCTCAGAACGAATCTTAAAAAAGACAATTTTATTCTCAAAGTATCCCCCTTTTTTTTTTTTTTCCTTTCTTCCTTACTCCTCCACTTTCTTACTCTTACCCACTGTAGGCTGCCACGGTTGAAATCCCCCAACTACCTTGCACTTATGAGTAGAAAACGGGTAGATTTGGGCAAGCTTAAATGAGTTTAACCAAAACCCATCCAATTAACAAACAGGTTAAATATAAGCGGGTCACTAATGTGTCAATTTAAACCCATAAACCCAAATTTGAACCGTTTATTTATGTCTAAAATTATGTGATTTATTATAATTTATTTATTCTATTTTTAATATAAATTTGGCTTATTTGAAGTCTACTTCTAATAAATATTATTTTTATAAAAATTCTAGGCTAGGAGTCTCAAGAGACAGTGTTGAAACAAAAAAACAAAAAATGAGATTATATTAATTCCAAGATTGACACCTTCTGTGTTTGTCAAAATAGCACTTAATTACATTGCCATTGCTATATTATTTTAATGTAAAATTTTGTACAAAACTTTTGAAAGATAGCATTTTCCTATAGAGATTGAGCCACAAACTTAAGATCAACTCTTGATTAATGAGTTGAAACCATCATCAACATGCTCATAATGCATTTCCAAATTAATTAAGATTTGAATAAAACAAAATGCTTGATTGATTGGTAATGGCATTGTCCATTGAGACCAAAATGTTGCATGTGTTTATAATTATAAACCAGTCTTTGTGTTTTACCCTGTAGTACCAACTTCCATCCATCACCTATTGAGCCTCTTGATATATATAATTTTTAATTACATGAAACAATATTGTAGAAAGAGAGATGTATAAAACGCACAAATACATCTAAGCATATAAAGAATTAAACATTGCAACAGTTGCCATAGCATATGTATAGTGAGGAAATTAAGGTCAGATTAATTGGAAGCTAGAGCTGTGCAGGTTGGCATGGATCAACTACGATGGTCTTAATTTTCTCCTTTTATAGGATCTAAATTGTAAGACCCGATATGGTTTAGCATCATGTTTAGTTTTTGCATATATTCTAATGTGTGATTATACTAATAGAGGAGTTTGATCAGCATGATTGAGTGAGAACATGCCATGAGGGGGGGGGGGGGGTGGAGAAATTATCATTTTGTCAGCATTTCATGTAGGTCGGCTATGCCTTAACAGATGCTGGGCTTTGCTGATCTCATATCAGTACCATCATTCTTAGTGGGTCTATTATGAGTCTCTTCTTTAAGAAATCGGCAACTTACCATTCGTAGTGGGTTGACCTAGATCTGGAGATTGCAGAATCTTTATCTCATAGTAATCATGATTAATTATCATAAGCGTGATTGATTATATTAATCATGTGAATTAGTGAAGTGCGAGGTGTGTATGTGTATGCTTGACACCTAGGTATGTGGCTCACTCATGTGACGTGTGTGCACAAGGTGTAGGCTTGTTGTTAGTAATGGTGCATGTGTAAAATGTGGCACATTAGATACAAGTTGTATTTATTTTGGCTTTCAAGTCAAAGGATGGAGAATAAAGAGAGAAGCTAGTGTAGAGGAAAAGTGTTGGGTGAGAATGAAAGTGAGAGAAAAGAAAAAAGAAAAAGAAAAAGAAAGGAAAAGAAGAAGGAAGTGTTAGGGAAAGCTTGTGTGATCATTTCTTGATGTGAGAATCCTATGTGCATGCTTATTTTATGGTGAATTGGAGGTAAGATATGGAGAAGTATTTCAAGTTTCCAAGTGAAAACCTTGAGTCTTACATGTTGTTCATAGTTTTGATGTGTGGAGTCTTGTTGTGGTCTTAGAATGTCATTTTGGGTCTTTGGAGAAATTTTGGTTGGGTTGGAATGGTTTGGTAAGTTTTGGAGTCATGTCGGCAGATTGTATCGTCGAACCACAAGGGGGTTCTGGTCGGCAGGACGGTTCCTAGTGTTGTCTTAACGACAAGCTACTTTACTAAGGTTGGCAATTTGCCTTCTCTGGTAGACAATTTTCCATCATAGTTGGCACGTTTTATAATAGTGAGCAACTTTCTTCTGGTTGTTCTGACGATGCTTAGGACTATCCTAACGGTTATAATGTTTGCATTAGTGTACATTTGTAGTTTGCATTACATCGAGAAGGGTGTAACATGTCACATTTCATGCATTAGTTATGCATTATAACATGTACTTCATCAAGTTTGATGTGGTGGTGGTGTGTGATAGGTTCGGATGTAGAGCAAAGCACTTTAGCACAACCAAAGAGGTGACTTGGTTGTGGTTTTAAAGCGGTAACAGGTGGGGGTTATAAGACATTCTTATTCATATTGTGTTGATTATTTTAATCTATATTAGTGGTGATTGCTGGATTAAGAGGTGATATTTGCATACAATTCATACATTGTGTGCATAACTTGCATTGCATAGAGGAGGTTTAGCCGAGTGGGGGCTAACCTAAAGGGTGTTGAAAAAGGGACATCTTTTGATAACAATCCAACGATATATTAGGCCAGTGTAATTATAAATAGCGTGCTCATTTGTGGTGTATCATGTATTGCAACACAAGATGCATTTCTTATTGTTGGTGGTGATTTATCTATTGATTGGCGGATTATTCATTGTTTATCTATCATTCAATCATTATAAGTTTGATTATATTTGTGAGCACGTGGATACATAGTTCACACTGACACATGTTGTTTTGGAGGATGTTTGGAGATGTTTAATCCACTGTAGAGGTCGGGGTTGAGTTGGGGAGCTTCGAGAAGCTCTTGCTGTGATGTTGGCAGTTTTTCTTTACTCTTGTATTAGTATGTGTTATATTTAGAGGATTGTATGATGATATTACCTGACTGTTGATAAATATCTATATAATAATGTTATTGATTCCTATAAGATATTTATTTTTAGGATTATATGGAGGTTTCATTTACAAGTTAGTGACCTGTGCGATCATGTTTATCTAAGATGGTGTTAATGACACCTGATTAGGAGTGAGCATGACAGATTAGTATCAGAACTCAGGTTTAAGACGAAAGTTCTTTTACCGAGTTTATTTTAAGCCAAGGTTTACAACCGAGGGTATGTTATGGAGTTGTTGTTTAGAGTTACAATGGACTGTAGGGTGGTGTTATGTTGGTTTAAGTTGGTAGGCATATGTGGGTCATATATTTGGTGTGTTAATCCTGAATTGATGCAATGAGAATGGCCAAAAGAGAACCACCAAGGGGAGTTAAGGAGGAAGCGTCATCAGCTCCAGTTCAGGAGTAGGGATGCTAGGAAATGGTAGATTGGCATTCACCAAATGTAGCCAATAGAGTGGCAAATGTTCTGGCTTAGTACATCGAATATCAGTCCACTAGGCCGGTGCAGAGGACTAGTACGTTGTATGAACAATTTATGAAATTGAATCCTCTAGAGTTCACCGGGGTAACTAATCCATTGGTGGCAGATGAATGGATGAAGAAATTAGAAGTGATCTTTGAGGTAATGGCAGTGGCAGATGAACAGAAGCTGATGTTAGCTGCGTTTATGCTGAAAGGTGAAGCTTAAAATTAGTGGGAGGCAGTGAGATGTATGATGGGTTCTCAGGGTGTTGGAGTGCCGATTACATGGTAGTAATTTATAGAGGTATTCAATGAGTAGTACTTTTCACTCATTTATAGATATCAAAAACAACAAAAATTTATATCTCTGAAACATGAAAAAATGATAGTGTCCGAATATGAAGAACAATTTAAAAAAGGAAAAGTTCGATGCAGGAGCAGGAATATTGAGTCAAAAGTCATCAGAATCTATAAGATTTGGTGGACAAGGAAGATCACAACCAAGTAGAGTGGGGAGTCCTAGATCCGTAAGTTTTAGAGGTCAGGGACCTTTGAGACTTTCGGTGAGATTGACAACTTTGGGAATTTCTAGGGGTAGAACTGGAGGAGTTACTTGTTACACGTGTGGGGTCGAGGGACATATTCTCAAGGATTGTTTAGTACCTTCGAGTAATAAATGCTACCAGTGTCGACAGACGGGTCATATAGAGAGGCATTGTACGTAAGGCTCTATACTGATGTACTTTGTGGGTAGTGTGGCTGGTGGTAGAAAGGGATGACTAGGAGTGCGCAACATGGACGTGGCACTACCTCTGAACCACAAACTCAAGCTCAGGTATATGCAATGACCCAACAGGATGCTCAGGTTACACCTACGGTAGTGACAAGTATGATATCGGTGGCTGATAATGATGCTTACCTATTGTTAGATCCTAGATCTACACATTTTTTTGTGTCTATTGTATTTAATGAACATCTACATACAACATATACGTTTATGATACAACATTTACTGGTTTCTACACCTGTGGGGGATGTGGTACTAATGGAAGTGGTGTATAAAGATTGTGTATTGAAAATTGGGGAGAAAAAGTTGAATGTAGATTTGATCCCTTTGGTGATTCATAATTTTGATATGATATTAGGTATAAACTTACTATCATCTTATCATACTTCCATTGACTGTTTTAATAAGGAAGTTATTTTTTGAATGCCAAATGAATCAAAGTTCAGATTCCAAGGTGGACAAGATGTGGTTCCAACGTGTCTAATATCAGTTGTAGTAACTCGGTAACTATTACAGAAGGGGTGTGAGGGATATCTAGCTCATGTGATTGATACTACTAAAGTCGACTTGAAACTGTCAACTATCCCAGTGGTTCAAGTTTTTGTAGATGTGTTTCCAGATGAGCTACCAAAGATTGTGCTTGATCGGGAGGTGGAGGTTTCTATTGAATTGTTACCGGGAACTAGACCGATCTCCATTACACCTTACAGAATGGCACCATTAGAGTTGAAAGAATTGAAAATTCAATTGTAAGATTTGTTAGATCGGGGGTTCATTCAATCAAGTATGTCACCTTGGGGAGCTCCTATGTTGTTTGTGAAGAAGAAGGATCGAACTATGAAGCTTTGTATTGATTTTCAGCAGTTGAACCAAGTAACAGTGAAGAATAAATATCCTTTGTCGCGTATTGATGACTTGTTTGATCAACTGCAAGAAGGTAGGGTAATTTCCAAGATTGATTTGCAATCTAGTTATCATCAATCGAAAGTGAAGAATAGTGATGTATCGAAAACAGCTTTCTGTGCTCGATATGGGCACTATGAGTTTTTGGTAATGCCATTTGGAGTGACTAACGCTTCATCATGGACTTGATAAACCGGGTATTTCAGCCTTTTCTTAATTCATTTGTTATTGTATTCATTGATGACATTCTAATGTATTCACATAGTAAGGAGGAACATAAGGAGTATTTGAGACTTGTACTACAAACTTTGAGAGACAAACAGTGATATACCAAATTCAGCAAATGTGAGTTTTGGTTTGACAAAGTGGTATTTTTGGGACACGTAATTTCTAATGAGGGAATTTGTATTGATCCAAAGAAGATCGAAGCAATAATGAATTGGGAGTAACCAAAAATATCTTAGAAATTAGAAGTTTCTTGGGATTGGCTGATTACTACAGGAGATTTATTTAAGGACTTTCAACTATTGTTATACCGTTAATGAGATTGACTCGTAAGGATATGAAATTTGAATGGTTAGATGAATGTGAATATAGTTTACAGCTCTAGTTTTGGCCATTCATTTAGGGAATGAAGACTTTGTGATTTATAGTGATGCTTCTTATCTGGTTCTTGGCTATGTATAAATGCAAAGAGGTAGAGTTGTTGCCTATACTTCTAGATAGTTAAAGACTAACAAGAGGAATTGCCAATGCTAGTAGCAGTTGTATTTGCTTTAAAATTGTGGACATATTATTTGTATGGTGAGCCGTGTAATATATATTGATCATCAGAGTTTGAAATATCTGTTTACTTAAAGAGATCTGAATGTGAGACAGCGGCGATGGATGTAATTGATCAAAAATTATGAGTGTACTATCCATTATTGCATGAGAAGGGCTAATGTGGTAGTAGATGCTTTGAGTAAAATCCTCAGAGAGATTGACATCTCTTCGCTTCATCGAGCAGAATTATTTGTCGAACTGATTTCTTTAGGGGTGGAGTTTGAAAGAATGGAAATTAATGCAGTGTTAGCACAATTTCAGATGAAACCTTTATTGTTTGAACAAATTTGAGAATTGCAAACTCAAGATTCACAATTGGAGAAAATTCAAAAGCAAGTGAAGGATGGAATGAGAGCTGACTTCTTCATACATGAAGGCGGTACACTAATGTTTGGGACTCGTTTTTGTGTACCAAATAATTTAGTTTTGAAGAAAGAGATTTTAGAAGACGCACATCAATCTTTATATGCTATGCATCCAGGGAATATAAAGATGTATCGAGATCTCCGAGAAATGTATTGGTGGTCTAATATGAAAAGAGAGTTTGCTGAGTTTGTGGCTAAGTGCTTAATTTGTCAACAGGTAAAGACAGAACACCAGAAGCCAACAGGATTATTGTAACCTCTTCCTATTCCATAGTGCAAGTGGGAGCATATTACTATGGACTTTGTGGTGGGATTTTCAAGAGCCTAAAGTGGATTTGATTATATTTGGGTGATTATTGACTGGTTAACCAAATCGGCTCATTTCTTACTAGTTAAGACTACTCTTGACAGGTATGCAAAGTTATATGTTGATGAAATTGTAAGGTTGCATGGTGCTCCAATGTCTATAGTTATAGATAGGGATCCAAGATTTACTTATAGATTTTGGCCTAGTTTACAGCAAGCTTTGGGTATCACTTTGAAGTTCAGTACAACCTTTCATCCATAAACTGATGGGCAATAAAAAGGACTATTTATACTTTAGAGGATATGTAGAGGGCTTGTGTACTTGATTTTAAAGGCAGTTGGGAGGAGATTAAAGTTGGTCACGAGCACTTAAAAGTAGCACAAAGTAGGCAAAAAAGCTATGTTGACAATAGAAAAAAAGAATTAGAGTTTGAAGTTAGTGATTAGGTATTTTTGAAAGTATCTCTATGGAAGGGTATCTTGAGATTTGGGAAGAAAGGCAAATTGAGTCCAAGACACATTGAACCTTATACGATTGTAGAAAGAGTTGGTACAACTGCTTTTAGATTGGATTTGCCTTCGAAAATGTTGAGATTGCATGATGTTTTTCATGTTTCTATGCTAAGAAAGTATATGCCGGATCTTTCTCATGTGTTAATTTGACAACTGTTAGAGTTAAAAGCTGATTTAAGTTATGTAAAAGAGCCTATTCAGATTTTAGATTATAGAGAACAAGTTCTACACAACAAGGTGATATCGTTTGTGAAAGTGTTGTGGAGAGTCATACAGTGGAGGAGGTTACATGGGAGAGTAAGGGCACCATGAGAAAACAATATCTATATCTATTTCAATCTGGTAAGTAAATTTCTAGATGAAATTCTTAAAGAAGGAAAGAATTGTAAGACTTGACATGCCTTAGCATCATGTTTAGTTAATTGTATACATTCTAGTGTGTGATTATACTAATAGAGGAGTTTGATTAGCATGATTAAGTGAGAACATACCATGAAGGGGGGGGGGGGGGATTATCATTTTGTGTGCATTTCATGTAGGTCGGCTGTGCCTTAGTAGATGCTGGGCTTTGCTGATCTCGGGTCAGCACCATCATTCTTAATAGGTTTATTCTGAGTCTCTTCTTTAGGAGATCGGCAGCTTACTATTCGTAGTGGGCTAACCTTGATATGGAGACTGTAGGATCTTTATCTCACAATAATCATAATTAATTATCATAAGTATAAGTAATTATATTAATCATGTGGATTAGTGAAGTGCTATGTGTGCATGTATATGCGTGACACTGAGGTGTGTGACTCACTCATGTGACGTGTGTGCATAATGTGTATGCTTGTTGCTAGTAACGGTGCATGTGTGACATGTGGTGCATTAGATATAAGTTGTATCTATTTTGGCTTTCAAGTCAAGGGGCAGAGAATAAAAAAAGGAGTTAGTGTAGAGGAAAAGTGTTGGGTGAGAATGAAAGTGAGAGAAAAGAAAAGAGAAAAAGAGAAAGGAACGAAAAGAAGAAGGAATTGCAAGGGAAAGCTTGTGTGATCATTTCTTGAGGTGAAATACCCATATGCATGCTTGTTTTATGGTATTTTATGGTTTTGCATGTGTATATGTCATTTCATGCCCTGGTGGTAAATTGGAGGTAAGATATGAAGAAGTAGTTTAAGTTTCCAAATGGAAGCCTTGAGTTTTACATGTTTTTCATAGTTTTGATGTGTGGAGTCTTGTTGTGGCCTTAGAATATTATTTTGGGTCTTTGGAGAAATTTTGGTTGTGCTGGGATGGTTTGGTAAGCTTTGGAGTTATGTCGGCAAATTGTATCATCAAACCACAAGGGGGTTCTAGTTAGCAGGATGGTCTCTGGTGTTGTCTTGACGACATGGTACTAGACTAAGGTCGACAATTTGCTTTCTCTAGTAGACAATTTTTCATCATAGTTGGCACGTTTCATAAAAGTTAGCAACTTTCTTCTGGTTGTCCTGACAATGCTTAGGACTGTCCTAACTGTTATAATGTTTGCATTAGCATACATTTGTAGTTTGCATTACATTGGGAAGGGTGTAACATGTCATATTTTTATGTATTGGTTATGCATTATAACATGTACTTCATCAAGTTTAATGTGGTGATGGAGTGTGATAGGTTCAGAAGCAGAGCAAAGCACTTCGACACAGCCAAAGAGGTGACTCGATTGTGATTATAAAGCAGTAATAGGTGAGGGTTATAAGATATTCTTATTCATATTGTATTGAATGTCTTATTATTTATATTGGTGGTGATTGTTGGATCAAGATGTGATATTTGCATACAATTCAATATTGTGTGCCCAATTTGCATTGCATAGAGGAAGTTTAGCTGAGTGAGGGCTAACCTAAAGGGTGTTGAAAGACAGACATCCTTTAATAACAAGCTATCGATATATTGGGCCAATGTTATCATAAATAGCGCACTCATTTGTGGTGTATCATACTTTGTTACACAAGATACATTTCTTATTGTTGGTGGTGATTTATCTATTGATTGGCGGATTATGCATTACTTATCTATCATTATGAGTTTGATTATATTTGTAAGCACGTAAATACATATTTGTAAGCACGTAAATACATAGCTCATACTCACACATGTTATTTTACAGGATGTTTGGAGATGTCCAGTCCACTGTAGAGGTCGGAGTTGAATTGGGGAGTTTCGAGAAGCTCTTGTTGTGATGTCAGCAGTCTGCCTTTACTCTTGTATTAATATAAGTTATATTCAGAGGATTGTATGATGATGTTAACTAACTATTGATAAATATCTATATAATAATATTATTGATTCTTATAAGATTTTTATCTTTAGGATTATGTGAAGGTTTCGCTTATAGGTTGGTGACCTGTGCAATCATATTCACTTAAAATGGTGTTAATGACACTTGATTAGGAGTGAGCATGACATAAATGATCTTAGCTATGAAGCTAGAGTGGTGGGTGGTTGGTGGTGCTTGGTAATAGCGGTTGGTGGTAGTCGTGAGCAGTGGTGGTTAACAGTGGTTAGCAGCGGCAATGGTGCTTGGTGGCCTTAGGGATGGTTGGTGGTGGTTCACGGTGACAGCAATGGTGGTGCTTGGCAGCGTCAATTAGTGGTTGTGAGCGGTGGTGGTCGGTGGGTGGTGGTGCTTGGTAGCCTTAGGGGTGGGTGGTGGTGGATGGCAGAGGTTGGCGGCGACAGCGATGGTGGTGGTGGACAGGAGGAAAAGGAAAGAAGATTTGTTTTAAAAATAAATAAAAAATAAAAAATAAATTTTTGAGGACATATTTTTTTAGTAAGTCCAATGGATATCTATGTCTAATTCACTTAAACCCGATTTTAATTGAACTTGTATAATGCAATCCGATTAAACTTATTCATAAATTTGAACCAGCTTAAATGAGTTTTAAATGGGTGATATGGGACAGGTCCATAGACAAGGGTTGGGTTTGCCAAGCCTACTCACACCACAGGTCCAACCACCTGGCCACTTCTCCTCTTGCCACTTGTAGCCATCCAATGGCTGAGCCCACCTGCAAACACACCTCTCATACTCTCTTTGCCATAGTTCACCATAGCCGAACTAACAATCATCTCTCCCACCTTCTCTCTCTCTAAAACTAGGTCTTGTACCTTTCACAAACCCACTCCTCTCTCTCTACCTCTCAGTTTCTCACTTTCAAACCCACAAACCATGGCCACATCCTCACACCACAACATGCCACGGCCACCCACGGTTTTGGAAGCACACCATAGCACCACATAGAACCACCATGGCCAAAGCACTCACTGCACCACAACTTCTTCTAACTGTTTCTCTCTCTCTCTCTCTCTCTCTCTCTATGTCTCTGTCTCTGTCTCTCTCTATAGGCTCACAGACCCGCCATATTACAGCCAAACTACATCCTCTAGACCACCTTAGGGCCATCATAGATGTCCCATTTCTCTCTCTAGCTAAGGATCCACCATGGACTGGATAGCTTTTTTTATACCGATCTACTGTTACCTAAAAAATTTTAAGTTAGAAGTGTCTAAACTTCTAGGGATGAAATGCTACTACCGTAATGTTGCCTTGCAAATTTGATCTAGCAGTGTGTAATCAATCATCTTTCCCTCTTTTGTCACTTTATCTTGTGAACTTACTTAGTTGCACACATGGTTGTAACCAAAAAAAAATCACATTTTATCTGTTTCTCACTTTTCTCGCTTCTTATTTACCAAGTTGACATTTGTGCATTAGCCCTCCTGCCCATAAAATCCCCTAATCTTGAATTTTAAACAGAGTTTATGGTAAGATTATCAAGAGATTTCATGAGTTAGTTATCCCACACTTTAGTTGGAATACGAAGATGGCGGATGCAATATTTATGCTTTTATGATCACGGCATTTCCATTCTCTGAAGACTGTTTTTTCTATGCAATGGGAATCTATCTAGGATAGAGGAGCATAAGGTGGAAGAGGAGGTGATGGGTCTAGTTTTACACTTACACATTGGGAAGGGGAGAGTGAGTGTGAGTGTGTGTGTGTGATGGAGAAGAAAAGTTCCAACAGTTCCAACACATCACTATTGTGATTAAGACTATGATGATTACTCCCAAGATGAAATTTTTAAATTTTCAACAATACCTCTGTTGCCTCTTTTGAATAAAATGGGTTGGTTTTGTGTATGATTAAATGGGCTCGTAAGGACAATTATTCATAGGACTTGGTTGACTACTGACAGACTAATAAGGACACATAGATTCTTGAAGTCCCGCACAAAGTGGGTGAATTGTGACGTTTAGAATAAAAACACCCTATTGGGGCTCTGATATTAATGTAAGATATCATAAAGTAATGACGAAAGCGTAAACCTGAAACATACATTATTCGTATTAACTCGAACACATATAAATCTATATTTCTCTATTAACACTCATGTGAAGTGTTATTACGTAGAATGAACAATATTCACACTACTCACAATATAAACGCATTGCCACACGCCACAGTATATTTTCGTAGAGAAGAGATAATAACATACAAAAAGTGTATTAATGTTGGTTGCGCATGGTGTTTATATAGACACTAAAGAGACACCACCTAAAGGTCACCATCATATCCAATAATAATAGACATGTCTTTTACCTATTTAATTACCAGTAGACCCCATCATGGGCACTTGGTTTGGATCCATGACCTGACCCTATTTTCAACACTAGGAATGTAAAAAATTTTGGTTGCCCTTGTTTTTTTCCCCAATACTTCTAAATGTTAGTACTTCCTTCGATTTAAAGGACACAATATACGTAGGAGGGTAGAGTGGTTTTATCAAATTGTGCCCAAGGGAAGTGTGGTTGTATGACAAAATTTTTTTGCCTGATCTTAATTCTTGTTATCACTTGCTAGGGAACTTGAAGAAATCATGAGACAATGAAGGGACAATTCATTTTCTCATTCCTTTTATGCTTTGTTTGAAATCCGAATTTTCGGTTGAAAAAGTAAATGGAAAGGAAACCGTGATGGAAAATATAACAAAATTACTCTTTTATTTTATTCTATTTTCCTTCACCTTTTTCTTTTCTTATAAAAAATTCGAGTTCCAAGTAAAGCATTAGTGTATAGTGAGAGTCCATCTGGTAGGTAAGGGTTATTTCAAGCTTTTTTGGCTTATAACAAAAAAAATTATTTTTTTATCATTTTTGTTTTTTTTTTTCTCTTTTCTGCTTATCTTAGCCTATAAAAGTAAAAAAGCTAAAAAAAATTTAGCTTTTTTTTTTCTCCGCTCATGAGCTAAAAAAATTAAAAAAAAAAAATACCAAACGGGCCTTGAAAAGAGACAAATGCATTGTAGTTTCTTAATTTGTAGTGCGTCTATTAGGTTAAAATATCACGTCATTTTAATGGATGGTACGTTTAGGAATTTTTTTTTTTTCTTGTTGCATCGAAAGGAATTACATTGGGGAGGGTTTAAGTCAAGGAGGAGATCAAAGAAGGGGAAATCAAACTCTTGACCTTCTTAAAAAAAGTCAGGATCTTAACCAACTAAGCTAACCCTAGTTGGTTGATACGTCTAGGATTGATGTTTTTCTAGAAGAGCTATGTATATATTTAAAAAAATATATATACTTGTACTATTATACAAATTATTATTGTTTATTTAATTTTCAAAATCTTCCGACGTCAGTCTTGTACATTAGTGCCGTGCGTGCATTAAGATTATTGAAAAACATAGCTCATGAGTGATGAGTTATTTCTAGTTGTCTACATGTCATAGTTAATTTTGCTATTTCGTTTTACTGTGGGCTCTCCCCCTAAATTTGCCTCCATAAATTTATGATTTGCCGTGGTATGTCTTCAACACATAGACTTGATTATGGTTTGGCCAAAGGTGAACAAGACAAAATCTGCTATATTCTTCAGTAAAAATGCTTCTAGTAGTCCTGTGGGAGAGGTAGTTACAGATATTATGAAATTTCAAAACTTTTCTCTAAGAGTCACAACCTTTGAGGAAAGTCTTTTCAACCAATAGGTGTGACTTTTAGGAATGATCACTTTAGTAGTTATACAAACTTACGAGTATTATAATTTTACTCGGTATTAACTTGTACAATGCATGAGAGTGAGAATTGTTCAAATCATAAATAGTTAATTTAAAATTCACAATAATTAATTATACAATCGCATCATATCTTTAAAATATAAATAGATATTGATATATATGATTTTTTATTTAATTATAATCACAATTTTATTTATTAAGTTCAGAAAAAGTCCTGACAATCTGATATTATATATATATATATCTTACAAAACTAATACATTGTATCATATGATATATATATATATATATATATATAATATTTTATTTAATTATAATCACTTTTTTTTTATAGATATTAAGTTCAGAAAGAGTTTTGATAATTTGATATCATATATATGTATTTTATTTATATTACAAAACTAATTTTATCTTATCTTATATATATATCTTTTACAAAACTAATACAATAAATTGAATAAAATAATAAATTTAATAGTTATCTAATAAATTACCCTTGTGACGTGGCATTTTAAAAGTATCTGAACATTTAGAGCGCCACGTAAAAGAGAGGCAAAATATAAAGACAAACACAACTTATATATATATATGATGTGTCTCTGAATATATCTCCAAATTTCTCATGTCTGCAAGTTTAAGAGCATCTCCAACCCACCTTCAAATCTTCAAATTTGAAGGTGGGTTGCAAATTTTACCCTCCAACCCATCTTCATTTTTTCAAATATTTGAAGAAATAAAGGTGGCCTTCATATGGGGCCTTCAAATTTGAAGGTTCTTCAAGATATTTGAAGGCTCCTTCATTTCACTATTCATGTGGGCCCAAAGTAATAATTATGTAAGACCCTTGTACTAATTATTATTTTAAGTCTAAATAATACATTAATAATGCATTATTAGTGCATTATTTATTATTTAAATAATATTTTATAAATATTTAATTTAAACTTTCAATTAATTCATTAATTTTTTAAATATTTATTTAATTTAAGATTTTTAATATGTGGAACAAATAAATTATTTATATTTTACTTGCTTTTATTCATCTTGAAATTATTCTTTATATATGAAATTAAAAAAATTCTTTTTATTTTACTGGTTATTTATTTATACTAAAATTATTTTAATCCATGGAATCAATGAATTATTTTTTTTTATCTTACTACTCCACCTTTTCACTTTTTTTTTTTTTTTTTTTTTTTTTTTGTAAATTTAATAATTAATCAATCTATTTCTACCACCTTCCAATAACATTTAAAATTTCAACATCTATTGAAAACAGAAAATAATTTTGACTAGAATAATAACAAAAAGATTACATAAAAATGACATTTCTCGATCATTCACTAATACTTGGAGAATCGTCATATGAAACGAGCATATATCTTTCCCACAAATGCTCATTTTATGTGTTTTAATTAGTTCCTTATTGTGTTTTAATTTTTGTTAAACGTATTTCATTAGTTTGCAATCGAGGGTTTTTGCTTTTTAAAATTTTTTAATGTAATTTAATTTGTAATTTCATAGGTAGATCATTTAGTTTAAAAAATATTAAATAATTTAATTTTAGTTATATATTTGGTAAATAATTATAATTTAAATTGAAATATGATAATAAATAATTACATTTTGAATAAAATGGGAGCATAATATGTAATTTTTGACTTTTTTTTATATAAAATAATAGTGATTTGAATAATGAATAGTGAAATTAAGGTTGGGTAGGTTGGAGTAACAATGTGAAAAAGTGAGACTCATAAACTTCAAATTTAAAAAAGATGCCAAAATAAAGATGAATTTGAAGCATTTGAGTTAGAGGTGCTCTAAGACCTTGAGTTCTTTACAATTTGCTTTTCTTCTTTTTGTTTTTATTATTTTATATAGTATTTGAGGACGATTACAATTATAGACGGGTTCATTAGACTCTTTAGCATACACGAAATATTGAACGGAGTGGCTATGATTTGGATTGTATTTTGGAGTTGTTCATTGTTCGTTAACAACCTTTGTGTAGGGAGGCAATAAAATCTTTAAAATAGTGATCCCGCGCCTCTCTGAATCACAGGTTAGTTTGTTCTTATTTTAGTTTTGTTTGATTTTAATCCTTTATGTAGATTTTCTGCAACAGAGGTCACACAGGTGCTGGACCTTCGAGAAGGGAAAGATGAGCTATCTCTTTGGGCTTGCCGATGTTTATAGTAAGATCCGAGAAGAAGGCCTTCAATTACATTGTTGACAAGCTTAACCTTAAGCTTTCTGGGTGGAAATGTAAATCTCTATCCTTTGCTAGAAGATTTACCGTTATTAAAGGTGCAACCATGTGACTCCTCATATATTTTGTCTTCTTTAAGCTTTCAGTCTCTATTTGTCGTTCTATGGACAATAAAACCAACAAATTCTGGGGGTACTCCTGAAGATACAAGAGGTTGGCATGTGAAGGCTTGGAGCAATATGTGTATACCTAAAGAGGTTGGGGGTTTGTTTCAGAAATTTTCTAAGGTTAATCAAGCTTTGAGTGCTAAGTTAGGTTGGCAATTTCTCAGCGAGGGAGATCGCCACTGGACCTCTCTCTTTCAAAAAATACTGTCATTCGACCTCTTTTCTGGAAGTGAACAAGAAACCGTCTGACTCATTTATTTGAAGAGGAATTCTCTCTTCTGGAGATTTAATCTTGATAGGTTCGATGGGGGATGGATCATCCATTGATATATGGAAAGACCCATGGGTTCCTAATCTACCTGACTGTAGCCCAGTTCCTCTTGATAATAGTAGTGCCTATGAAACCAAGGTTTGTGAATTAATTAATTCGGAATCTCTCTTGGAATCTAAAAACTCTCCAAGGTATGTTCACCCATCAGTATATGCAACAAATACTTAAAATTCCTATTCCAGCTATGGCAAGAGTGAACTCTTGGGGTTGGCTTCATGATGACTCTGGGATTTTCTTTGCTCATTCTGCCTATCACTGTGATATCAATAACCAACTGCTCCAATCTGCTGGTCTTGCTACTATGTTATGGAAGCGTCTATGGAAACTCAGTACTCATGAAGGACTCAAGATTATGCTCTGGTGAGTGGCATCTAATGCTATTCCAATCAAGTCTATCCTTGCAACAAGATCTTTTGTCCTGGATGATATGTCATGCCCCCTTTGCTGTTTGGAACCTGAGACTAGTTCTCATCTATTCTCTGGACGTGTAATTACGAGAATGATTTGGTTTAAAAGTTGGAGTATCCATACATCTATGATTGGCATCTATGGTTGAATGGGTAGGCATGATCTTGGATGCCCCCAAACATCAACCATAGTTCTTTTGTTGCTTTCTCAGCTATTTTCGCCGACGGAATTTGGAAACGGAGAAATGCCTGTTGTTTTGAAGCCAAAGTCGTAGATGGGGATGCCATTTACAAAGAGGTGCATGAGTTGTGGGTTGATTACTGTAAGGCTGGAGATAATGCTATAAATACTCCCTGTAGTGTCATTCTTGATATGATTGAGCCTCCAAAGTGGGATTCTCTTGCAATGGCTGATGCTGCATTCTCAAATGGAAAGATGGCCGCTGCTGTTATTATTAGAGATCATCTTGGAAAGGTTATTTTTGCATATGCAATATCAGGTCGACCCTACTATGCTCTTGTTGTTCAAGCTGGACCAATGGCATGTGTTTGGGTCGCTGGTGAAGGTTGAGAATGTGTGATCTTTGAGGGCGACTCGTAGTTCATTCTTGCTTGGACATTATTATACATCCTCATTGGTCCATTGTCCCTCTCGTTGGATATAAAGTTTTTTTCTATCTTCTAGATGCAACTGGACGATGGCGTTTCTGCCTAGGATGGTTAATAAGGCTGCGCATGAGATGGTTGGTTGGGCATTTAGAAACAATTTCACCGAGTCTTTATTTGCTGAAGAGCTTCCATGCTCTGTTCTGGAGGCTATTCGTGCGGATTCTCTGGATGTTGGGGGCTGAGTTGGTTTGTTTCAATGTTTTTATTTTATTTTATTTTTTTTGTTTCTATGTTTTAGTCTTCTTGTCACTCTACTTAGCCCAAAAAACAAAAAAAAAAAAAAGAAAAAGAAAAAGAAAAAAAAGAATATGTTGCTATATATATATATGTTTGCATGAAAAGTTGGACAACTCCAATGGTTAAAATCAACCAAACCAATGAAAATGATCTTTAACTGAGTGACAAATTAAAAAAGGTGACGTATCTTCACAATGAAGATGTACCATACTATTCCCTTGAATTACAAAAATATTTATCATCGATTCTTTGTATTTGTTAACATGATACGGGCCTGTTTGATATCCCTTTTGTTTTTTCGTTTTTATTTTTGTTTTAAAAAATTCTCAAAAATGAAACAGAAATAGCGTTTGGTAATCTTTTGTGTTATTTTCTGTTCACAAAACCAAAAACAAATTTAGAGGGGCTAAAGATGGAGTGACCGTTCTTTAGAGGGGCTAAGGATGAGTCTTTTGGCACCAAATCGAAGGCTAATCTAAGTTAGCAAGACAAATTTGGAATTAGTTTCATGTACATTTTTTTACCAGCATCATTCTAATTCCATTGGGACCATAACCGACCAAATACCTTGGGATGCACCGACATCTTTGCTAATTAATGTCCGGCCTTTTTTGTTTTTGTTTTTTCGTTTTTCCTCAGACAAGAAGGTTCTTGTCGAAGAAATTAACCACATGAAGGGCGGAAACCACAGTAGAGATCTAATAATATTATAGGATAAATATCAGGAAAACAATTGAATATTAATTGCTTTTAATGAAGTAGACCTTTACCGGCATTTTACAAAATGCCAATAAAGGTCTCATCATATTTTCAATTGGATACTTTTACCTGTGTTTACCGAAAATGCACTTATCCCCTTGCTTCTGGGAATTTTTACCGATAAGTTAAGCTAACACCACCATAGTCGGCAAATTTGAAAAAAAGTCATGAATTTAGCAACATTTTTTAAACTTTTATTGGCATTATTTGAAGCGCTGGAAAGACAATTTTCCTTCGAGTTAATATTTAGTAATTGATTCCTCTCACTCTCCGTTCGTCTAAAGTTTTAACCTTCTAATGTATCAATAAAAAAAAAAAAAAAATCTTTGTTGACCCTACAAAAACATATCAATATTCGTATAAGTAAAACAAATGTTATAATACCAACCTTTCCTCTGTATACAAATAGAATGACGAGTCAATACGTAGTGCGTTATTTTCAGAATCTAGTTTTAAGTCATTATAATAATATCAAGCTATGACATACAAATAGTAATGCTCATTAGTGAACCTATTATCAAGCAACCCGTATGGGACAACCTGTCTGTCAAGCCCCTACTTGAGTTTGAGTTGATCTCTAATAATCATTACGTACAATATTTACAATTAAAGTTGAAATTGGTGTAAAAAAAAAAAAAAAATGAAATAGTGTATCTCGGATATTTTATAAGATAAAATAGTGTACAGGCGATCCTAAAATTTTAAAGGGTTAATTTTACTTATACGCCCTCAGGTTTGGCCTATCAATAATAACAACTATTACATTTCAAAAATAGATACAGGTTTCATAGGTTTCATTTACTTGCAGATGGACCCCTGCCATTAAGTCCATTAGTTGAACTCGGTCCCTTGAACACTCTGACCAATTGAAATAACAAAAATGCCCTCCAAATTCAATAAAATTAATGCAGATATTCATAGTGGTTTATTACTCTTGCTCCACCCCTTTCCCTTTCCGCAACTCACCGCCGGCCAATAAAACTCAGTCCCCTTCTCTCTCGATGCCAATTAGTATACTCTGTTTATGTATATATATAAATATATAAACAAACAAGACAAAACTAATTTAGAAAATATCTACATTTTTAGGTTTTTTTTTTTTTTTTTTTGAGTAAAAAAGGTGAGAGGAGACAATCGATGATAGCCACCTTTCTAGACATGACTATAGAAATTTTCTCTCAAAATGAAATGCCTGGTTTGAACCATAATCATTATAGCATCTAAAGGTTAAGTGAATAAGTACGCGACCTAACATGGTCAATAGATAAGAGGCATTAACACATATTAAATCCGTGACCTCTTATAATCAAATTACTTAGAGTAACCCACTTGCTAGAGTAACCCGCTTGCCACTAAACTTTCATCTCTAATAGTTTTGCATTTTAGGTACTCAACATATTAACAGACTATTGAAGTTGTCGAATAGAAATCTAATCGAAAATGGTAAATGAGCACCGCACAATCAAATACATATATATATATATATATATATCTTTCACCAAAAACAAGATCAAAATAAAAGAATATATTTTTTGGAAAAAAAAGAGATCACTTGGCTAAACATGCTTAAATGATAGAACAATATTGTCCCATTATACTGTAAATGAGCACTGCACAATCAAATGAACAAAGCATAAAAAAATTTAAACAACGTCAACACATTAGGATACATAGATACATATACGTATATAAATACACACATATATATGTGTATAGCAGATTGCCAAGAAATTGAATAGGTTTGACATAAAAAAATATCATCTATTTTTCTTTAATACCTCCCAAACAGTCATGGCAACTTGATTAATCCCGTTTCTTCCTTGTATGTGAAGTACATTGATATAAACCTAGATGATCCTTCGAACCTCACACGTGAGGGGGCTACTGCAACATGACTCCTTCAATCTGAGGGGCTACTGCAACAGGCACCCATTTCCAAGAGAACCAAAGCCAACCCACCAATTTTTTTCCCCCTAAACCATGTTGTAACTTACTTTATTCTGTTTGTCCATTCATGGACAATTCGTCTCGAATGGTGGTTTATCTGACTTCGAGGGCCCTGGTAACCCTTAAATTGTTAATTGGCAAAAATATGAATGAAAGGTAAAAATTTGCATTAACCAGACTCTTTCTTTTGTCGTTTATATTTTTCCCAGTACAATAGCACCCAGCAAAGCGAAGATGATGTAGGCCAATTGAAGCAAAAATTTGGAAAAAAATAAGGAGCAAAGAAAGAGCAAGATAACGAAAAAGAGGAATTGAAGGTCCATTTTTTTGCAACTGAAGCTTCGAAACCCAGAAGTAGAGAGGAGGATTTTGAAAAAGGAAGGTAAGAGGGAAATGCTGTTGACGAACGAACTGTCGGCAACGGCGATGGAGATGGGGGAAGAAGGGTGATTGGGGTTATGCGATGGTTATGGAGCCCATGGGTGTAAGTGGGTATGGAGAAGATGGTGACAATGGGCGGTGGTCCGGTGTGGTAAGTACAGCTGACTTTGAGGAAGAGAGAGAAAGCGGGTGGCGTGGTCGGTGTGATGTGTTGTTCTTAACCACAGAGAGAGGGAATTTGTCACGTAAGAGCATCTCCATCGTCTTTATAAAATAGTTAGTAAAATATATTCAAAAATTTTATTTTTTTATTTTAATTAATTATTTTTTAAAATTTACTTTAACAGTTTTTTTATTTTAATTAGTTATTTTATAAATTATTTTTTTTAACATTCACCTTAGTAAAAAAGAGAGAAAAAAAGAACAAAGAAATATGTAAATTAAAATTTAAAGAGCCATTTTTAGTTCTTTACATTTAAAGAATTAAAATAAAACTCTCTAAAATAGAGAGCTATATAGAGAGTTGATTAAAAGACTATTTTTAAAGTTTAACTTCCTAAAATAATTATAAAAGCCCTTTTAAAGAACTCTTTGGAGATGTTTTAAGATGACTAATACACCCTCATATTCAACAATGGTTCACGGGAATTAATGGTGATGGGTGTAAATGCCTATTTTTTAAGAAGTAGTGGGTCCTCTCGATAGGCCAAATCATAGCGGGTCTGAGTGAAATTAACCTTGGCCTCCAACAAATTATTTTGGGTCTGCCCAGGTCATGAGCCCTTCACAATATGCTGCTGCTGTGCATGTCACTTTTGTTGAGACTGGTCAAAGAACCAACAACCCCTAAATAGAAAGTGGACACCCACATTTTGCTTGGTATTTGCTTGCTCTACAAGGAAATGGACAAGCCCTCCATTTCCGGTAATCTCACTATAAATAATCATCCAGCTTAAATATGGTTCTATTCTCAGCCATATATCTTCAATTGCTATCTCTGATGATGCGGACAAACATTACATAAACGTGCCTTAATTCCTTGGAAAAACCAGGAAGCATATCAAGATCATCTCGAGCTAGCTCCTATCACAGTTTCTTACTTCACTATTCTTTTCTTTTATTATTTTATGTTAGTCTAGATACAAAAGCCATTTAAGCTTCACTGTCAGCATCGACAAAACAAGTCTGATGAATTAAAGCAGTGTCATCATATTATTGGATAAATACTTATTGCCACTTAGATTTAAAGATTACAGTGAGACTTATAAATTACACTAATACCTAAAACAAAGGTACTAGCTTTCTATTGGATTTTTCCCATCTCATATATTGCATACATGACATATTTTATTAAAAATTGGATCATAATTTCATATTAAAAAGGTTTAGAACTAGTAATAGTTCATATGAACTATATATATAGTGACAGTAGACTGCTATAAAATAAAATAAGTTAGTTTATAGACGCATTAAAGAATAACACAATGAAATATTATTATTTATCGAAATATCAGTGGTTCATACTATTAGATTAGTTTAATGAATTCTAAAACAATATAATATTCACTTTAAGAATTACTTAAATATGGTATGGTTATCTTGAAAGTATTTAAGTAATGTTACTAAGCAACCGTGCATTGATCAATTGTACATTAAATAGGACTTTGTTGTGTATTACTTCAGTAGAGGGTGAGGCTAAAACTCTTTTGGCAGTAACAGCCATTTATTTAATAAAAATCTCGAAATGTGTAGGATAAAGGAAAATTATTTAATGTACTTTTAAAATAGGAAAAAAATTATATACAAATTATCAATAGTAGTTGAGCTAGAAAATTTTAAAATGAGTAAAACCAAGAGAAAATTTTGTTTTTGGGGGGGGGGGGGGGGGGGGGAGAATTGCCTTACTTTGCAAGGGAAGGGAAAAAAAAATAATACTATTTATAGCATAAATATCCAAAAATATGTAGGGCCATAATGGAATTTTCCGAGATTTGCTCCCCCACATTGATGATGTTAGCTTCAATTAAGGCAAGTCTTTAAAATGCATAATGTTGGGTCTGCAGGAAAGTTGACTCATTAATCTCATTTTGTTTGTTGGGTCATTGTTTCCACAATATACAGAATAGAAGACCGTCAAGATTTCTTACTATTTTCACCACCTGGATCTATTGAAGTCCATGCAATAACAGCATCTACAATACACGATTACATCATACACTTCATATTTAGCTGTTGGCACCAATTAAAAGACAATAAAAAAACATAAGCATTTTAATATCAATAATGCAAACACTACGTACGTACATTTCAATTCATAAATATATGAATTATTAATTGTTTTCCAGTAGTACTAGTGCTTGGTGCAATCAGTCGGCATGAAAGAAAGCTCGTTCTTCACAAGGTCATAGCCGATCAAGAAGTTCATCTGGGACAAGTTTCCGAAGATGGCGAGGTCATCGGAAGGGATCATGGCCAAACACACCAAATCTCCGTTTTGGATGAACGTACTCGACGGTGGCAGTTCCAACTCAGCTCCGGAGAACTTGACCGTTAACGTAGGCAGATTAAGATTATCACCATTACTACTATAACAAAGGCTCAAAAACCCTTGTGGGTCAGGAGTGGGATCTCCTTTAATGACTTGTTTCACCTCTGATTCCAAATCTCCATAGAATTCACTCGGTAGAAGTGTTAAAGTAGTCCCCGAGTCGATGATGATGTTACCCTCTTCAGCAGAAGAAGACCCTGATTTTGATTCTGTCTTGTGAGCCAAGCTCTTGTTTCCAACTGCAATGCTCTCCAATGTCAGGTAGTAGAAGGTGTCCGGCGATTTTTTGACTATCGGAGTCGAAAGGACCCCGGAGCCGGACACAGCCGCATTATCACCGAAATTTATCTTGCTTGTGACGTTTGAATCTGAATCCAACGGTGCTAAACAGTAGGAGAATTTTCCATTGATGGAGCCACTCAATTGATTGACGATTGAAAGTGAGCCGCCTCCGAGGCCGATTATGCCGTCGGCCGTCTCATTGAACGTGCCATCGTCGTTGTGTCCACACCCAAAAACCATCTTCGGAATCGAAGCTGCACGTCCTGAAGTCGATCCAAAGGTGAAGGTTTCGAGAGCAAGATCGCCTTCACTGTAAGATTGGTCTCCATAAGTCATTCTGTACTGACAAATGCTTTGACTGTCGCTGCAAGAAGAGGTACCCACTGCCTGGCAAGCTTGAGACTCGCAAGATAAGTCTTTGTATGTTGATGACTTCTTGGGATCGAAGAATGGGGAGATTTGCTTGTAACACTGAGTGCAAGGCCGGCACTGAGTCCATGTGAGATCGCTACCAGTGTCGGCAATGCCGAGCATTTGAAAAGGTGGGGTTCCGATGGATAACTTCATGAGATACTCTCCGCTGGTAGGGACGATTTGGGATTGGATATCCTCTGGAGATTTTGAGGTTAGCTTGAAGCGAGCGGCACGAGATATTGAGCGACGAAAAGCGTTGTTGAGGCGGTCCAACTTGGTGGTGGATGGGTTGTAGAATGGAGAGAGTGGGGAGTCGCGGTGGATGAGGTCAACCGTGAAACCACTAGTCTGGGCTGCAGTAATGGAAGAAAGAAACAAAAGTTGAATGAAGCAGAAGGCTAGCAAAGGGCAGAGGAGAGAGAATGAGCTCGAAATGGCTGCCATGACTCAAATTTAGAGAGAGAGAGAGAGAGAGAGAGAGAGAGAGAGAGAGAGAGAGAGAGAGAGAGAGAGGTTGATGGAGAATGGGATGAAGAAACAGCACAAGAATTGCACCATTTAAATGGGCAGAGGGAAGGAGGGAGGGAGAAGCAAATTAAGGAAGAAATTGAAGGTCAAAGGGCGAGTTTCTTGGGGTGCATTCACATAAGAATGTGTGAGAGTCCAAAAACATAAGAACCCAAATGAAGAAGTAATGTCAAATCTCTGAGAAGATTGTGTTTACGGAATGGTTTCCAGATTTAGAGAATTTGAGTGGGTTTAGTTAATTGTAATTGATGTCTGATTCAGTGAATCAGTGCATAGAATGTGGGATGTGTGATTGTAATCGACATTGATTTCGGGGCTTTGGTTCAGTACTGCATTAGAATATGTGGGAAGGTTTTCTAGTAATGTACGGAATGTTAGGCCTCTCGTCCGCATATTAAACCAGGCTGGCTGGCAAGGATCATTGATATTCATGGTCATGTCCAAAAAGCTATGAAATGTAATAAATTAACTTGCTATATATCAGATGCGAGATTGCCATCTTATTACATTGATTTTTGTTTTACTAATTTGGTTAGAGCTAATCCCT
>CM065378.1:53992500-54165000 GCA_033060915.1 Euryodendron excelsum
GATCTACAACTTTTCCTTAATGAGCCTTTTCGAATTCGAACTGTGTCATGGTTAAAAATTAGCTACAAGAGAACCTATGCACACCAACACACTATTTTTACCCTTAAGATCCCTCGAACTCCATCGACATCTCTCGAAGTCTCCTACTATAGCCAAAAAGTATCGTACAAGACTCTCTTAGCCTGAGCTTGTATAAATAAGCATGAAATCTCTTCCGAATGCTTATGATTGATAACTCAAGTCCCTAAAATATATCAAACAAGATGTGTCACGAAATTTAGCCAATTACATAAACTTACAAAAACTAATATAAGATTACCTCAAACATTAACATCTTGAGTAGAGAGAATGACAATAAAAGGACTATTTCAAAAACAAGTTTTGAAAATTTAATTGGATTACAAAAATAAGTAAACCAAAGTAAACATTAGATTTCTTTTTGAGTTAAGGAATAACTTGGCTTTGGATGATATCAACCTTTCTAGACCAATAAAATAACATGAACCCCTTGGTTTGTTTTAGCTAGAGCTGTTCAAAAACCGTTCGGCCCAACCAACCCGACCTGACACCAAACTGATCACCTTATGGGTGAATAACAGGTGGATTTCATCAAACCCCACTATATTCGGTTCAGGTGTCGGAGCTTTATTTTTCTAATCCAACCCGACCAACCCGATAGTTTTTTACACTAAAAATAGGTTTTTTTTCACTCAACTTGAACCCAACCCAATCACCCATTGGGTTGAAAGCGGTTCTAAAATTTTTTAACTCGATCTTTTTGGTTTGGGTGATGGGTGACTACCCGTCCTGACCGTGAATACCCCTATTTTTAGCCTTGAGTAGTCTGTTAGAGTCAAATCATCACCCCAAAACAAAGGTTGTGTAGCTAGGCTAACTCTCACATTATCAATACTTGAGCAACCAATGATGTATATATAGCAAGAACATATGTCTTCCCAACATGTACTCTACTGGAAAACCAACCCTTCATTTGATTTATTATTTGAAAGCTCATGCAGGGCAAACATGAGCATTTGGTATAACGCCATAGAGTTACCTCTTTTATTATTATTTTTTTTGTTGGATAATGAGAACAACTTCTTAATGGGATTTTTGGTATAACAATATAGACAAACTTTGAAAGTAGGCCAATGCTTTATGAAAATGTTAGTTCCACTTGGATTCTCTATATAGGGAAGGATTCATGTTTTAGCAACAGTCATGTACACCATGAATTTTGTTAGTAGTGAACCCATGAATTTTGTTGAAGGTAGGCAAGGTAAAAAAATACAAATTCTTGAATTTTGAGAAATCAAAGTTAAATTCTCTAAATTTTGAGAGCGGTAGTACATTCTTCTTATCATAAGTATTAACAGCACATGACCTAAATAAAATTTTGAATACCCTGAGCACTAGTAAAGAAATTTAAAAGAGTAAGGGGCATGGATATAAGGATTGGTGACATGACATGTAGACATGTGGTAAGTTGATCATCAAATTTAGGATACCATGCAAGGTAAAATTATAATAGATTTTGATAGATCAGTAAACTTGTAAAGTCTGCTTCAAGGTTCTAGTGAACTACTCCGGTTGGCTGCGAAGAGAAGCTGGGTTAAAGAACACTAGTGTGGTGCCTGCCAAAGGCTCTCTGATGCCAACGTTAGGTTTTGGGAGGATAATCGTGCAAAGTTTCAACTAAGGTTTAGTATGCATACTTTGGGGAGGAAGGTTTTGGTTGCCTTTTATACTGGCATGATTTTGGAGTGGTCCCAGGAGTATCTGTAGGCAGGTAGTGGAAATGGTAATCTTTCCACATGGCAGCACATCATTGGGTGATCAGGTCCTTGGCAGGATAGTGGAGGACGTGATTGTTCCCTCACACGTGACACCTCCTTTGGGGTTTGTCAAACTGATGACAGCCTGGGGGGGAAGGTGGTTGTCCTCCCCCCCTAAATGCGTTGTCCTTTAGGAGTTGTGTTACCAGCCTTAGTGTCAGTTCCAGTGGGTTACTTGCAGCGGTGGTCCCCATAGATTGGACAGGTAGGATGATCGACATCTTTCTGCCCAGCATTACTTACTCGGTATCAGATTGATTGACATTGATTTGCTCAGCATCCTCCCGCTTAGTGTTGCCTAAGTGCCACGCCATCTATGTCTTTCCTGGTCTGGTTCCTTGGAGAGGCACGGTCTGCCTTTCGCTGGGGCTCTAGTCAACTATTGTCAGATTAGTCTCAATCAGTTACCCCCAATTCCTCTACCCCGTTGTGGTCAGGAGAATTTCAATAACAGGTGACTCATCGTAAAAGAGGTGTGTTTATGACGCCGCAAATGCAATGATGGTCATAGCTAGCTATGATTAAGCGTGTCGCTTGATTTCCCCATGACGTGTACCTTCTTATTGGTTCTCAACTCGAGACGTGACTTGTTGACTGTTAGCCGTTGGATCCGTGGTCAATGAGTTGATCTGAGTTATTGATTTCGAAAAGGATGGTTCTAGATTTGGCGGTTTCATTCTTTGGCTTTCACTTTGCATTTCCCACACTTAGACGATGTTTGGCCTTCGAAATCTCTCAATTATCCTTCTTTTTTCCTCTGCTTGTTGTTCGTGTTCCTGCGCTTGGAGATTTTTTGCTTTAAATTTCTCTTTACTTTGATAAGATTTTAAGCTATGTTTCTTTTCCTTCGCTTTACTTGATGCGTTTCTTCCTTAGGCTCAGGTAGGGATTCCCCTTCTTTCCAAGGGTTTGTTGGAAGCTCGGAGTTGTTTGAGTCCATTTAGGAGTCGGTCGGGACCTATTTTAAATCAGCTAGAAGGTTACATTTGTTAGGCACTATGGCAGACGTTGAAGATATGCATTCCTCAAATTTTGAGAATGCTGCTTTTCAGGATTTGGTTAGGGTGAGGCTGGAGGTCCTTGATAGTGATTCAGTAGGGCCCTCTGGGGCTTTTAGCTGGAGGCTAGCTCTTGGGAGTATGGTACCTAGGCCTAGGGGTATAGTAATCCCTCGGATCAGTGACTTCAATTTTGTTGTTGAGGGGGTATCCTCCATTATAACAGAAAAGAGGATTAAACAACTGTGGAAGGACTACTAGATTTATTCCAGGTTGTCATATAGGGTCCCTGATAAGGAAGACAGGGCTTGCTCTGCTCGTCCTAGGAAAGTCTGCATTTATGAGGCTGCCCTGATTGGTGGCCTTAAATTTCTTATACAAAACCCCATTAGAGAGATTTTTAGCATTTTAGGGATGGCCCCTGGTCAATTTCTTCCCAACTCTTGGAGGATCCTGCTGGCTTGCATTGTGTTGTGGCAAGCATCTAGTGATGGCAAAAACCACCTCACTATTGATGAGTTCTTGCATTGCTACAAATTAATTGAGTAAGAGAGGGGTTAGTAGTACTTCTCGACTAGGAGTAATGACATAAATCTGGTGATGGGGCTGCTTTTTTCTAACAAGAGGTGGAAGGACAGATTCTTCTTTGTCTACGGGATGGCTGGGAACATCAACCCTGCGAGGTTTTTGTAAGCACCCCATTTTTGACCGCTCAGTAGTCTACAGTCTGTCCAGACTTGAGTTTAAGTTAATATGGACATATTCTAGAATTCTAGTTTAATCCCATCAATCAAACTGCTTTGCGGGCCTGCTAGGCCCAAATAGAGGCAAAATGACCAAAATACCCTTGTGGGCGTTGTTCGGTCCAATCTCGTAGGCATGTCTTCTCGAAGACGGTAAGTCCCCCTTTTCAAGCCCAATTTCAATCCCTCTCCTGAGAAAGTTAATTCCTCGAGACGGTAAGTCTATCCTGTATGGCACGTTTCCCGAAGAAAGTTTCTCGGAACGGTAAGTCCCTTCAAACTCGTCGATCGGGATGACACCCCAAGTCCCCGAGATGGTAGAACGGTCCACCTTTGGTGCCTGCTAGCCCGCCAATGCAGAAATATTCGTTTTGGCACGCCTTCCGAGAAATTTGATTCCTCAGGCGCTAAGTCCCTTTAGCAACTTCCCGAGATCAGGCAGTCTCGGGAATGATTGCAAACCGTCAGAGTAGCGAAAATACGCGCAAACAGGTCGATATAGGGAATTTCCAGCAAACCCCTGTATCATGGGACTGCCGTCAGAGTAGCGGAAACACTCAAAACTCAGGTCAAAATTGGTGCCTGCTAGCCCACTTCAGTGAAAAATAACCAAACTACTCCTAGGGCCATTTTTCAACATGTTTCTCGAGAAAATACCTAAGTCCTCAGAACGGTATGTCCATCCCTTCCAAGATCATCTTAGAGATGATTCAGCATGATTAGGTGCCTTCTAGTCAGTTTCGGGCCAATTCTGAGACTTTTCGGTTAAGATGACCATTTTGCCCCTAGGCGTTCGAATGCCCCAGGAACCACACCGGCTTTGGATATCAAACTGGTAACCTCCCGAGAATGCTTTATATAGTATTCCTAACCTTCCATTATCTTTTTGGATCATTCTGAGTCAATTCCGGTAAACCCGGTGCAAAATGACCTTTTTGCCCCTAGTGGGCCAGTCGCCTTTTCCGACCACACTGGCTCTGGGTATCAAACCAGCAGTCTTTGGGAACATTCTAAATAAGGTTTTCAAATCTCGAGTCTTCTTCTGGGACATTTTGAGTCCGTCCTGGCAGCTTTCCGGCCCGGTTGACCGTTTTACCCCTAATGGCTCAGTCAACCCTTTTAACCAATCTTCTCATAATTTCTCAAGCCCTTTGTCCCCGAGACACTATTTTAAGGGTTCCTGTCCCTTTTCGGCTTTTTGTGCCATTTTCGGTCCCTCAAATCATTCCCAGACCTCCTAGAGTGACTCGTAGTGAAGCTAGGCTAAAAATTACATGGTAGTCACTAGTACAGGCGCCCAAATCTTCTGAAGATATATTACTTACCGACCTTAAAACTTTTCTAAGTGGCTGGCGCCACTTCTAGTGGTGCCAGAAGGTTTTTTGGCCTGGCGCCACTACAATAGTCGCCAGGTCATTCCTCTATCTATAAAAACAGAGCCTCCTCCAATGTGAAAGAGGTCCGCAAACTCAGTCTAAAAACCCTACTTTTCGATACACAGAGCTCATAGCCTCCCTAAACCCTAGTGCCTTTAGGTTCTCTAAGCCCTAGCCTCCATACACAAACCCTAGCCTTCTATACACTCATGCACACTCTCATATACACTTATACACTAGCCTCAAAGCCTTCATTGAAGACTTGAAGTGCTGCAACTTCAAAGCTCCTGAAGGCCGAAGACAAGCTCTTGAAGATCATGACGAGGACTGGAGTGAAGACCGAAGCAAAGTAAGAAAAGCAAAGCGCGCAAAGTAAAGTAAAATAAACAAGACACAAGGTAGGCTTTCTCTTCAAGTTTACACATTCTCCCCCTCTCTCTTCTTTCTCTGAACCCACTTGGGTTTTCTTTTATTTTAATCCCCCATTTTCTTCCCCCCCTTTCTTGTACGCTTGAAATAAGGGATTTTTCAGTCTATGTGTAGGATCAGGCTATTAGAGGGTCACCATGTCGGGGGCTTTCTTTTAGTCTAACCGGAGACCACGTGGGTTCGACCCCCTTGATTATGTGGTGAAACCTTTAACCTTGTATGTTCACGACCCCAACTTGCATTGTGCATATCATGATCTTGCATTCTTACAAAATTCGTTTTTAAACTTGTTTTCAAAAGCTTGCATCAAAACTATTTTCAAAACTTGCATTAAATCTTCTTCTTCAAAACTTGTTTTCAAAATCACAATCCTAAGGTGATTCTAGCCTTTTCATGGTTAGGGTTGCTTTAGGAAAGTGTTACATTTGAAGTGACCAATATGGTCCATATTTTCAAAATTATTGTTTTCAAAACCACTATCTTAAAGTGGTTCTAACCTTCTTATGGTTAAAATCGTTTTAGGAAAGTGAGATATTTTATATACTTTCTAAAAACTCTATTTTCAAATCTCTCCCTCTAGAAATCTCTTTTCTAACGTACTTTCTAAAAACTCTCTATAATCTCCTTTCCAAAATTATTTTCAAAAACTCCCTCCAAAAATCTATTTTTCAAAAACTCTTTTTCAAACTCCTTTTCAAAATACTCTTCTCAAAGTTCACTTTCTAAAAACGCTCCTTAAGTTTTTTTTCCAAAAATCTCTTTCCCAAAACTCTCTGAAAGTGTTGCTTTCCAAAACATCTTTTCAAAAACTCTCTCTTTAAAATCCATTTTCTAAAAACTCATCTCTACGATTGCTTTCCAAAAATCTCCATTTCTAAAAACTCACTTTCCAAAAATCTCTTTTCTTAGAGCCCTAGTCAAATCCTAGAACCCACAATTAGGAAACCCTAATTTCCTTTCTCAAAAACATGATTTTCAATCTTACCTTAAAACCTAGGTTTCCAAAATCTTCTTTTTTACATTTAAATCATATGTTTCCAAAAACCTCTTTTCTACATCGAAACTATAGTTTTTCAAATCTAGGATTTCCAAAACTCCATCTTTCCAATTCCATGCTAAATCAAACCTTCCCCTTCAGGAAACCAAATCCAATCTCCCATTTAGGAAACTAAATCCTTTTCTCCATTTTTGGAAACAAAATCAAAACATCTCTTTTTAGAAACAAAATCCAATCCCTTGTTTTAGGAAATAGGAATCTCATTCCTTCCTAGTCTAAACCTTTCCTAATTCACTATTTCCTAATCTCATACCTTCGTAAACCATAGGTCTCCAAAACTTAAACTTTCAAATCTTTCCTTAAACTTTAAACTTCCAAATCTTGCCTAATTCAACCCTTTCCTAGTTCCATCATTTTCCAAATTTAAACTTTCCAAATATAAATCTTCAAATCTTTCTTAAACTCAAACCTTTCCAAATTTAAAAAATTTCTAAAACTCAAACTTTGAATCTTTCTAAAATTCTAAACTTTTCTAAGTTTTAAATCTTTCCAAATCTAAAACTTTCTAAATTCAAAACTTTCTTACTTTCAAAACTTCCCTATTTCAAAACATTCCAAATTTCAAACTTTCCAACTTCAATACTTTCTTAAAATGAAACCTTTCCTATTTTAAAACCTTTCTTATTTCAAAACTTTTCTAAATCGACATCTTTCCTAAATTGAAATCTTTCCTAAACCAAAACTTTCCTAAAATGAAACTTTCCTAAAATGGAACCTTCCTGAAATGAAACTTTCCTAATTCGAACCCTTCCTAAATCCAATCTTACTTAGTCTTCCAAGTTCAACACTCGAGTCAAATCTTTTCTAAGTCAAGTCTTTCTTAATCACAAGTCCTTTCTAAATCCATCTTTCCTAAGTCTAAGATTCCCAAACCTCAATATTTCCAAAACAAGTCCAAATCTTTCCTCCAACTTCTATTTTTTCAAATCAAAGTCCAATCTTTCTAATTCCAAATTCCAATTTCTAATATTCTATTCTAAGTTCAAATCCAATCCTTCTTCAAATCAAAATCTCTTTCTTCCAATCATATCTTCTATTTTCAATCGGACTCTTGTCCGAACTACGACTGACCTGATTCCTTCAAAAGGATACGTAAGCAACCCTCACGAGTGCGGTCACAATCTTTTTCAAGCTTCTATTTCCATACATTCTTTCCAATTTTCAATTCTATGTTCAATTTCTAACTTCCAATTCCATAATCTATTTCAAGTTTCCAATTCCATAATCTATTTTTCTAATTCCAAATTTCTATTTCCAATTTGTAAAAATCTCCAATTTCAAATCTATCTTTTCAAATTTCTTTTTAAATCAAATCAATTTCTTTTCAAATCTCTTTCCAAATCTATTTTCCAACTCACTTTTCTTACACTTGCATATCATGCATCATGTCAATTTCTTTTCAAAAATTCTTTTCTCAAAGTGGATCGTTTTGGACATTTGTTAGTTGATGACTCTCATAGGTGAATCTAGGGTAAATAGACATGTAGGTACCGCAAGGGCGAGGTAGGGTGATGGCTTAGTGCGTCTTCCCTACATATAATCAACCTCCGAACGTAGGATCACTGTTTTCGAAAGACCAAAATGGAGTTATTTTTCTAAAAAGGGCTTAAATATTTTCTAAAGGTTGCCAAGCAACCTTTTTTTTCTTAAAAACCCTTTCTTGAGGTAGTATTTTCAAATATCCTAAGTGTAGTCTTCGAATAATGCCTAGTTTTTAGGTGACCTAACTCACCTTAATCAAGTTAGGTGGCGACTCCAAATTGTTTTTTAAAAGCCCTTAATTCAAATCTATTTTTCTGCTTGTATGTGTATTTCTTGAGTGCGAAAAATCTGGGGGCGACAGCTATAGATGATGATTTTGCACAAGTTCCTCGTTCATGGAACGTTCCAACTTGAAGAGGTATGTCCCTTAGTTTCTCTAGTTTTTGATTTCCCTTAACCATAGTTTCCAAATTTTTAGGATTCTGACTTAGATTCCTTGTTTCTAGCTAGCTTGTGCCACTTTCACTCTAGATAAGGCCCAGCGAGCTAGGGTGAAAAGGGCCATCGATTATGGCATTACTGATGCCAACATTCTGATGAACTTAGAAAATTTAGGTATGTACTTATTGGGCCCTGAGTCTATAAGGGAAGCTTTGAGGGCAGAGTGTGAGAGAAATCAGTACAGTTTGCTCTCTTCCTTATCTTTATTGATTACTTGTTGATGTGTCTGTCTTTATTGCTTCTGTGCAGATCAAGGTAAGGACAATTCTGACGAGGAGGGGGATATGGCTCTTAACAAGAACATTTTTTCAAAGGTGAGGCTCTCTTCAGAGCCTTCTGTGGTAGCCAAGCGTTACAAACTTCCTGTTGGCTATAAGATAGGGGGTAGTGGGAGTAAGGACAAAGGGATTGACCTCGAAGGTCTCCCATCACCAGAGGCTACCATTCCCCCTCTTGTGCCTCTGGTCACTCAGCAGGCCTCTACAGTCCTCCCTTATGAGCCTGCTACAACGCTTTCCCACCAGCACCTCCTATTGACCCTTTAGCAAAGCTTATCCTTACTCCCATAATTTTTGACATTGCAGACTTGGCTTGGAGGAGATTACAGAACGTGATCTCCCTAGAAGATGGGAGCCAGTTGGTGAGCAATTATACCTACAGGCTGTCAAGAGACCTTGCTCAGGTCTACTCAAGGTAAATTTTATAAAATTGCTCAAGTGTAATTACTCTGTTCGTTCTCTTTGGATTTTGATTCTTTTTATTTTTTGTTTGTTTAGGCTACTATCAGGCTTTTTGTCTTGAGTGCCAGGTCAACAAGTTTCGATAAAGCCTTCCTGGAACTTGTTGACCTGGCTTTAGATGAAGTTGCTTCTCTGAAGAAGACTGAAAGAGGTCTCTTCAGAGAAGGATAAGTTTTAGGGGAGCACGCTGGCCTTACAGGAAGATAAGACCAAGTTGACATGTGACTTGGCCAACAAGAGGGCTGCCAAGGAGGTTGCCTAAGAGAGGCTCGCTGCTGAGAAGGCTGCCACGAAGGGTGCCCAAGCTAAGGTAGTTGCCTTTCCTACCCAAGTGGAGGCAGCCATCAAAAAGGCCTTTGAGGAGTATCATCAGGGGGAGGCTTATCAATTGGCTCTTGGTGAGGTCTACATATAAGGCTTTACTAAGGCCAAGGGGATGGTTTCTCAGGCTCATCTTGGCCTAGATCTCTCCTCTATTGAGCCTATCCTTAAGGATAATACTGTCTCTATGGCAGTTGAAAAGAGCAAAGTAACAAAGAATGAAAGGGCGGCAGAGAAAAATGACACCCAGTCACAGATCCTCTTAACAAATAAGTAGTTCTTTTGTATATTTTTACTTTCTGTATTTTTGGATTTTGCCTCTATAGTGATTTTGATGTAGTACTGCCTTGGCTCTTTTTGTAATCTATCAGCTTGGTCAATGAATAGATTTGTCATTTCTTTTTGATTTTGTTAATGAGTGAAACTTCTGTCTTTTTGCCAATGAATAGATGCTCTAGTCTTACTATTACACAGATGTTTATGCTCGACCATCATTTTATTTGCTTTAAGGTACCCTTTTTGGTAAAGTTTGCCTTCGGGCCAAATTTGGCAAGCGTATATTGCCTTTTCGTTGTCTTGAGTCATTTTTCACTCAAGTGTAAATACTCTGTCAGGTGTGCTCGCCTTCTCTTCTTTTGTCTGTTCGGCTTTCTAGATTAGCATGACGTTTTGTTTAGCCATCTACCTGTTCGACCTTGTTAATCAGACATGATTTTTACTATGGGCGTTGAGTATTGGAGCACTTGGCTTTTGATTGTTCAGTCTGGTGACTAGATAGGGCCTTTGTAGGGGGTGTTGAGCCTCGGGCACTTGGCCTCTGCTTGTTCGGTCTGGTGACTGAGCAGGACTTTTGTTTTGGGTGTTAAGCCTTGGGCACTCGACCTCTGCTTGTTCAGTCTTATGACTAAACATGACTTTTGTAGTGGGCATTAAGCCTTGAGCGCTTGGCATCTACCTGTTCGGTCTGGTGGCCAAGCAGGACTTTCGTAGTGGGTGTTAAGCCTTAGGTGCTTGGCCACTGCCGAATTAGTCTAGTGGCCAAGCATGACTTTCGTAGTAGGCATTAAGCCTTGGGCACTTGGCCTTTGCCTATTCAGTCTGGTGACTGAGTAGGATTTTGGTAGTGGGTGTTTTAGCCTTGGGCACTTGGCCTTTACATGTTTAGTCTGATGACTGAGCAGGACTTCGGTAGTGGGCGTTAAACCTTGGGCCCTTGTTCTCTGTTTGTTCGGTTTTGTGACTGAATAGGAACTTCGTGCAACATCCCTTGCAAGAAAAAGTTGAAGGTATTCATAAAAATGAATTAAAAGATTTGTAGACAAAGTTTTTATAGGATACTAGTTTTTTTTATAAATCTTTGCATCTGCTATTACATATGGGGGAGAAAAGAGTTGCTCACACATAATATTTTTTCAGGTGCTCTGCATGCCAAGGATGAGGCTATTCTTTGCCATTTAAACCCTTTAGTCTGTAGGTGCCCTTCATTGTAAAGCCAATCACCTTGTAAGGTCCCTCCTAATTTGGGCCGAGCTTTCTGTCCTGGATAATTTTGGTGGATTGGTTTACTTTCGTTAGGACCAATTCTCTTGGCTTGAAGTCCCTCAAGCGTACCCGATTGTTGTGCTATTAACCCATCTGCTATTGGTATGAAGCCATTCTAATTACTGATTGTAGCTTTTTCTCTTCCAATAAATCCAGCTCGTCGTTTATCTCCAAGTCATAGTTCTGTGTCCTTGGGTTTGGGAGGTTGATTTCAACTGGTATAACTGCTTTTGTTTTGAAAGTAAGAGAGAAAAGGGTTGTTTGGTGGAGACACTTTCAGTGATTTTGTAGGCCCATAGGATACTGGGGACCTCTTTCACCTATAGTCCTTTGGCCTTTTCTTGCTTGGTTTTTATGATCTTGAGGAGGGATCTGTTGGTCACCTTTACTTGCCCATTTGCTTGGGGGTGCTTTGGTGAAGAGAAATGGTGGCTGATTTGCAAGTTTAAACACAAACTACTGATTTGTTTCCCTTCAAACTGCTTCCCATTGTCAATGACAACCACTTTTGGGATCATGAAGTGGCATACATTGTTTTTCTAGAGGAAAGTGGCCATTTTCTACTCTATAATGGTGGGGCTTCTGCTTTGACTCACTTAGTAAAGTAATTGATGGCCACCATTGTAAACTTGTTCTGTCCGCTGCCTAGGGGTAATGAACCCACAATGTTGATTCCCCATTGGGCGAAGAGCCATGGGGTTTGGATGGGAGCCAGTTCTTGGGTAGGCTGTAAGGGAATGTTGGAAAATCACTAGCACTTGTCATAATTCTTTACGAACTCCTTAGAGTCCCTACTACTAGTTGGCCAGTGGTATGCTGCTCTGAGGATTTTGTTGGCTAAGGAACGTCCTCTAGAATGGTTCCCACATATTTCTTCATGGATGTCCTTCATGATGTAGATAGCCTCTTCATCTGTGTTGCACTTGAGGAGGAGGAGGATGTGCCCCCTTTTGTACAAGACTCCATCAAGTATTACATACCAGCTAGCTCTGAACTTGACTCTTCTTGCCTCCAACTTGTCTTTTGGGAGGATGTTTAGTTCTAAGTAATCTCTGATCGGTTTGGCCCACGAGGCTTCTGTTTCCACAGCATTGACTTCTGGGGTTTGGATGCTCAATGAATCAAGGATCTCCATAGGCAATTGGGGATTGAGCTGCTCTGATGGCGTGATTCTTTCCAATTGGTCGGCCTCTTCGCTCTCCAGTCTGGGGATTCTCCGCAACAATATTTTGGAGAATTTTCTAGCTAAGCTTCTAGCCATCTGGCAATATTCCTTCATCTTTTCTCCCCTTGCTTCATATTCTCCCTAGATCTACTCAATCACAAGCTGCGAGTTTCCCTTGACTGTTACCTGCTCTACCCCCATTCTCCAAGTGATCAGAAGTCTAGCTATAAGGGCCTCATATTCTGCTTAGTTGTTGGTTACTGGGAACCTGAACTTGAGAGCATTCTCCACTTTGTGGTCATTTGGGGTAACAAGAACAACGCTTGCCCTACTTGACTGTTCAGTAGAGGAGCCATCAACATTTAATATCCAATTGTTCTGAGTATTGTCTACGTCAGGTGGGTTGTTGGGGAGGGTTGTAAATTATGTAATGAAATCTACTACTGCCTCTCCTTTAATAGCCACTCGTGGTCTATACTGAATATCGAACTGACTGAGCTCCATTGATCACTTTATGAGGCGCCCTGAAGTTTCATGCTTATGCTGCACTTTCTTAAAGGGTTAGTTGGTTAGGACCATGATTGAGTGTACTTGGAAGTAGGGCCTGAGCGTCCGTGGCTATGTTACCAAAGCAAAAGCCAACAATTCCATCTTTGGGTACCTCTCCTCTACTCCTTTATCATTAGAGTCTCTTTGACACCATCCCCCTTAAAGGAGGCCAAGTAACATTCCTTTGCCGTTACTTGGTTGCCCTTCACTCTTCTTACCCCTTGCTCAGTTAGGAATTTCAACCTTAAGTGGTAGGTGGAGGTTACTGCCTTGAGTTGATTCAGGGTTGTTTGCCTTAAAATCACGTTGTTGACTGAACGGTAGTTCACCACTAACAAAGTTGACCAGCTTAGTGGCCTGTTGGGGTCCATCTCCTAAGGTGATTGGCAGCTCTATGGATTTTAATGGGGTAACCTTGTCTCTTATGAATCCCACTAGAGGGGAGGTCATGGGCTTCATGGCTTCTTTCTATATCTGCAGCTACTCAAATGCTTTTCAAAAGAGGATATCTGCTGAACTGCCACTATCGATCAGGATTCACTTGGTTTAGAAATTGGATATAATGGTGCTAATAACTAGGGCACCGTCATGAGGTTGGCACAGCTCCATAGTATCTTCCTCGATAAACATGATGTTGGGAGATTCTACATGGAGCTTCTTGCTTAGCCTTTCTATTGCAAACAATTCCTGGGTGTGTTTTGCCCTGCAAACATGATTTTTCCTTGCTGATGAGGACTCTTTCCCTCCAACAAATTCGCCTGTGATGACCTGGATCTCTTCAATTGAGCGTGGGCATTGTGGGGCTCTATTTGGGCTCTTTTGTTTTGTAGCTTGTGGCCTGTCATACCCCTTGCTTGCCATGTACCTTCCCAGACGACCCTGCCTTATCAGATTTTTGATCTGTTACTTGATATTAATGCAGTCGTCAGTGTTGTGGTCGTGATCCCTGTGAAACCAATAATATTTCCTTTGGTTTCTCTTCTTCAGAGGGCTCCTTAGTCTCTCAGGCCATTTCAGGTTAGGATCGTTCTCGATCTCGTTCAAGACATGTTCTAATGGTGCCATTGGGGGGGGGGGGCGAAGTTATGGTCTAAGCTAGCAAATTGGCTTCCTATCCCCTTTGTTCGGGCCATTGGTCTGTCATTTTTTGAGGTCTTCTTTTTTTTTATCTTTCTTTTTGTCGTCAGTTGGCCTCTTTTTCTTCTTGAGGCGAGAGTTGGTGTCCTCATCTCGGTCACACCTAGCGTTCATGGCATCTTGCGCATTTATGTGCTTCTAGGTTTTGAGCATGAGGTCAGCCATGCTCTTTGGGGGTTCCTTGGCCAACGAGATTAAGAACTTGTGGGTTCTTAGACCACTCATGAAGGCTGTAACTGTTACCTTCTCATTAACATCATCCACTTCTAGGGTTTCCAGAACCTAGTAACAAACTCCCTTAGTGTCTCTTCCTTCTTTTGCTTTACGTTGAGTAGGCGGGTAGCTGGTTTCCTTCGCCTCTAGCCTTCAATTTAGTGTCCCACGAACAACTTACTAAGCTGGATGAAGGAATTGATAGTGGAGGGTTGGATTTGGTTGAACCATACTCTGGTGGCTCCTTTGACAGTGATTGGGAAGGCTCTGCACATGATCTTGTCTAGGACGGCCTGTAGCTACTTTAAAGCCTTGAAGGTCTCCAGATGATTCAAGGGGTCCTTAGTCCCAACGAACATCTCCAGGGTTGGCATTCTAAACTTTGGTGGTAGAGGGACTCCCATCAAGGTCTGGGTGAAGGGGGAGTCAGTTCTATTTACCAAATCCTCTACGGTATTGGGAGTCTTCGTCTTGATAGCCTTTATGACCCCTGTCGACTAGGCTTGGAGGGCTCTGATTTGTTAGTCCCAGATGGGGAGATTCTCTATTTTATCCCTTACAACCTTTGTATGTTGGGGGTACTGTTGGAGGTATGAACCTGGGGCATGGCTGTGGGCTTCTTCTGGCTGGGCTCCTCCGTTTGGGTGTGGCGCACTGTTTGGTGGCAACGTGCCGTTGCTTGGAATGACAGGTTCTTTATTTGCAGGGCCAACATCTTCGTTTCTCGCTTTATCTTTAGGTTGGTCCCTATGTTGCTGGCCTCCTTCTGATGTGGTGGGGAGTTGCTGAAGCAACTCCTGATTCTGGGTTATCAGCACATGCATGTTGGCCAATACGTTGGCCATTTGGGTTTGAAGGGCTGTAACTCGGTTCGCACTTTGATCTCCATTCTTTGTGGTGGATATGAAGCACTGGACCTGGTTAAGACCATGAAAATGGCAGAAAATTGAGTTCCCAAAGACAGCGCTAACTGATAAATCAGTAAACTTGTAAGGTCTACCTTCAGGTTTCGGTGAATTGCTTCGGTTCGTTACAAAGAGAAGCTTGGTTAAAGAACATTAGTGTGATGCTTGCTAAAGACTCTAATGACAAATTTATATTTTGGGAGGATAATCGTGCAGTGTTTTAGCTAGGGTTTCGTATGCGTACCTTGGGGAGGAAGGTTTAGGTTGCCTTTTATACTGGTATGATTTTGGAGTGGTCTCAGGAGTGTCTGTAGGCAGGTAGTAGAAATAGTAATCTTTCCATATGGTAGCACATTGTTGGGTGATCAGGTCCTTGGCAGGGTAGTGAAAGACGTAGTTGTCCCCCCATATGTGGCACCTCTTTTGGGGTTTTTCTGATTGATGATAGCCTGGTGGGGAAGATGGTCATCCCCCCCCCCCCCCCCCCCTAATGCGTCGTCCTTTTGGAGTCGTGTTACCAGCCCTAGTATCAGTTACCAGTGAGTTACCTGCAACCGTGGTCTCCACAGGTTGGATAGTAGGACAGTTGGCATCTTTTTGCCTAGTATTACCTGCTCGGTATCAGACTTATTGGTATTGAACTACTCAACATCCTCTCACTTAGTGCTACCTGAGTGCCACGTCATCTGTGTCTTTCTCAGTTTAGTTCCTTGGAGTGGCACAGTCTACCTTTCACTAGGACTCTGGTAAGCTATCGTCAGATCGATCTCCATTAGATTCTATCCTTAGAACTTATCATGAGTTGATTGATCAAAATAAATATCAATTCAAAAGCGCGCGCACATACACACACACACGCGCACACACACACATATACTAATGTTAACCCGTGTGATGCACGGAATGCATATATAAGATTAAAAGATGAAAAAATGTACGAATTTGTATAAGGAATTGGGAATTTTAGTAGTGCTCCGAATTTCTCTCAATCTATATGTTGTTTTATTACTATGATCAATGTGATTTAAAAACAACATATAGATTGAGAAGAAATTCGGAGCACTACTAAAATTCCCAATTCCTTATACAAATTCATACATTTTTTCATCTTTTAATCTTATATATGCATTCCGTGCATTGCACGGGTTACCATTAGTATATATATGTGTGTGTGCGTGTGTGCGTGTGCGCATGCGCTTTTTGATTGATATTTATTTTGATCGATCAACTCATGCTAAGTTCTAAGGATAGAATCTAATAGAGACCGATCTGACGATAGCTGACCAAAGTCCTAGTGAAAGGTAGACTATGCCTTTCCAAGGAACTAAACTGAGAAAGACACAGATGACGTGGCACTCTGGTAGCACTAAGTGAGAGGATGTTGAGCAGTTCAATACCAATAAGTCTGATACCGAGCAGGTAATACTAGGCAAAAAGATGCTGACCGTCCTACATGTCCAATCTGTGGGGACCACAGTTGCAGGTAACCCACTGGTAACCAATACTAGGGTTGGTAACACAACTCCAAAAGGACGACGCCGGGGGGGGGGGGGGGGGGGGAGGGGACAACCACCTTCCCCACTAGGGTATCATCAATTAGAAAAACCCCAAATTAAGACACCATTAATCTCAAAGCTAAAAAAATATTACACAGTATACCATATGATTTTCATATATAAATATATGGAAAAAAATCCTACATATATAAAAAAACAATTAACACATATTATCTCTTTCCTTTATTTTTCCTGTCTAAAAATTACAAATATAGGTCTAAGGAACCTCAAGTAAATAGTCAAAAACCTAAAATATTAATAATAATAATAAAATTTCAATACTCCCATCAATCAAATGGGCATGAAATACACTTATCTTTTTCAAAAGAAAAAAACACAGCGAAGAGGAGAAGAAAGAAAATATTAAACTTATTAACTAATCAACTGAGTTAGAAGTAAGTATAAATGACCACAAATGTGGTAGTAGTTGAGTTAGCTTTAATAGTTGGGTTTAAAATGCCACTCTTCTCTCAACGATTGTGTGTTCGAACCTGCTTTGCGGTAGTAGTTGCGTGAACTAGTTGTTGTTAAGAAGGGGTTTAATATTGCTTGCACTTCGGTAGGGCTTCGGTGATGGGTTCGCTTTTCTCGAGTCAGTAGTTATGGCTTAAACTGAATATTTCGTAGCAGGTGGAAACTACTATAATCATGCCCAAGGGGCTTATTGTACTGGTCACCTCTTCTCACTTTTTTACTTGGCAAAAAATAAAAAGAAGGAAACAAAAGAATGGCCCAAGTATGGATATTAACCAAAACGCAAATACTTCACGAATAAAAGAAACAACTTAAATTAAATCCGATTCTATTTTTTTTACCGGTTTTAAGTTCCTTGAATATACAAACCCGTTAAAAATACACACACATAACTACTCTTAAAACTCCAAACATAGGAAATCAAATAAACAAACACAATTTCGTAAAAACACTATTCCTTGAAGTGTAGAAATAAGGTTAGGAAGACAAATCGGCAGGAGGCCAAAATCCAAAATTACCAAAGCCTGCCCAAAGTTTTGCACCCAAGCTCATCAAGCGAAAGAAGGGGATGTTAGTTGGTTTGAAGGACACTGGTGTCTTAATTTAGCATCACACAATGTAAAACCTAGTGCATTAGGGTCGCCCACTAAGTCATCCTTAAACCATTGTACACCTGCCATAATTTGAGCTGGAAAAGGAGCATTTAAATAAGCAACAGATTAAGACAATCTAGAAAAAAAAAAATCCAAAATTATGAGATGCTAATGCGAATCAAAAGTCGTAAACTTGTAAAAAAAGAAATTGGCCTCATTTTTGCTTATTTTTGCTATTCATGAAGAACTTGGCATTCACGCGTTTAGTTAATAATACCCAATTGTAAATATATATAATAAAAACCATCAATTTCAATTCATTAATACTTACATCAAATTGCACCGAACAGCCTTTGAAAGTTAATAACATACGATTAGTGAAATGGAAAAATTGTTTAAAAAAACCTGTATTTTTTGGCTCTTTGAATATTATTTTCTAACAAAGTATATCATCCTCCTATAATGCAAATAATCAATATATCGGATGTTAGACAAATAAACAAAGCAAAGATTTGAAGTCAGTTAAGCAATTAACACAAAAAACATAGGGCAAAAGAAGAAGAGACCTCTTGAAACCATGAGACTATGTGGCTCTCTTTCTGCTCCAAACACTACTAAAAATGGGACATTTTTGTACGGCAACTTGTCCCTGCAAAAGCTTGATGCCCAAGTATATTTATTCGCAATGGGCAGAGCCCTTACCAATAGCCGTTGCAAAAGCTAGTATTTATGACGGACGTGTAATCATTTGCGATAAAAAAAAGCTATCATAAAAGCTAGTGTTTGTAATGGGAAAAGCTGTCACGAAAGCTAGTATTTGCAATGGGCGAAACCATCACAAAAGCTAGTTCTCGTGATGGCAGTGTGGCCGTCGGAAAAACTCATGGCTGAAGTACCCATTTTCTGATAGCTATTTGCCGTCGCAAATAATATTATGGCCATTGCAAAACTCCTGTCTATTTTTTAAATATATATTTTTAAAATTTAATTTTCTGTAATTCCTGTATACCCTAACATAAATCAATAAATAAATTTCATTCAACATATAATTGAAAAAATTAATAAATATATTCATTCACCAAATGATAAATATATAAAATAAAGTTCAAATATATATATATATATATATATGTACATGTATATATAATATTAATCCGCATCATCCATATATCCAAAATGGAAAAACATAAAATAAACCAACGTCAATGCATCGAACCATACAAACTAGTTTTTTTTTTTTAATCCAAAATACACAATCTATTGTCCCACCTCAATACATCAAAAAATACTAAAAAATATTCATTGACTGGACACTCCATCAATCTTGACCATGAACAATAGTGGGCTACTCCTTCAGAACAACTTGAGTAAAAATAAAACAATAGCAATACAATCAGTTAAATAATTAATATATATATATATATATATATAGAAATGTGATTAGCAAAACAAAAAAAAAACAAATGAAACAAAGTTGTAATTTACATTAATAAATTTTCATGCAACGTGCCAATCGATTCTCTCATAGTTGCAATTCCTTTGCGAGGTGTATAAGCACCTCATTTTTACTCGTTCGGCAATCTCCGGCCTAACCAAACTTATATTCAAACCAACACAGACACATTCAAGTCCAAACTAGTTTTTCAGACTTAATCTAGTCAATCAATCACTTCGCGGGTCCGCCAGGCCCATTAGAGGCAAAATGACCAAAATGCCTATGGGGCATCGCTCGATCCATTTCTAGTTGGCACGTCTTCTTAAAGACAGTAAGTCCCTATTTCAACCTCAATTCCAGTTTTAATTTCATTTCAGACCAATCAAACTTAATAAGGCACGTCTTTCAAGAAACCTGATCCTTTAAATGGTAAGTCCATCCAATCTAGCACGTTTATCGAGAAAATTTCTCAAAACAGTAAGTCCCTTTAAACTCGTCGATCAGGACAGAACCCAAGTCCCCGATGTGGTAGAATGGTTTACTTTTAGTGTCTATTAGCCCACCAATGTAGAATGTTCATTATCCAGCACGTCTTTCAAAAAAGTTGATCCCTCAGACGATAAGTCCATCTAGTAGCTTCTTGAGATCAGACAGTCTCTGGAATGAATGCACAACATTCGAGTGGCGGAAACACTTGCAACATCACAACCTTCATAGTGGCAAAAACACTCGTAAACCGGTCGACATTGGGAATTGCCAACAAAACCCCTATGTCACAGGACCGAACACACCTCTTGTCCGTGACACGTTTACCGAAGGACAAGATACCTTTGGAAACCAACTTGTCACACATCGTCAGAGTGGCGGAAGCACTCAAAACTTGGGTCAACACCTGCTAGCCCACTTCGGTGAAAAATGACCAAACTACCCCTTGGGCGTTTTGATCATGCTTCTCGAGAAAGTACCTAAGTCCTCAGAGCAGTATGTCCACCTTTCCAAGATTGTTCCAAAAACAATCTGGCACATTCAAGTGCCTTCCAGATCAATTCTGAGACCATCTAATTAAAATAACCATTTTGCCCCTAGGTATTCGACTGCCTCCGAGAATCACACCAGCTCTGGGTATTAAACCGGTTACCTTTCGAGGATATTTCTAATAGTCTTCTCGATCTTCCAACACCTTTTTGGATCATTCTGAGTCAATTTTAACAAGACCGGTACAAAATAACCATTTTGCCCCAAGTGGGTCAATCTCTTTTTTCAACAACATTGGCTCTGGGTGCTGAACCAGTAACCATTCGAAACACTCCCAATAGTGTTTCCAACCTTGAAGCCTTCTCACGGGTCACTCCGATTCCATTTCGTTGTTTTCCTGGTTCAATTAACTATTTAACCCCTGGTGGGCCGATCGGCTTGTTCAACTATTCTAGTAATGTTTCTCAAGCTAGTTACCTCTAGGTTACCGTCCTGAGGGTTCCAGTCCATTCTCGATTAAGTCTGTTTACTCAGAACCTTCTAGATCATTCTCGGACTTTTCGAAGTCACTCCTAAAAGATTCAAGCCAAAAATTGCATGGTAGTCATTAGGATAGGCGTCCAAATCTTTTGCTTTGCGTACCAAGGGTTGAAAGATACGTTTCTTGCCAACCTAAAAACTTTCGTAAGTGGCTAGTGCCACTAGGAGTAACGCCAAGCTAATAAATGGCCTGGTGTCACTATAATAGGCGCTAAGGCTATTTCAATTGTCTATAAATACAGACCCTCCCCCTGCGTAGAAAGGGTCCGCAAATATAGTCTAAAAACTCTATCTTTCTAAATTCAAAGCTTGAAGTCTCTCCAAACCCTAGCCCTCTGGTGCATTTTCAAGCCCTAGCCTCCATACACTCAAACCCTAGCCTCTATACACCTTTCACACTCAAACACAAGCCTCCAAAGTATCTATTAAAGACTTAAGTTCTAAAACTTCGAAGCTCTCAAGGTTCAAGTCAAGCAAGCAAAGCAAATAAAACAAGCACAACGAGAAGAAGACAAGGTAGGCTTTCGATTTACTTTTTTGTAATTCTCCCCTCTCTCTTCTCCTTTCTAGTCCACTTGAGTTTTCTTTTAGTTTAATCCCTATCTTCTACCTCCCTTTCTTGCATGCTTGAAACAAGGGACTCCCTCATTCATGCATAGGAAAAATTGTTGAAGGTCACTGTGCTGGGGGCTTTTTTCAAATTCAACCCTTGATGGTGTGGGTTCGGCCCCCTTGATTATGTGGTAAAGCCTAGTCTTATATGTTCACGACCCTATTATATTGTACATGTCATATTCATACATCCATTCAAAATTATTTTCAAAGATGTTTTTCAAACTTACATCAAAACTCTTTTTCAAAACTTGCATTCAAAATTTTCTTTTTCAAATTAGTTTTTAAAATCACACTCCTAAAGTGATTCTAGCCTTTCCATGGTTAGGGTTGTTTTAGGAAAGTGTTATATTTAATGTGACTATCAAGGTTCATATTTTGGGTATAAATCCTAAAATTATTTTTATCAAAACCACAATCTTAAGATGATTCTAGCCATTCCATGGTTAGGGTTGTTTTAGGAACATGTGATATATAATGTGATCATTATGGCCAACATTTCAAATCTTTGTTGTTTTCAAAATCACAACCCTAGAATGATTCTAATTTTCTTATGATTAGAATCATTTTAGGAAAGTGAGATATTTGTAAAAGTCCATGTTCAAACCTCTTTCCAAGTTGTTTTACAAGTCTACTTTCTAAAAACTCTTTTCAAAAATCTACTTTCTAAAAACTCATTTCAAAAATCTACTTTCTAAAAATTCTTTTCAAATTTCTCATTTTCAAAAACTCTTTGTCTTGGAGTCCAAGTCAAAACCCTAGGGTCTATGTTTAGGAAACCCTAGTTTTCTCACATAAAATCATGGTTTCTATTTTGCATCAAATCTTAGGTTTCCAAAACTTCTTTTTCTTTACCAAATCATGGATTTCTAAATCTAAGATTTTCAAAACTCAACCTTTCCAATTCTATTTTAAATCCAATCTTCCAATTTTGGAAACAAAATCAAATCATCTATTTTGGAAAATAAAATCCAATCTTCTACTTTAGGAAATTGGAATCAATCTTTCTTTAATTCAAATTTTTCCTAATTCTAATCTTTCCTAATTCAAACCTTTCTAAATCTCAACTTTCTAAATTTTAACTTATCAAATCTTTCCAAAGTTCTTGTCTTTCTAAATTCAAAATTTTCTGAAATTAATACTTTCCTAAAATGAAACATTTTTAATTTAGCACTTTCCTAAAATGAAAATTTCCTATTTTGAAGTTTTCCTAATTCAAAACTTTCCAAAATCCAATCTTTCCTAAACCCTAACTTTCTAAATTCTTTCAAATCAAATATGCAAGTCAAATCTTTTACAAGTCTTTCCCAGTCAAGTGTTTTTAAATCAAATCGAATCATTGTCAAATCTTTCTTAAATCTCTTCTTTCTTAACTCTAAGTTTTCTAAAATCAAAACTTTCCTTAATCAAACATTTCAAGTCTAAGTAAAACCTTCTTATTTCAAGTCCATGCTTCAACTTTAGGCTACCTAACCCCTAGGATATCTAAACTCTAGTTCAACCTTAATACAAAGTTAGGAAGTTTCAACTCTTTTCTAAAACTCTTTTTTAAACTAAGATGGTTTTCAAAATTCAGTCTAAGTCAAGATGTTTTCAAAACGAAGTTCCATCTTTTCCAAATCAAGCCCAAATTCTCCTTTAAAGTTAAATCTTTCCAAATCAAAATCAAATCTTCAAGTTCAATTTCAAACCAAAGGCAATTCCAAAGTTCAATTTTAAATGCAAGTTCAAATCAAAAATCAAAACTCAATTTCAAGTCTTCTATTCAAAGTTCAGGTTAAACCCTTTTCAAATCAAGTCTTTTCAAGTTAAACTTTTCAAAAGCCGCAAAATGTCTATCTTCAATCAAATTTTTTGTCCGAACGACGACTGACCTGATTCCTAACAAAGGAATACGTAGGCAACCCTCATGGGTGCAGCTACAACCTTTTTCAAGTCTCTAATTTTCACAATCTTTTTTAAGTCTCTAATTTTTATAATCTTCTTCAAGTTTTTAATTCCATAATCTATTTCAAAATTTCAATTCCATAATCTTTTTCTAGTTTCAAATCTTTACTTCAAATCTGTTTTCAAAGATCAAATCTTTTTCTTGCATTTGCATGCCATGCATCATATTAAATTTCTTTCTCAATTCTCTTCTCTAGGTGGATATAATTGGACATTTATTAATCAAAGATTCTAATTGAGTAAACCAAGGGTGAATAGACATGTAGGTACAGCAAGGACGGGGTAGGGTGATGGTCTTAGGATATATTCCCTACACGTAACCAACCTTCGAACCTAGAATAACTGTTTTCAAAGAGAAAAAATAGAGTTATTTTCAAAAAAGGTTTAAATATTTCCAAAGGTTTCCAAACAACCTATTTTCTTAAAAATTCTCTCTTGAAAAAATTTTCAAAATCTTTTTAAAAAATCCTAAGTTTAATCTTTAGATTGCACTTAGTTTTAGGTGACCTAACTCACCTTAACCGAGTTTGGTGGCTACTTCAAATCTTTTTTCAAAAGCCCTTAATCAAATCAATTTCAAGTTCAAATCTAGCTACACTAATCCTTTTAGGAGAATGAGTTCTAACGAGAGAGTGCTGTATTTTTCTCACTTGTATTTCTCGAGAGCAAAAAATAGGGGCACAACATGGTGTCTCTAAAAGAGTATTAGGTTTTTTTTTGCATTTTCAATAAAAATTTTGCAGAAATTTGGACCCACGGGTATACCATCCACTTCTAACAATGGGTCTATGCTAATAAGAAGCCCCTCTGCAACCTCGTGTTTTGGCAACCCAAAACCAAGCAAAGTTACTTCTACATAATCCTACAACCATATATACATTGTTTTAACAAGCAATTTAAAATAAATTAATTATTAAAAATGAACTTTGTGCTCTAACAACTAAATTGGGAGTCTCGTGATTGTTCAGTCAGTCCCCACACGTCAATTATGCCTAGATCGTGCTACGTACCAAGTTTGGGGTCATTCCGAGGCAGTTTGGGGATTTTAAGAGCTGGATACTCGAAACTTCAGACTTATAAATTGAACTTGTTCTAAAATGAAGAAAACTTTGTAACTCCCAAACCAGGAGTTCCGTGACTGTTCCGTCAGTCCCCACACATCACTCATGCCTAGATCGTGCTACATATCAAGTTCAGGGCCATTTGGTGATTTTGAGTCTTAGATTCCCGAAACTTTAGACTTATAAAATGAACTTGTTCTAAAACCAAAATTTTTTTGTAACTCCCAAACTGAGAGTCCCGTGACAGTTCCATTAGTCCCCATACATCACCAATGCTTAGACTGTACTACGTACCAAGTTTGGGGCCATTCCGAGGCCGTTTGGTGATTTTGAGCCCTAAATACCTGAAACTTTAGACTTATCAATTGAACTTGTTCTAGAACAGAAAAAACTTTGTAACTCCCAAATCGAGAGTCTCATGACTGCTCCGTTAGTCCCCATATGTCACCCATGCCTAGACCGTGTTGTGTATTAAGTTTAGGACTGTTTTAAGGCCGTTTGGGGATTTTGAGCCATAGATCCCTAAAACTTTAGACTTAGAAACTAAACTTGCTCTAAAACAGAGAAAAACTTTATAACTCCCAAACCAGAAGTCCTGTGATCGTTCCGTTAGTCCCGACACGTCACTTGTGCTTAGTACCAAGTTTGGGATCGTTCTAAGGCCCTTTGGGGATTATGAGCCCTAGATCCCCAAAACTTTGGACTTATAAATTGAACGTTTACTAGGAAACATAAGAATAATTTACTTGCTCATTAGGTTGTGGAGAAGGTAGTGGTGACATTGAAGGCGATGCAAATCTAGAAGGCATAGTGTCATCGCCTATAGACTCCTGAAATACCTGGTGCCCACTAGATGCATCGGGAACCAACAAATTCAAGATTAAACATATTAACATTTATATGAACAGACATAATAAAAAATACATAAACTCCATACCAAATAAATTCATTTTACTTGTTTACTCGAATGTGGAGTGCCGCCTCCTTGGGATGCCATGGCGTAAGATATGGTCGTCTCGACTAGTTATGTGAGATCATCCATCAATTGTGTCCTAACGTGCTCGAGTACGTGCTAAGCCATCTCCTCTATACCAAGCATCTGTTTGGGCAGCTGTGATGGTGCTGTAGATTGAGAAGGCCCGACACGCTGTTGGTGCACTATAGATGGCAATATGCTTGTGCCGTAGGTCCGAGAATACCTGTGTCCATCAGTGTAGCCGAATCCATAAACTTTAATGAGGATTCTTGAACGGGTCTAAGGTTATGCTAATACTTCAACTAACTCATGCATGCATGAGTTAATCAAAATATATATGCATGCATGTAACAAACTATCTTAAACAATATTAAGCAAATTTGTTTTTCTTATTAAAACTGCATTTTCTCGCTAAAAAGCCCTCTTTTGAAAAAAAAAGGTCACAAACCGCCTTTGGGCTATTTGCAATGCCTAGATCTTGAAAAGTTAAATGAAATAAAAAACAAATTCACCCAAAACAGACAAATAAGGGAAAAGTTATGGTCATTTGAAGTTTTACACCACACTCACTCCTTGTCGTATTTTTGTCTCTCCATTTTTAAGAACTTTTGTATTATTTCAACCTCCAATACAAAAACACGCATGAACATGAAAAGTTAAGAATATTAAATTATCATCATTGAGTAATCAATTAGTTTCACAGTTCCAAACAAGGTGTGTATCTAATGTCAAGAATGACGATATAAAAGAGTAAATACCACAAAATAGTCATGTTTCAATTCCACCATAGGAACAGAGTTTTAGAATTCAAAAAATACCACAAATTGGTCAAGTTTCAATTCCACCACAGGAATGGAGTTTTAGAATTCACCCAACTGTGCTATAACTATGTAGGTTTCCAAAGAGTGGTGTCTTTCTCCTCCAATAATATGACTCAACATGCTTGCACCTTACCCACCAATTTAACATGTCCATAGAAATTTTCACATGCCTTCACTTAATTTTGTTGGGGTTTAATATAGTAGATTTTATTGAATGGTTATGCCATCTTTCTATTAGTCCACTTTTGACTCATTTTTTTCATTGGTTTTGTCATTGAGAAGCACATAATTTGTTAACATTGTTATTGCACAAGAAACTTGAGAAACTCATTAAGAGAAGTTAAATGATCACAATGCAGCACTTCAACATCACCCTCTTAAGAGAACTGTGATGAAATTAATTGACACATCAATATTTATGAGAATTGAGTGGAGCTTAGATTGAGGAAAGAGGCACCAATACATCAATATTTATGATAAATGCAGCACTCCAATAGCTCACACACCTTGTAGTGGTGCCTTTGGCAGTTTGAGAGAGAGAGAGAGAGAGAGAGAGAGAGAGAGAGAGAGAGAGAGAGAGAGAGAGACTGACTTGGTCTCAAATTACAGAGATAGAAGGAGGAGGAGGCGGCAGCAGCAACTATGTCACTAGTTCTTTCAAATCTAGTGGAGAAGGCATTGGTGGAGGCTGCTGGAGGTGCTGTTCAGAGCGGCAACGGCTGTGGGGGAGAGCAGAGGAGGAGAATGGCAAGGGAGAATGGTGGAGGAGGACGAGGGGCTGGTTCTCTCAAATCTAGTGGAGGAGGCACTGGTGGAGGTGTTGGAGGAGGGGAAGGTGGCAGTGGGGGAGAATAAAGGAGGAGAACGGTGGGGGAGAATGACAAAGGAGGAGGAGGAGGAGGAGGAGGAGGAGGAGGAGGAGGAGGAGGCGCTGGTTCTCTCAAATCTGGTGGAGGAGGCGCTGGTGAAGGTGCTGATGGAGGCGGCAGTGGTTGCAGGGGAGAAAGGAGGAGGAGAATTGTGACGGAGGAGGAGGAGAAGGAGAGGAAGGGTGGCTGGTTCACTCAAATCTGGTGGAGGATCGGAGGCACTTGTTTCTCTCCTAAGGCTTTTGTTTGAGTGAGAGAAAAAGGTGAAGGAAAATTTTGGGACCAAAACGACGTCATTTTGTTTAATATTTGCGACGGGAGACAGCCGTTACAAAAAACCCCATGGCAAATACTAACCTTCTGCAACAGGAACGTGGCCATCACAAAAAAGCCGTCGCAAAAACGAGTTTTTGGGATGACCTTTGTGACAGCCAATCTCCCGTCGCAAATACCACTTTTTATGACGGGAAAGTAGCCGTCGCAAATACTCCCGTCACAAAAAGCTCCGTTTTTAGTAGTGAAAACTTAATCATTATTGTTTTCCTTCTTTTTCATATTTTGCATTGCTATGTTTTTCCTTCAACTACGTTTTTGACTCTTCTACTGGTGTCGTGTGCTCGGTAAAGAGAAAAGGCCTGCACACAAACGAAAATATTATTAACGAATACTAAATTCATAATGAAAACAACTGAGGAGAACACGGCCCCTTGAGGAAAAAAACCCAAGACATCATATTATAATCAAAATACATATGATCGGTGAGAGATACACATGAAAATAATGTACAATACAAATATATATATAAACAAATCAAACATAACACATTTCCCAAAAGTTTTATGTCTCAACTTACATAACAATAGTTTAGGACTGCAAGCACCCCATTTTTTGCACGCTTGGCAATCTCTGGCCTGACCGGACTCACATTCAAGGCAGCACAGACACATTCAAGCCCAAATCGGCTTTCTAGGCTCAATCCAGTAAATCAAATGCTTTGTGGGCCTGCTAGGCTCAATAGAGATAGAATGCCCAAAATACCCTTGGGACATTGCTCGGTCTGTAGTTGGCACGTCTTTTTAAAGATGGTAAGTCCGTATTTCAACCTCAATTCTAGTTCTAATTCTAGTCTAGACCAGTTAAGCTCAATTTGGCACGCCTTTCATGAAAGTTAATCTCTCAAATGGTAAGTTCATCCAGCATGACACGTTTATTGAGAAAGTACAAAGTCCCTTTAAACAATAAGTCCTTTCACACTAGTCGACTGGGATAGGAGCTAAGTCCTTGAGATGGTAGAGCGGTTCACTTTTGGCGCCTACTAACCTGCTAATATAGATTGTTCGCTATTCGGCATGTTAATTGGGAAAGTACCTAAGGCCCAGAGATGATAAGACCATCCAGCAGCTTCTCAAGATTAGGCAGTCTTTAGATTGGAAGCACATCGTCAGTGTGACGAAAACACTTGCAAATAAGTCGACATCGCGAATGCCAACAAACCCATACATCACAGGACCGAACACGCCTCTTGGTCATGACACGTTTATTGAAGGATGGGATACCTTTGAAAACCAACTCGTCACACACTGTCACAGTGACGAAAACACTTAAAACTCGGGTCAACACCAGTGCCTGCTAGCCCATTCAGATAAAAAATGACCAAATTGCCTATTAGGCCCCACTAACTTGCTTCTCGAGAAAGTACTAAGACCTCAGAGTGGTAAGTCCACTCTTTCCAAGATTGTTCCAAAGATAATCTAGCATGTTCTAGTGCCTTCAAGTTGCTTTCAGTTCGATTTTGAGACATTCGGTTAAAATAACCATTTTGAGCCTAGGCATCCAATCGCCTTCGGGAACCACACTAGCTCTAGTATCAAATTGGTTACCTTCCAAGGATGCTTTTAATAGTATTCCCAACCTTTCAGTATCTTTACGGACAATTTTGAGTCCATTTTTGTAAACTCGGTATGAAATAACTGTTTTGCCCCTATTAGATATGTCGCTTTTTCTAACCACACTGGCTCTAGGTATCATACTGAAAATCGTTCGGAACACTCTCAATAGTGTTTACAACCCTCAAGTCTTCTCACAGATCACTCTAGGTCAATCCTAGTGTTTTCTAGGTTTAAATGACCATTTTGCCCCTCGTAGGCCGATCACCCTTTTCAACTACTTTGCATCTGGTTATCAAGCCGCTTACCTTCGGGACACTCTTTTAGAGGTTTTTGTCCATTCCTAGTTGAGTCTGTTACTCAGGAACTTCTGGATCATTTTTGGACTTTTCGAAGTCACTCCAAGTGAAGCTAGGCCAAAAATTACGTGATAGTCACTAGGACAGGCGCCTTGCCTTGTATCATTAGGGTTCAAAAATTTCTTAAAAAGACTGGCACCACTAGCAGTGGCGCCAAGCCAAAAAATGGCCTGGTACCACTACAACAGATGCTAGTCAGTATTTTAGTGGCCTATAAATACGGGTCAGCTCCTGCGTATTTTGGGTCAGCAAAATCACTTCAGAAACTTTGCTTCATTGAAAACAGTGCTTGAATCCCCTCAAAACCCTAATTCTCTCAAGCCGCCTCCAACCTTAGCCTCCATACATTTAAACCCTAGCCTCTATGCAATCTATACACTCAAATCCTTGCCTCCAAGCATCCATTAAAGATCAAGTGTTACAAATGCAAAGTCCTCAAAGTCTAAGCAAAGTCCACCATCAAAGCATCAAAGCAAAGAAGAAGACAAGAAAGGGTTCTATTTACTTTTATGAAATTCCGCTCTCTTTCTCTCTTCTCCCTCCTAACCCACTTGGGTTTTCTTTTATTTTAATCCCCATCTTCTTCCTCCTTTTCTTGAATGTTTGAAATAAGGGACCTCTCGGTTCATGCCTGGGAAGGCATTGGAGGGAATCACCATGTTGGGGAATTTCTTCGAGTACAACCTAAGACGGTTGAGTCTGGCCCCCTTGGTTGTGTGGTGAAGCCTATCCGTGTATGTTCACGTCCTTATTGTATTGTTGTTATCGTAATCATGCATTCAAAGATGTTTTCAAACTTGTATTAAAGGTTACTTTCAAAACTTGCATTCAAAACCTTTTCTTTTAAAGTTGTTTTCAAAACCACAACCCTAATATGATTCTAACCATTCTATGGTTAGAGTTGTTTTAGGAAAGTGTTATATTCAATATGACCATTGAGGTTTAAATTTGAGTGCAAACCTTAAATTGTTTTTCAAGAAATCACAACTTTAATGTGATTTTAGCCATTCCATGGGTAGAGTTATTTTAGAAAAGTGTTACATTTAAAAAGACCATAAAAGTCCAAATTTTGGTTATAAACCCAAATTATTTTTAAAATCACAACCCTAGAATGGTTCTAATCTTTTCATGGTTAGCATTTTTTTTAGGAATGTGAGATATTCAAGAGACTTACAAAAGTCTATATTCAAATATTTTTTTAAAATAGTTTTCTTAAATTCAGTTCCTAAAAAACTCTTTTTAAAGATTTTCTTTCCAAAAACTCTTTGTCTTGAAGTCCAAGTCAAAACCCTAGAGTCCATGTTTAGGAAACCCTAGTTTCCTCACATAAAATCATAACTTTCTATTTGCATCAGAATTGTAGATTTCCAAAACTATTTTCTACATGAAATCCTATATTTCCAAATTCAAGTTCAACTTCAAATAGATAAAGTCACATAAAATGATAGATTTTTAAAAACTAAAGTTTTTCAAGTTCAAGTTAAATCAAATCTTTTTCAAATAGGAAATTAAATCAAATCATCTATTTTTAAAAATAAAATCTAATCTTTAGTTTTAGGAAATAGAGATCAAATCTTTCCTAATTCCAAATATTTCCAAACTTCAAACCCTTCTAATTTCAAACCCTTCTTAATTTAAACATTTCTTAATTCAAATATTTTCAAAATCAAAATTTTCCTAATTTGGAACTTTCCTAATTCAAAATTTTCCTAATTTAAAACTTTCCCAATTCAAAACTTTCTAAAATCAAGCTTTTTCAAAATCAGACATTTCTATTTCAATTTCATATTTAAACCCTAGATTACCTAAGTCTTATGAGGCCAAACCTTAGTTCAACCCTAACTCTAAAATGGAGTTGAGAAACTTCAACTCTCTTCTAAATTAAGATGATTTTCAAACCCTAATTCAAGTTAAGATAATTTCAAAGTTCAATTCAAACTTTTCAAAATAAGCCCCAGTTCTACTTCAAAGATTGATTTTAAATCAAAGTTTAATTTCAAATCCTCAAATCAATGTTCAAACAAGAACCTTTTCAAGTCAAATTTTCCAAAGGCCTCAAAATGTCTTTTCAAGTCAAATAAGACCCCAAAGTGTCTATTTTCAATCACACCCCGAGTTCGAACTACGAATGACCTCATTCCCAACAAAGGGATACGTAGGCAACCTTCATAGGTGCTATCACATCCTTTTCAAAATTCCAATTTCTTTTTTCAAAATCTCTCTTTGAATTCAAATTTTTTTCATGCACTTGCATATCATGTATTGATGGCTCAAACCTCTTTCCAAAATTTTTAAAGGGGGTATAATTGGGTAGAGATAGAAAAATGTAACTTTTATTGTTTTCTCACTTTTATTTGAAATCACAACTCTTTCCAAAATTTTTAAAGGGGGTATAATTAGATTAAATTAGATTTGATTTGATTAGATATGGCAATATGAGGGATTTTAGGAATGGATGTGTTTTAGAAATAATATATAGAAATTATAGGGAGAAATTGAGAGATCACACAAATCTTTAAATTTATTTTGTATTGACTTTTTTTTTTCTTCTTAGTAGATGGAGTGGACCCGTGCTTGAAGCAGTTGGGTAGAGAGAGAGAGAGAATTTGCCACCTGGCTTCCTACTATTTAGGTATTTTAATAATTTGGGGATGGATTTTTGTTTAATTATTAATGATGTGTTTTTGTTTTCTTTTATAAGAGAGGGATAGAGTCGCTTGATTGGTTGGAGGAGCTCGGTGTGCCATGTGGCATCTTAGGCTTTTAGGATTTTTACAACAATGAAGATTAGTTTTTGGAGGCCGCAGAGCCTCCCACTACATTTCCATATAGATATAGTATAGATACATACTAACTAGTGTCATGCACATGCTACAATCAAAACTACAATATGATACGAAAGTCTCACAAAAATATTATTCAAATCCTACACTTATGAAACTTAGAAATGTCCATCTATACTATATAATGTGAAAACACTAACAATTTAAACTAATCATATATATGTATATACTAAACAAATAAATTTAGGAATAGATATTCTTTAACTTTTATTGTTTTCTCACTTTTAGATTGATTAGATCTGTTATTTTCTTAAGGGGGTTTTTACCATAAAAATATTGGAAAATGTTGGAATTACTGACATACTATAGAAATTTGAAAAATTACAAATGTAGTATATAAACACAAATTTTCATTTTTAATAGCCTACTTTGCCCTTTTTAATTTGGGTGAACAAGTTTTGTAGCATGTTTAAAAGCCCTCTCATCTCTGAAATCCTAATTTTTGTAGAAAATAGTTAAAACTTGTTAGAAAGAACATTCACCATATATATTTTTTTCTTTTTTAGAGTGCAAGCACCCTATTTTTGCCCCTCGGCAGTCTCTGGTCCAAACTGGCACTCCAGACAAACATCATAACACTATCAAATCCCAAACTGGCTTTTCAAACTCCAGCCCAGTCAATTAGTCACTTTGCAGGCTCCTAAGGCCCAATTGATGCCAAAAGACCAAAATGGCCCTAGGCATTTCCAAGGCAGCTTTCTGAGGCCAGGCTATCTCTAAAATCAATTGCTGCCTTTGGAGTGACAAAAGCATTCATAAACTTTAAATGGTTCAGTTTTGGCGCCTGCTATTCTGGCAATGTAAAATGTCTGTGATGCCCCTTGGCATGCTGTAATTTTCTGAGATCAGGTAGTCTCCGGAAATAACACCAAACCATTGGGGTGACGGAAATACTCATAAACCCAGGTTAACATCGACGCCTACTAGCCTGTCTCGGTGAAAAATGACCAACTTGTCCCTTGGACATATGGCACGTCTTGCGTGAAAGTATAAACTCCTCGAGACGATAAATTCATCTGGCCTGACACATCTTCAAGAAAGTACCAAGTCCTCGAGATGGTAAGTCTACCTTTCAGAACTTTTCCTAGATAGTCCGGTATGTCCAGTATACCATTCTAGTCAGCTCCGGACCAATTCCAGTGATACCTAGTCAAAATGACCAAACTATGCCTAGGCACTTCGACACATCCTTTGAGATAGTAAGTCCACCTTCCAAAATTGTCCCTAGATAGTCCGGCTTGTTCGATATGCCATTCAAATCCATCATGGTCACATCCGACAAGTTTTAGTCAAAATAAACGTTTCTCCCTTGGTGGCTCGGGTACTTCCTAAACCACGCCGACCTTGGGTACCAAATCGGCATTCATTAGGATACCCTGCTGAACATCCCTGTCTATTTCAAAGTGAGTCTTTTGACTTAAAACACCTCTAAATCAACAAAAGCTTCCCAGAGCGTCTCACAAATGTGCCGTTATGGTTGTCTTTTTCTCTAATTTCCTAATTAAAAAAAAAAATCTTCAAATGACTTGAGAAATGAGTAAATTCAGAAATTTCTAAAATTCTTTCCATTAATACGGTTCAATTGAAAAGATCACTTCCCAAAGCCTCCGATCACATGGCCTGAAAGTTGCCACTTCAAGAAACCTTTGGAGCGTCTCACACGCGCTCCATCAGGGTTAACTTTTTTTTTCAATTCCTTGATTAAAATACACTGTCAAATGATTTGAGAAATGCGTAAATTAGAAAATTTTCAAAAGTATTTCCAAAGCACTTTCCATCTGTGCAGTTCGATTGGAGAGATCACTTCTCGAAGGCCTCGATCATGTGACTTGAATACTGCCATTTTCAAAAACCCTCAAAGCTTCTCATAAATGCTTCAAAAAGCTTATTTTTATGCATGCTTTTTGATAACATATCTCCATCATCTAGACTCCTTTGAAGCTCCTTGAGGGCTCTCAGTTCGTGAGAAACAGTGGGGGAATATCATGAAAGTGACCGATCTCCTCAGATCTTTCCCGGATTGCACAGATTTTGAGATGAAGTTAGCGGAGCATATGTTACATGCGCTAGAAAATGATCAGATCAGATAAAACTTGCCTTGCAGCCCAAGTTAGGGTAGCACGAGGAGTGCCACGTGGCACCCAATTAGTGGCCTAATACAGGTGTATGTACTGACCAAATTTTGGCTAGGTGTATGTAGCACATGCGCTAGCTCCCAACAGCTTTGTCTATAAATAGCAAGTCACCTCCTTCGTATTCTAGAGGCCAAAATAATAGTGAAGCTCTACTAAAATCACCCCAGAACTTCAAAAAACCCTATACACTTTGCCCTCCAAGCATCCAAGCTAGATTCAACCTCTCTGTAGCTTATACACTCCATCTTCCAAGCCTTTAAAGCAAGATTCAAGCTAACTCCAGCCCACTCAAGCTCCATTGAAGGCATTCCAAGCTCAAGTCGAGCCCTCCAAAGAAGCATGAAGTTGTGTTAAAGACAAGGTAGTATTTTCTTTTACATTTTGTCTTCCCCCACTCTTTTCTTCACCCTCTTGAAGCTCACTTGAGCTTTTCTCTATTTTAGGCCCTATCTTTCACCCCCATTTTTTACTTGTTTGAACAAGAGGACCTTAGGTCCATGCTTAGGGGAAGCTTTAGGGAAGCCACCAGTTGGGGGCCCTCCCTTTAGCCTGCCTTATCATGGTATGGCCTTAAGGCCCCTTGCTATGTGGTGTGGCCTTAAGCCTTGTATGTTCAATGACCCCCATTGCATAATTGTTACTTTTCTCATGTATTGCATGCTTGGCTTATTTTTCATGTTCAAAACCAATTTTTAAACCTTTTAGCATTTCTAATCTCTACACATTTTCCAAACTCCATATTCAAATGTTTTTCTAAAAATGGTTCTATGATTTGGTTCCTTGAAACCTAGTTTAAAACCCTAGATTTTCATACCCTAGGAAGACATCCTCAAGCCCCCTAACTTTCATTTTGCATATTTGCATTTCCTATTTTCAAGTTGCCTTAAAATGGTTTTCAAACCTTCTCTTTCACTTTGATTTTCAAAGTTTTGCTCTCTTGAGTTTTGTGGTTGGAATGGTCCCCATGGAGACTCTCTTGAGTGGTTTCCCCACTATATTGATTGCATGAACCCTAACTCACTAGAGTGGTTTTCAATACCCCACAAGTGATTTTCTAAAACAACCTTTCTTAAAAGTGGTTTTAAGAATTCATCCTTTTAATTTTCCATTAAAATGGTTTCCAAAAACTATCTAGCCCATTTTAATTTTTAAAAATTTTACTCTCTTGAGTCAGTGGTTGTAATGGTTCTAAGGTAACCATATGAATTCAACACTCATTTGAGTGGTTTCCAAATACCAACCATATAAACCCAACACTCATTTGAGTGATTTTCATAAAATAGTTTTCAAAACACCCTTTCAAGTTTTATGCATGAAACCACATTTCCAAAATCACTAGGTCCAAACCTTAGTTTAAAACCACATTTCCAAAACCACTAGGTTCAAAACCCTAACCCTAAACTACTATTCAAAACTACCTTTCAAAACCATAGGTCAACCTAACCCTAGTGGTTGCAATGGTTCTAAGACTACACTTAGGGTTTTTGAAAAACAATTTTGAAAATGTCTTCTCAAGAGAGAGTTTTTAAGAAAAACAGGTTGTTTGGCAACCTTTGGAAAACAGTTAGCGCTTTTTGAAAAATAACTCCTTTTTGGTCTTTGAAATCAGTGATTCTAAATTCGGAGATTGGCTACGTGTAGGGAAGACGCACTAAGCCATCACCCTATCCCGCCCTTTCGGTACCTACATGTCAATCTACCCGAGATTCACTTATGAGAGTCTTCGACTAACTATAGTTCAATCCTATCCTCTTTGAAAAACAATGCTTGAAAAGAAACTAACATGATGCATGATATGCAAGTGCAAGGAAAGAGAATGGAAAAATAGATTTGGAAAAAGATTGATTTGATTTGAAAATAGATTTGAAGAGATGGAATTGAAATTGGAAAGTTCAAAAATTTGGAAATAGAATTTTGAAAATAGAAATTTTGAAATTGGAATTTTGAAAATAGATTAGAATTTGATATTTGGAAAGATTTTGGAAACCGCACCCATGAGGGTGGAATTGAAAGTTTGGAAAGTGTTGTGACCGCACCTATAAAGGTTGCCTACGTATCCCTTTGGGGGAATTAGGTCAGTCGTAGTTCAGACAAGAGTCTGATTGAAAAGAGATTGATTTGAAGAGAGAGAGAAATTGGATTGGAAATTGAATTAGAAGATTGAGAGATTGAACTTTGAATAAAGGATTGAAAATTGGAATTTGGAAGATTGAATTTTGATTTGAAAAGATAGAACTTGGAAGAAAAATTTAGACTTGTTTTGGAAAGATGGAGGTTTAAGAAACCTAGACTTAGGAGAGAGACTTAGGAAAGATTTGACTTGACTTGGAAGATTTAGGAGATTAGGAAGGATTGGATTTAGGAAAGCTTTGAATTAGGAAAGTTTCATTTTAGGAAAGTTTTGAAATTGAAAAGTTTTGAATTAGGAAAGTTTGGTTTTAAGAAAGGTTTTAAAATAGGAAAGTGTTGAATTTAGAAATGTTTTGAATTTTGGAATGTTTTGAAAAAGGGAAGTTTTGAATTTGGAAAGTTTTGAAAACATGGAAGTTTTGAAAATAAGAAAGTTTTGAGTTTGGAAAGTTTTGGATTTGGAAAGATTTGAAATTTGAAAAGTTTAAGATGTAGAAAGTTTTAGAGTTTGAATTTTAGAAAATCTTGAGATTAGGAAAGGTTTGAGTTTAGGAAAAGATTTGAAAACTTGAATTTGGAAAGTCAAGATTTGGAAAGGGGTAGAATTAGGAAAGGGTTGAATTAGGAAAGATTTGAAAGTTGAGTTATAAAATTTAGGAAAGATTTTTATGTTCAAGTTTTGGAAACTTAAGGTTTATGAAAGTGGAAGTTTAAGAAAGATTTGAGTTAGGAAAGAGTTGGATTAGGAAGGGATTGGATTTGGTTTCTTAAAGGGAAGATTTGATTTGACAAGGATTTGGAAAGGGAGATTCTAGAAACCCTAGATTTGAAAAATTATAGTTTTGACGTAGAAAAGAGGTTTTGGAAACGTGTATCGTTTGGATGTGAAAACAAGAGGTTTTGGAAACCTAGGTTTGGGGCAAAGTTTGAAAATCATATTTTTGGGAAGAAAATTAGGGTTTCCTAATTGTGGGTTCTAGGGCTTGACTTGGGCTCTAAAAAGAGAGGATTTTTGAAAAGTGCGTTTTTGAAAACGAAAGTTTTTCTAGAAGGGAATCTTAGGGATGAGTTTTTGGAAAGACTTTGGAAAGAGAGTTTTTGGAAGGATTTTTGGAGAGAGTTTTTAGGATGGTGAATCTAGGGAGTGTTTTAGAAAGTGAATTTTGAGGAGAAAGAGTTTTTGGAAAAGAGTTGAAAAAGGAAGCTTTGAAAAATAGTTTTTGGGAGGGAGTTTTTGAAAACAATTTTGGAAAGGAGAGTTTTAGGAAAGTATGTTGAAAAAGAGATTTTTAGGAAGAGAGACTTTTGAAAAGAGAGTTTTCAGAAGGTGTAAAAACATCTCACTTTCCTAAAGCAATTCTAACCATAAGAAGGCTAGAACCACTTTAGGAAAGTGGTTTTGAAAACAACAAGATTTGAAAATATGGACCGTATTGGTCACTTTAAATGTAACACTTTCCTAAAGCAATCCTAGCCATGGAAAAGCTAGAATCACACTAGGATTATGATTTTGAAAACATGTTTTGAAAAAGAGATTTTGATGCAATGTTGAAAACAAGTTTGAAAACGATTTTGAAGACGAGTTCGAAAACGAATTTTGGAAGATGCAAGATCATGATATGCACAATCTAATTTTGGGATCGTGAACATACAAGGTTAAGGCTTCACCACATAATCAAGCGGGCCGGACCCACATGGTCTTTGGTTAGACTAGAAGAAAGCTCCCGACACGGTGACTCTCCAATAGCCCAATCCTACAAATGGACCGGGAATCCCCTTATTTTAAGCATGCAAAGACAGGGGGGAAAGAGATGGGGGATTAAAATAGAGAAAACCCAAGTGGGTTAGGAGAGAGAAGAGAGAGGGGGGAAGTGCGGAAATTTAAATAGGGAGCCTACCTTATGTCTTGTTATTTTGCGCGCCTTGCTTTCTTCGGTCTTTGGTCTTCGGTCTTCGTCTTGATCTTCGTCTTCAATCTTCAAGAGTTGTCTTCAAGCTTTAGATGACAGCTCTTCAAGTCTTCAAAGGATGGTTGAAGGCTAGTGTATGAGTGTGTGGGAGTGTGTATGAGTGTATAGGAGGCTAGGGTTTAGTGTATGGTGGCTTGGGTTTGGAAAACCTAAGGAGGCTAGGGTTCTTGGAGTGTTTGAGCTCTGTATATCGAACTATATGATTTTTAGGTTGAATTTGCGGATCCTTTTCACGTTGAATGAGGCTATGTATTTATAGAGGTTGGACAACACTGGCGCCTGTTGTAGTGGCGCCAGGCCAGAATTTACACTGGCGCCACTAAGAGTGGCGCAAGGCCAATTTTTGGCTTGTAGTGGCTCCAGCCATTTAGGAAATATTTAAGGTCAGCAAGCAACATATCTTTGACTAGATTTGGGCGCCTGTACTAGTGACTACCATACAATTTTTAGCCTGGCTTCACTAGGAGTGACTCCGGAAAGTCCGGGAATGATTTGAAGGAGCCGGGAACCACCCGGAAGGCCAAAAAAGAGCAGGAACACTTAAAATAGTGTGCTGGAGGTATTTGACTTGAGAAATGAGGATAAGATGGGTCGGAGAGGTTGACCGGGCCTTTAGGGGCAAAACGGTCAATCGGATCGGGAAGCTGCCGGGACGGACTTGGACTGTCCCGGAAGAAGACTTGGGATTTGGAAACATTATTTAGAATGTTCCCAAAGGTTGCCAGTTTGATACCCAGAGCCGGTGTGGTCGGAAAAGGAGACCGGCTCACCAGGGGCAAAACGGTCATTTCGCACCGGGTTTGCCAGAACTGACTCGGAATGATCTGAAAAGGTAAAGGGAGGTTGAGAACACTGTAAAAAGTAGTCTCAGGAGGTTACCGATTTGATACACAGAGCCGGTGTGGTCGAAAAAGGAGACCGGCCCACCAGGGTCAAAACGGTTATTTTGTATCGGGTTGGCCGGAACTGACTCGGAATGATCTGGAAAGATAAAGGAGGATTGAGAATACTATAAGAAGTATTCTCGGGAGGTTACCGGTTTGATACCCAGAGCCGGTGTGGTTCCCGAGGCGTTCGGATGCCTAGGGGCAAAACGGTCATCTTGACCGGAAAGTCTCGGAAAAGGTTCAAAAGGCAGTTTAGTCATTCTTTACCGACGTGGGCTAAAAGACACTGGTGTTGACCTGGGTTTTGAGTGTTTCCGCCACTCTAACGGCGATCGTCGTGACACGGGTTTGTTGCCAATTCCCTATATCGACCTATTTGTGAGTATTTCCGCTACTCGGACCGTCTCGAGGAATAAACTGTCTCGAGAGAGGGATTGGAAAGGGGTCTTATCATCTCCGAAAAGACGTGCCTAGGATTGGAACCGTCTCGAGGAATAAACTGTCTCGAGAGTGGGATTGGAAAGGGGTCTTACCGTCTCCGAAGAGAAGTGCCTGAATTGGAACCGTCTCGAGGAATAAACTGTCTCGAGAATGGGATTTGAAAGGGGTCTTATTGTCTCTGAAGAAACGTGCCTGGATTGGAATCGTCTTGAGGAATAAACTGTCTCGAGAGTGGGATTGGAAAGGGGTCTTACCGTCTCCGAAGAGACGTGCCTGGATTGGAACCGTCTCGAGGAATAAACTGTCTCGAGAGTGGGATTGGAAAGGGGTCTTACCGTCTCCGAAGAGACGTGCCTAGATTGGAACCGTCTCGAGGAATAAACTGTCTTGAGAGTGGGATTGGAAAGGGGTCTTACTGTCTTCGAAGAGACGTGCCTGGATTGGAACCGTCTCGAGGAATAAATTGTCTCGAGAGTGAGATTGGAAAGGGGTCTTACCGTCTCTGAAGAGACGTGCCTGGAGTGGAACCGTCTTGAGGAATAAACTGTCTCGAGAGTGGGATTGGAATTGGAAAGGAAAGGACAATGCCCCTAAGGGCATTTTGGTCATTTTGCCTCTATTTGGGCCCGATAGGCCCGCGAAGCGATGGACAGACGGGATTTGGACTTAGAATGTTGGTTTCGATCGGAATATGCCCACAATGACTTGAACACAAGTCTGGACGAAGTGTAGATTGCCAAGCGGTCAAAACTGGGGTGCTTACGAACACATCTTTAATTATGTTAGGTGGTGACTCCCAACTTTTTTAAAAAGCCCTTAATCAAATCAAGCTTTCAAGTTTAAACATCTGTTGCACTTGTCTTTCTAGGAGAATAAGTTCTAACGGAGAGAGTATCGCGCTTTTCCCTAGTTAAGAAGATTTAGGTAAAAACCGGGGCACAACGTAGAGCAACATAAAGGTTTTCAATCATGTAACTAAATAGAAATGATGATAGAAATCAAAGCATGTGACTCCAATGTTTTGTATTGACCTGAATACAAGACTACAGTTAGTGGCAGACCCATGAATTTTTCTCAGTAGACACAGAAAATACTCTTAAATAATAGTTTTGTAAGTAAGATGATAAATGTAAAAAATACAATCAAAATTTTATATATTGATAACAAATGTTTCTTATACAAAACAACGTTTAAATTAAAGTATCTTTCCATAACTGTTTCAAAATAAATTTTAAATGTTCAAAATCACATTTCATTAGACCAAATATAAAAAAAAACTCAAACATTAACCAGAGGTTTGGAGTACTTAGTCAGCTAGCACTCGCAAAACTACTCAACATTAAACAAATCAAGAGACATCGGACTCAAGACCTTTCCTTGATAATATTGATATGAATATAGCTTAATAAAATAAAATCAACATTATGCAAATCAACTTACTTGATGGTTGTTTCAAGAAATCAACTTAACGTTAAGCAAATTAATAAATCAAGGGACCTAGGTCATTGGCGGGTTCAAAGTCGTTAGCCTGAGAGATTTAGCTTCAAAGCCCTAGGGTTTTAAACCCGTCAATGACGTCCAGAGAGAGAGCGAGCATAGAGTGTGGTTGGCTTGGGAGAGAGAAAGCACAATGTGTCAGAGTTTGTTGGGAGAGCATAAAAAGTGAGTAATTTTTAGGGCTTAGATTTGCGAGTATTTTTGGGTATTAAGTATGGGTTTGGGCAACTTGGGTTGGGTTATGTTATTGGAATTTGGTCGGTCGGTTGTATTATTTGGATTGGGTTGGGTGAATTTCATATTCTAAATGGGTCACTTAAATGTTATTTATTTATTATTATTTTTCAAAATTCAATGGATGTGACTGCAACCACTTGGCCAACCATCGGTTCGCCACTGACTACAATCCCACATCATAACAAAATTGAATAAAAGGCACACACCTAAAGTAGTTATAGAAAGTCAATCAGCCAAGATTCTAAATCTAGTCCATAAAAACAAATTTTAGAGAGGTAGAATACAACATCTTGAAATTCAATATTAAATTCTTATAGGATTGTGAGTTAAGGTGTACGTGAAAGGAGACAATTTACAAAAAATGATTTTTTTTTTTAGTTTTCTATTTGCTCAAAGTTGGGTTACCGCCACTCTAGAACAATTATGTTGAAGCTGTTGAATGGTAATTGTGGCTTCTCAAGGCTTATCAAATGGTTTGGTGTCTATTATATAAGTTAGATAGTGAGGCTTTTCAATTTCTATTTTATTTTTGACTTTGTTGAAAGAAATGAAGGTATTAACTTTTATATAAAGGTAACTAGATCTTTTGAATAAACTCAATGTTACACCACATTAATATAGAGCAATTGAAAACAAAATAATTATTTATCCACATTATTATTCTAAAAATCTAATGAATCATGATCGATCAATAAACTTGTAAGGTTTGCCCCCAAGTTCCGGTGAATTGCTCTGGTTGGCTGCGAAGAGAAGCTTGGTTAAAGAACACTGGTGTGGTGCCTACCGAAGACTATCTGATGCCAAAGTTAGGTTTTAGGAGGATAATCATGTAGAGTTTTAGCTAGGGTTTCGTATATGTACCTTGGGGAGGAAGGTTTAGGTTGTCTTTTATACTGACATGGTTTTGGAGTGGTCCCAGGAGCATCTATAGGTAGGTAGTGGAAATTGTAATCTTTCGACGTGACGGCACATCATTGGGTGATCAAGTCCTTGGCAAGGTAGTGGAGGACATGGTTGTCCCCCTACATGTGGCACCTCCTTTGGGGTTTATCATACTGATGACAGCTTAGTGAGGCCCCCCCCCCCCCCCCCCCCCCCCCCCCCCCCCCCCCCCCCCCCCCCCCCCCCCCCCCCCCCCCCCCCCCCCCCCCCCCCCCCCCCCCCAAAAATGTGTTATCCTTTCGGAGTCATGTTACCAGCCTTTGTATTAGTTACCAATGGATTACCTGTAGTCGTGGTCCCCATAGGTTGGACAAGTAGGACGGTCGGCATCTTTCTGCGTAGCATTACCTGCTTGCTATCAGACTGATCGACATTGATCTACTCAGCATCCTCCCGCTTATTGTTGCTTGAATACCACGTCATTTGTGTCTTTCCTCGCTTGGTTCCTTGGAGAGACACGGTCTACCTTTCGTTGGGGTTCTGGTCAACTATCCTCAGATCGGTCCCATCAATTGCCCCCAATTCCTCTGAGTACCTCTGTTATGGTAAAGAGAATTTCAATAACAGGTGACTCCTTATAAAGGGAGCGCGTTTATGATTCGCACACGCAATGATGGCAATAGTTGGCAATGATTAAGCGCGCTTGATGCCCTCATGACATGTACCCTTCTTATTGGTTCTCAACTTGTGATGTGACTTGTTGACTGTTAGCCATTGGATCCGTGGTCAATGAGTTGATCTGAGCCATTGATTTTGAAAAGGAGGGTTGTAGATTTGGTAGTTTCAGTCTTTGGCTTTCACTTTGCGTTTTCCACACTTAGGCAATTATTGGCCTTCGAAATCTCTCAATCGTCCTTCTTTTTGCCTCTTCTTGTTCTTTATGTTCCTGCGCTTGGAGGTTTTTCATTTCAAATTTCTCTTTACTTCGGTAACATTTTGAGCTGTGTTTCTTTTTTTTTTTTTTCCTTTTCTTAATGCGTTTCTTCTTTAGGCGTTGTCTCTGGTATCAGGTTAAAGCAGGGATTTCCCCTTCTCTCATTGGGTTTGTTGGAAGCCCGGAGTTGTTTGAGTCCGTTTGGGAGTCGGTCGGGACTACTTTTAAATTAGCTAGAAGGTTACATTTGGCAGGCACTATGGGAGGCCTTGAAGATGTGAATTCCTCAGATTTTGAGAATGCTGTTCTTCAGGATTTGGTTAGGGGGAGGTTGGAGCTCCTTGGTAGTGCTTCAGTGGGGCCTTTTAGGGCTTCTGGTGAGAGGCTCGCTTTTGGGGGTATGGTACCTGAACCTAGGGGTACGGTAGTCCCTAGGGTCAGGGACTTCAATTTTGCTGCCGAGGGGGTGTCGTCCGTTATAACGGAAAGGAGAATTAAGAAATTGTGGAAGGACTACCAGATTCCTTCCAGGTTGTCATATAGGGACCCTGATAAGGAAGACTGGGCTTACTCTGCTCATCGTGGGAAAGTCTACATTTATAAGGTTACCCTGGTTGGTGGTCTCAGATTTCCTATTCTATCCCCTATTAGAGAGATTTTGAGCGTTTTAGGACTGGCCCCTAGTCAACTTCTTCCCAACTTTTGGAAGATCCTGTTGGCTTATGCCATGTTGTGGCAAACATCCAGTGATGGCAAGGACCACCTCACTGTTGATGAGTTCTTGCACTGCTACTAATTAACTGAGCAAGAAAGGGATTGGCGGTACTTCGTGGCTAGGAGTAATGACACAACTCTGGTGACGGGGTTTCCTTCTTCCAACAAGATGTGAAAGAACAAATTCTTCTTTGTCTATGGCGATGGCTGGGAACATCAACCCTACGAAGTTGCAGATGCTTATTTTGCACGAGGTCCTCATTCTTGGACAGTTCCAACTCGGAGGGGTATGTCCCTTAGTTTCTCTAGTTTTTTTTTTATTTCCCTTAGCCATAGTTTGCAAATTTTTAGGATTTTGACTTAGGTTCCTTGTGTTTGGCTAGCTCATGCCACTCCCACTCTGGACAAGGCCCATCGAGCCAGGGCTAAGAGGGCCATCGATTATGGCATTATTGATGTCAACATTTTGATGAACTTAGAAAATTTGGGTGTGTACTTATTGGGCCTTGAGCCTACAAGAGAAGCTCTGAAGGCAAAACGTGAGAGGAGTGAGTATAGTTTGCTATCTTTCTTATCTTTGTTGGTTGCTTATTGATGTGTCTATCTTTGTTGGTTTTGTGCAGATCAAGGCAAAGACAATTATGATGAGGAGGGGGCCATAGCTTTTAACAAGAACATTCTTTCAAAGGTGAGGCTCTCTTCAGAGCCGCCTGTGGTAGTCAAGCGTTACAAACGTCCTGTTGGCTATAAGGCAGGGGGTAGTGGGAGTAAGGACAAAGAGATTGACCTTGAAGACCTCCCATTAGCGGAGGCTGCCACTCCCCCGCCTACGCCTCTGGTCACTCAGCAGGCCTCCATAACCTTCCCTTCTGAGCTTGCTACAATGCTTTCCCCCACCAACACCTCCTACTGACCCTTTAACAAAGCCTGTCCCTGCTCCTATAAATTTTGACAGTGTAGAATTGGCTTGAGGAGATTGCAGAATGTGATCTCCTTAGAAGATGGGAGCCAACTAGCGAGCGATTCTACCTATAGGCTGTCAAGAGACCTTACTCAGTGATTGCGCTCCAAAAGTGCAATCATAACACTCTAACGTGTGCTTTGTTACCAGTCTTTTAGGATTATAACTACCATGTTAGCTATATTTTAGTACTAATTGCTATATTCTAATTTCTACAGGAAATGGAGCTTAAAGCATTGCTGGGGGCTTGAGCACTGAAGCAGTTGTCCGGATGTCACTCGGACGTTGGTTGCAAATGGGAGATTCAGAGAGGTAATTATGGACCTGTAATGACCGTCCAAATGTCATTCAAACGTTGAAGCATAGTCATTGAACACTGTTCGGATGGCTCGCGAAGGGATTCCAGGAGAGAAGATCTTACTGTTTGGACAACCAAAAATGGCCTAGAAACAACGTCCGAACAACGACCCCAGATCAGCTTCAGTTTTCACTATTTTCTATTAGGTTTAGGATTCTAGCTTGACTATATATACTTGCTTTTATCCCAAGAGTAGGGGTTCATTTTTTGAGAGGTTTTTAGAGTTTTTTAGTCTAGAATAACTTAGATTTAATTAGTTCTTGAAATCTTTGTATTCATATCTCAAATCAAGTCCAATTAAATTCAAGTTTTTCAGATTCGTTGCATTGGATTCAAAGTTCTTGTTCGTTTTTTGCATTAGACCTAGATTTTCACAATTTTGTCAATTACTCCAAGTTTCTCCATAGATGATGATGATTTGCTAAACCTTTCCATCTCAGGATCGAGAGTGAAGATCAATTGATGATGTTGGATGAACGAAGGAGGTAACGTTCTTGATTTTAAAGTTAAATTTTCTGATTATTCTTTCTTCTTCTTCTTCATTCTAGAAAATTTTGAAAACTTGGACGTTTGATTATGTTATTTAACGTTTATACATGAATCTATATTCAGTATATGCGCTGCACAAATCGATGGTAATCGTCCTTGATTCTAACAACCTGATTTATTCTAAAAGTTGAAGTTTTGAAGAACACTTGGTTTTATTACTAAATTTTCTGAATCTGAGACTCACAACATAGTCAAAGGATTTGATTTATCAAATTATCCCCTTCAGAATTTTAAGAGACGTAATTAGTTGGATTGATTAATCCCGGGACTTTTCCTTATTACTTCAAAAATCAAATCCTTTTAAGTTAGTTTAGATAAGCAAACCTTTCTCAAAATAATCAGATTTTTAATTCCTTTTTAGAAGCAATTGTTCTAGTTCTTTTGGTCTTGTGTGTAACCTGTTCCTTATGGGATCGATCTCGTACTCTGAGTATATACTACCTCGCCATCCTGCACTTGGGATTATCTCAAGCACACGTTTGGTGTGAGTCAAAGTTTTGGTACCGTTGTCAGGAAAGCTTGCTTTCGCACAAGTAACCGTAAGAGGCATGCCATTGGTAACTTCGTCCATCTTTTTTGTGTTAGAATTTTAGGATCTTATTTGTTTTTTTTCTTTTTAGGGGTCTAGGCATATTCTAGTTAGGAGGCAGAATAGAAGGTGGTTAGGCTATGTGCTAATTGTTTATTGATGGTTTTTCTTTGTATGTGGAGATTGGAGGATTGGTCAGATTGCTTTTAAATTTCATGTAGGCAACGGAGTTGATATCTTTGAGGCGATAGGAGGGAAGGAAGGACAATTTGTGAATTGATTGTTACAGAGGCTCGAATAGTCTCTTATGTGTGTATTGCATATGTATGTCATCTTACTTTAGAGACATTCACAAAAGTTTAGTTCGAATCAATCCTTTACGAAATCTTCTGTCTGGTTATTTGACTCCATCACCCACTTGATCTATCCAGTCTAACATACCTAGTTTTTCCTTAATTGTTGACTTAGGACTCATTCCAATGGCAAACATTAATGATGTTAATGAGGACAACCTCAAGAGAGGGAGTAACCAAGGGGACGCTGCTGCCCAAAACTGTACCATGACAGACTACATGAACCCTTTAAGGCAAACACCCACATCTGCTATAGTACTTCCTGCACATCAAACGACTTTAAATCTTAAACCAGGAATGCTACAAGCCATGCCCTAGTTTCATGGCTTAGACTTAGAGCAACCATACACGCATATCAAAGACTTTGAGGATGCATGCTCCATTTTTCAAGATAACGTATGTTCTCGGGAGGTTTTACTTTTAAAACTCTTCCCATTCACTCTAAAGGACAAGGCCAAGATGTGGTTTAATTCACTGAGGCCAATGTCAATACATTCATGGAATACACTTCGAGGAGAGTTCTTGAAAAAGTTCTTTCTTGAAAATCGTATTGGGGCACTATGACGTGCCATCTCTCAATTTGTACCAAATAGTGGTGTGAATTTCTTCCAATGTTAAGAGAGATTCAAGGACCTACTGTTTGCATGTCCACGTCACTGTTTCCCTGAATGGCACATTATAAACGCGTTAACTCCACAGAGGCATATAATTACTTCAACTATCTTGCCGGATTGACTAGAGATTGGGTTAATGCAAACATGTCCAGAGATTGGGCCAGTACGGGAACTCAAAATCCTATACACCAACCCACCACCACACATGTCAGAGTCAAACACCAATTAGGAAAAGTAGAAGACTTACAAGCCAAAGTCACGTCACTTACGTGCAAATTGGAGGCTTTGAAAACTTCTAATGCCACCACTATCATACCAGCTGGGGCACCCTCACCATGCTTAGTTTGTGACACACAGGACTATGACACTGCATCATGTCTAGTTATACTGAGGGTAAGGAAGCACTTCATGACCAAGTAAATGCGATTGGCCAATTTCAAGGGGGGTATCAAAATCAAAGGAGTGGAAATAACCCCTACTCTAATACATATAATCCAAGTTGGAGGAATCACCCTAACTTTTGGTGGAAACAAGAGGGCTCTCAAAACCCTCAACCTTTCCAACAACCCCTACAATCTTTTTAAGCACCATCGCAACCTTTCCAAGGTCAAACAATGACCTATCCCACACAACCGGTACCACATCCATATATACCTCAACCGGCACAATATCAACCTCCTCATAGGAGAAATAATGAGGACAATCAAGTAACCAATGACCTACGATCATTCACAAATAGGGTCACAAATCTAGAACAATCACAAGGGGAGACCAACACAATTGTCAAAGATATCCATAAGATATTGATGACACAACAAACACAAGGGCAATTTCCTGCGCAACCCCAACCAAACCCTAAACTGGTAAATTACGTTGACACAACACATGAACAAGTTCAGGCCATCACTACCCTTAGGAGTGGGAAACAAATAAATAAAACTATTACTCCTAATGAAAACAATCAAGGGAAAAAGGATAAGTCTACAAGGTTAGGGCATGAGCAAGAGAGAGAAGAGAGTGAGAGAAATAATGAAAATAAGAAAACTAAGGAGAGTGAAAAAAAGGAAAATGATAAAACTTCTAAGTTGTTAAAAAAACCAATTGAGGCATTTAAAGACGTGGGCATTGAAGATTTGAAACATGTCCTGTTTCCATATAGATTGACTAAACCTAAGAAAGAGTCTTTGAACTCTGAAATCTATGATATATTCAAACAGGTTTAAGTTAATATCCCTATCTTACATGCCATCAAACAGATACCTTCTTATGCCAAGTTCTTGAATGACTTGTGTATTGTGAAAAAAAAGTTGCATGTAAAAGAAACGGCAATGATGAATGAGAGCCAAAGTGCCATCCTTTAATGCAAAATCACACTGAAGTATAAGGACCCTGGTTGTCTTACTATTTTGTGCATCATAGGAGGCCATAGAGTAGATCAAGCCCTTCTTGACCTCGGTTCTAGTGTGAATCTTCTTCCATATTTTGTTTATAAAGAACTAGGTCTAGGAGAATTGAGCCCCACGCAAGTAACATTAGAGTTGGCCGATCGGTATGTTAAGGTCCTTAGGGGAATCATAGAGGATGTTCTCATTCAAGTGGATAATGTCGACTTCCCTGTTGATTTCATTGTATTGGATACCCAACCAATAAAGATCAAGTCCTTTAAACATCATATTTTTATCATTTTAGGACGACCCTTCCTTACAACTTCTAAGCTTTCCTTTGACAACATGACCTTGGAGATGAATATATTCACGATGGGTAAGCAAAAGGGAGAGGTAAATAATGTTGAGGAGGTAGACTTTGTTGAGTCTATTATACAAGAGCATGTGGACCGCGAGTTTATATAGGATCCAATTGAGAGGGCTCTAGTTTGAAGTGAGCCTAATGACCAACTAGAATCCAAGTGTATGAGTTATAGAGACCCATATAGAGTTCGAGAAGTGATGTAGCGAGGATTAAAAGAACGAGATAACCAACCCTAACCCATTGATTCATCACGAATACTGGATTAAAATTCTTCTTCCAACCTGTTGATTCACCACGAATACCAGACTCAAAGGCATCAAACGTTCGTTGAATCGCAAGATTACCGAACGATTGGGAAAAGGTGGAAACTCGCACATAAACTATATTAATCTTTAAAACTATTGAAAATGTCTTAAACAAGAGTATAAATATGTTGCACGAAACCCTAGGGCCCGGGACAAACCAGGTTAATGGAAAAAAACTTACGAAAACCCAAAAATATAAGTCCAAAACACAAAACGGGCCAAAAATCATACTTAGTGGCATTTTTTCACATTTTCTTGGGCCAAAAAACCATCTCATAGTTTATGGGGGCCTTTATCTCATTGCTAGCTTTTTGAAAACATATTATAATAAGAAAATGGAGTTACGAAGCAAAAGTTACGGCCGATTAAAGTTTACCAATCACAGGTCCACGTGCCGCACGGGCATAACGACGCCCCCGAGTCTCCAATTAGTCTTCTGCTATGCTATCTGCATCAGGAAGGGAACGAGCCTTGCATGCACGTGGGTCATTAAACCCTCGCGTTTGAACCCCTTATCTCAAGTGCCATAAAGCCGGTCCCGTCTGAGCAAAAGTCACCCATTCCAGAGAGAAAGCCTTTACCTTTTACATTAAAATATGTATTTTTAGGTGAGGGTGAATCCTACTTGTTGGCCCAAAAGGCAACCCAAGAGGGGGGTGAATTGGGTTTTTCGAAGATAAATAACACTTAAGATTAATTAAAATTAATCTAACCAATGTAACAACGATCAATCTATATGCAATGCAATATAATCAGAAGAAGGAATGAAAATAGAGCATAAGAAAGAACACACAGATTTACCAAGGTTCAACCACAAACCGTGGACTACGTCCTCACCCTAAGACCTCCTTGAAGTCTTCATCCACTATGTAACCTCCAATAACAAATGGAATGCTGATTGATAGAGTGCTCAGCTCACTATACACAAGAACTCCTCACCGAATTCTTCAGCCACCAAGTGGTTTTGTCCAAGCTCCACTCAAACTTACAAGAGTTTTTCTTTTTCAAGAAAACTCTCAAACTCTCCCTTACAAGTGTATAAGAATATACAAGTAACAAATAAACTCTCTAACCAGAGTAGATTATACAATCAAAGCTCACAAATGAAAATAGGAAGAATATTCAAGAATATCAGTTGATCAGTCAGTTAATCTTGTTTCTTATCTCTCTTCCTTGTTATAAATGCAGCTGGAAGCTTGTATATAAACCCCTGTATTGATTCCATCCGTTAGAGGTAGTTGGGCTTCATTTAATACAAGTCTAGTCCGTTATAACGTTTGAAAAATTAGCTGTTATATTCAAGGGGTCGACTCTAGGCTTATAGAGTCGACACTTTCTGCTTCTGCATTTACTAGATGTAGTTCACTGTCTTCATGAGTCCGCTCTTCATAACAATGAGTCGGCTCCTTGTTCATTATGTCTTCACATTATTTTGCTTCCGTAGTCATGAGGCGACTCTGTAAGTTCATGAGTCCGCTCTTTGTACAAAAAACTTACTTCAAATTTCATGAGTCGATTCTTTAAATCAAAGGGTCGGCTCTTTGCTCATTTGGACTTCAAGTTTTCTGCTTCTGTATCCATGAGGCGACTCCGCATTTCTATGAGTCCGCTCATTGATTATTTTATCTTCAAGCCTTTGTGTCTGTCTCCATGAGGCGACTATTCATTTCTATGAGTCCACTCATTGTCTATTTGGTCTTCAGGCTTTTACTTCTATATTCATGAGGCGACTCTTCATTTCCATGAGTCCGCTCATTAATCATTTTATCTTCAAGCCTTTTGCGTCTGTCTCTATGAGGGAACTCTTCATTTTCATGAGTTCGCTCATAGCCTTGAAATCTGCATTTTGTCTTCCAATGATCCAGCTCATCTCAGCACTGGTATAAGATCTTCAAAGAGTATTTTTTGAGGTATGATGATTAATCAAACTCTTTTAACTCATCAGAGTTAACTTTTATTCAATTTGGATTGAATCAATCATTTGATATTCATCTTCTCTTGACTCTCAAACTGTCAGAGCTTCATTAGATTAATGTTGATATTTTCTTCTTCATTTGCAAAGCTTCTTCTTTCATTGTAGAACAATCTCTTTCAATGCTAAACTTTCTCAAATATGTAGAGCTTCACAATGCTTCATTGCCAATTTCTTCTCTCAGCTAAAAGTTCTTTTTTCTTCTTTAAAATCATTTCAATGAGACTTTTGTAAGCTTGATGAAATCTCTTCATATATATTGTCTTCATTGATTCCTTACATCTCAGAAGAATTCTTCACTTGGATTCCATGTAGAGATCAGACAATCATTGTGAATCTTCTTCTCAAGCAACTTTAATCACATAAGCTAGATTTAATCTTTGCATTCCTAATGAAGTCTTCTCTTGAGCATTTTCAATCTCTTCAATAATCAATTCATCTTCAACTGATCATTGCACATTCTGATGAAGTCTTCAATCTTTCTTGAGTGCAAGTCAATATTCGTTGAGTCTATGCATACTTGATAGAAGCTTCATTTGAACACCTTCAATCTCTTCGAATATAAAACATTTGTTTAAAGTAAAGATAGGTGTCAATCCTCTGTTTGGTTCATTGCATAACTCTTGGAATTCATTGCTCGATCTTAAACTTGTTGTACATTTACTTTGACAAGTATTAGACTTAAGATTGAACTTTAAGTCTAAATTATAAACTCTATTACTCTGTATACTAAGTAAATGCATTAGTAAAATAACACAAGATTTAGTTATCATCAAAATCAATATGGGAATCAACCTTGAGTCAACAATCTCCCCCTTTTTTATGATGACAAAACCTTTGCAAAATAATTTCATATATGATTAAACGAATTGAATAGAGTTCAGTAACATACCAGTAAAGAAACCCCCCCTTTGTTTCGTAATTATACAAATAATGCTTAGAGAATAAAAACTTTTCAAAAACAATTTTTAGGGAGTTTTTGTCAAGTAATTCAAAAACATTTTAAGGGAAATAAATCATGATGCTCCCCCTGAGAACATGCTTGACATTTATCAGGTAATAAGCAATTCATTTTATTTCCATTCATCAATTAGATATACTTTTCATTTTGTTCAATTCATGTTTCCCAATAAAGTTTATATATACTCAATCTATAAATACTTCTCCCCCATATTTATCAAAAGCTTCTTGTCAAATTTTCTCCAAGTCTAAGTTATGTGCATGCATTATTCAATTTTGCAAAACATTTTCCAAAATTTTCTCCCCTTTTTTGTCAATCCATCAAAAAGAGAAATAGAATGAAAATTATAAATAGGTACAATAGCAAAAAATATTAAAACAAAATAAAATGTATAATGAGGAAAATTATCAAACAAGCAAGTTATCAGAGCAATCAGATTTGATACCAGAACAGAATTATATTTCATTGATTGAACCATTTAGATTACAAAAGGTGAGATTACAAAATTTGTACAGTTATGATGTCCATAAAAAGTATGCCAAAAACAATCAAAACAATCAGTCAAAACAAAAGAGATGTTATAACAGGGCCATGAGGAAAATAGAAGGATAAGGTAAGAGGAAATATGAGGTGATAGAAGTAAGGGAGGTATGGTTAGGTAGAATGAGGAAAATGGAGTCTAGTGAGCATCAGATTCAGTTACCGAAGAGTCCTTTTCTCTAGCGTCTTTCCCTTCCTGTGCTTCATCCTCTTCCTCATTAACTTCTTCTTCCTCTTCTTTTTCTTCTTCTTCTGTAATTTTTCCTCTCTCATTTTTCAACATTTAAACTTCCTTTTTGAGTTCTCTCATCTTTCTTTCGATAATCATCATCCTTGTATTTACAATGTCTGCCTTGTGATGCAATTTGTCCAGATATGCCATAACTTGAGTCATAAAAGTACTTAAGTCCCCTGTACTTTCTTGTAATTTAGAATTTAAAATTCTTCTTGTGCTTCTCTATCTGGAGGTGCTCCCAGATGGAGTCTTTCCTTTTGAAGTACTTTCTCCTTCAGTTTTCTTTGGAGTCCATTTATTATTCTGTAGCATGTACCCCATTCTTTTGAGTGTTCTCTCATTGTATTCGTCACTAATGGACTTGGGGATTATTTTCTTCTTATTCTTCAGATCAATACCAAAATGATTGAAAAATTTTGTCAAAAAAATTCCATATGGCAAAGTGATTTTAGAGATGGTTGCCTTGTATATATGATCCAAAATAAACAAAGGTAAGTCAATTCTTAAATCAGTTATGTATGCCCATAGGAAAAACAACTCCTTTTCTGAAACATAATCATATTTTTCAGTTTTGGGAGTAAATATAGTGCAGGTAAAGTGATGAACAAGCCTTAATTCAAGAGGTAGATCAGTGGTAAGGCTTTCAATTGGTCTTTTCTAGAGATATTATTTCTATAAACTTCTTCACCAAGCCTAATTCCAAGAATGTGTCTGATCACCTCCCTATCTAAGGTGAAATGAATACCTTTAACATAACTGTTTATGGATGCTTCTCCAGAATCCCTTTCTGCATTCGCATACAAGTGAGCAACTAAGTCAGGGTATACATCATCCCTGAGTGTTGTCATAAATTTCCATCCTAAGTTCCCAAACTTTATCCCAAATTCAAACTTGTGATGATAAAAGAATTTATAGTCTATCCATCTTCCATTGAATACTTTTCGAAGAGAAAAAGTCAAATTGTACCTTTCTTAAGCTTTGCCTGCATTGAAATATAATTCATTACACTCCAGAATTGGTGAAAATGAGGTTTTTCAAGCCTTGCTCTTCTTTCATTTCCTTTTGTCCTTACTAGACTCCCCCTTTGATTTCCTTTTTGGCTCTTTTGAAGTAGGGGTTGGTACTACGACTAGGGCTTTAGAAATCTTTTTCGATTTAGAAGTTTTGGGAGCCATTGTAGTATTAAGGACGGTTAATAGAGGATGGAAAGTGGTCGATTAGGGTTTATAAAATGATTAAAATGAAGAAATGTGATGGTTCGTGAGTAACGGTTAGGCTTTGGTGCAAATAGGGGAGCGGGAGAGAAAAAGAGTGAGAGAGAGAGAGAGAGAGAGAGAGAGAGAGAGAGAGAGAGAGAGAGAGAGAGAGAGAGGAAAATTTCAAATGTTTGTAAAGTGGGCTTCGTCAAAGCATATAGGCCCAAAGCATGAGGTGACTCATGAACTAAATAAGCCGACACATGCCTTGTTAAAGAAATGATTTGAGTCCACTGTCGTGATGAGCCGACTCTATGAAATAGAGTGTCGACTCTTGCGACCAAATTGGGCATGTGACTTATAAGAAATTCATGAAATAATCTTTTTCAAGTTTTGAGATAAAAATTGTCTTAATATGATCATGTAATGCATCATGAACTCAAGAAATGCATTTCATATGAATGATAAATATATTTAAACATTCAAAACACAAAATTTCACTCAAATTAAACATGATTTAAGATATAGAATCACTCATCCCTGATTCTCTTCTAATCATACAAAAACGATCTTCACTCAATGGTTTAGAAAAGATATTAGCTAATTGCATATTTGTACAAACAAAGTCAAGTTCAATATCACTTTTTTGTACATGATCACGTATAAAGTGATGTCTAATTTCAATGTGCTTTGTGCGAGAGTGTTGAACATGATTTTTAGTCAAATTTATAGCACTAGTATTATCACATTTAATAGGAATATGATTAAACAAGATTCCATAATCTTCTAATTGTTGTTTGATCCACAACACTTGAGCACAACAACTATCAGCTGCTACATATTCAGCCTCAGCTGTGGAGAGAGCAACTAAATTTTGTTTTTTGCTATACCAAGATACAATCATATTACCTAGGAGTTGGCAACAACCACTTGTGCTTGAGTTGGAAGGGTTTTAGAAAAGATTTGAATCAAATGTTGGACTTGGAAGATTAGGGAAAGATTGGATGTAGGAAAGGTTTGAATTAGGAAAGTCTAAAAATAGGAAAGTTCCGTTTTAAGAAAGTTTAAAATTAGGAAAGTTTCATTTTAGGGATGTTTCAGTTTAGGAAAGTTTCATTTTAAGAAAAGTTTTGAAATAGGAAAGGTTTTATTTTAGGGAAGTTTCGAATTAGGGAAGAATTAAAATTGGAAAGTTTTGAAATTGAAATGTTTTGAATTTAGAAAGTTTTAACTTAAGAAAGTTTCGAATTTAGAAAGTTTTGACTTTAGAAAGTTTAAAATTTTGAAAAATTTTGAATTTAAGAAAGGTTTGAATTTAGAAAGATTCGAGGTTTGAGTTTTAGAAATACTTAAAAATTAGGAAAGATTTGAAAATTTAGATTTGGAAAATTGACATTTGTAAAGGTATGGAATTAGGAAATGTTGGAATTAAGGAAAGATTTGGAATCCTATTTCCTAAAACAAAGGATTGGATTTTATTTTTAAAAAGAAATGTTTTGATTTTGTTTATAAAAATGGAGAATTGGATCTAGTTTCCTAAATGGGGAGATTGGATTTGGTTTCCTAAAATAAAGGATTTGATTCGACATGAAATTGGAAAGAAGAAGTTTTGGAAAATAGATTTTGGGGTAGAAAATAGGATTTGAAAATATATGATTTTGATGTAGAAAATAGGATTTAAAAACCTAAAGTTTGAGGCCAAAATAGGAAATTGAAAATTATGTTTTTAGAAAGAAAATTAGGGTATCCTAACCATGACTCTAGGGTTTAACTTAGAGTCCAAGAAAAAAAATTTTGGAAAGTAGAACTTTTGGAAAAGAAGATTTTTCGAAGAAGATCTTAGAAATGAGTTTTTAGAAAATAAGTTTGAAAAGAGAGTTTTTAGGAAAGAAACTTAAGGAGCATTTTTAGAAAGTGAATTTTGAAGAGAGCTTTTTTGGAAAAGAGTTTGAAAAGGAGTTTTGGAAAATAGATTTTTTTAAGGGAGTTTTCAGGAAGCAATTTTGGAAAGGAGATTTGAGAGAGTTTTTAGAAAGTATGTTGGACAAGAGATTTTGAAAAAGATTTTAAAAGAGGTTTTGGAAAGGATTTAAAAAGATATTTGAAATGGATTTGAATGTGGACTTTTGCAAGCCTCTAAAAATATTTCACTTTCCTAAAACGATTCTAATCATAAGAAGGCTAGAACCATTCTAGGATTGTGGTTTTAAAAACAACAAGGATTTGAAAATATGGACTATATTGGTCACTTTAAATATAACACTTTCTTAAAGCAACCCTAACCATGGAAAGACTAGAATCACCTTAGGATTGTGATTTTGAAAATAAGTTTTGAAGAAGAAAATTTTAATGCAAGTTTTAAAAATGGTTTTGATGAAAGTTTTGAAAACAAGTTTGAAAACGGATTTTGGAGAGAAGCATGATCATGATATGCACAATGCAACTTGGGGTCGTGAACATACAAGGTTAAAAGCTTCACCACATAATCAAGGGAGTTGAACCCACGTGGTCTTCTGTTAGACTAAGAGAAAGCCGTCGACACGGTGACTTTCAAAAGCCTAATCCTACATATGAACCGGGGAGTCCCTTGTTTCAAGCATGCAAGAAAGGGGAGAAAGAAGATGGAGGATTAAAATAGAAGAAAACCCAAGTGGGTTAGGAGATAGAAGAGAGAGGGGGGAATTGCGTAAACGTAAATAGGAAGCCTACCTTATGTCTTCTTTTATTTGCTTTGTTATGCTTGCTTTCTTTACTTCGATCTTTGCTTTGTTTTGCGTCGGTCTTCAAGAGCTTGCTTCGATTTTTGGGAGCTTCGGAGTTGCAGCACTTCAAGTCTTTACTGAAGGCTTTGGAGGCAAGTATATGAGTGTATATGAGTGTATGTGAGTGTATGGGGGCTAGGGTTTGGTGTATAGAGGCTAGGGTTTGGAAAACCTAAAGAGAACTAGGGTTTGGAGAGGTTTCATGCTCTTTGTATCGAAGAGCAGAGTTTTTAGACCCTTTTCATACTGGAGGAGGCTCTATATTTATAGACAAAGGATTGATCTAGCACCTGTTACAGTGGCGCCAGGCAAAATTTCCTTTTGGTGCCACTTAGGAAATTTTTAAGGTTGGAAAGCAATGTATCTTCAGAAGATTTGGCGCCGCTACTAGTGACTATCATGTAATTTTGAACCTAGCTTCACTAGGAGTGACTCCGGAAGGTCCAGGAATGGTTTAAAGGGCCGAGAATTGCCCGAAGGGCTGAAAAGGGACAGGAACCCTTAGAATAGTATCTCGGGGGTAGTAGACTTGAAGAATGATGATAGGATGTTTTAGAAGGGTTGATCGGGCCATTAGGGGCAAAACGGTCAATCGGGCCGAAAGGCTACCGGGATGGACTTAGAATGTCCTGAAAGAAGACTGGAGGCTTGGAAACATTAACTAGAATGTTCCAGGAGGTGGCAGGTTTGATGCCCAGGGCCGGCGTTGTAGAAAAAGGCGACCGGCCTACTAGAGGCAAAAAGGTTATTTTGCACCAGGTTTGCGGGAATTAACTCGGAATGATTCAGAAATGTATGAGAAGGCCGGGGATACTATCAAAAATATCCCCGGGAGGTTACCGGTTTAGTACCTATAGCCGGTGTGGTTCCCAGGGCGCTCGGATGCCTAGGGGCAAAATGGTCATTTTGACTGGAGGGTCTCGGAATTGGCCTGAAACTGAGTGGAAGGCAGCTAATTATGCCGAATTGTCTTTAGGACAATGTTGGAAGGGTGTACTTACCGTTCTAAGGACTTAGGTACTTTCTTAATAAACGTGCCGAAAACAGCCCTAGGGGCAGTTTGGTCATTTTTCACTAGAGTGGGCTGGCAAACACTGGTGTTGACTTTGGTTTTGAGTGTTTCCATCACTCTGACGGCGGTCCCGTGACATAGGGGTTTGTTAGCAATTCCCTATATTGATCTGTTTGCAAGTGTTTTTTCCACTCTAATAATTGTGATGTTTACAAGTATTTTCGTTACTCTAACGGGTTGTGGTCATTCCAGAGATTGCCTGATCTCGGGAAGCTACTAAGTGGACTTATTGCCTGAGCAATCAACTTTCTCAGAAGGTGTGCCGAATAATGGACATTTCTTCATTAGCGGGCCAGCAGGCGCCAAAGGTGGACTGTTCTACCATCTCGAGGACTTGGAGTCTCGTCCTGATTGACGGGTTTGAAGGGACTTACAGTTCCGAAGAGTTCTCTCGAAAACGTGCTGGATAGGATGGACTTATTGCCTTGAGGAATCAACTTTCTCAAAAAACGTGCCGAATTTAATTAGAATTAAAATTGGACTGGAATTGGATTTGAACTAGAATTAAGCTTGAAAAGGAGACTTACCGTATTCGAGAAGATATGCCCACTGGAATTAGACCGAACAATGCCCCAAGGGCACTTTGGTTATTTTGCCTCTATTTGGGCCTAATGGGCTCGCAAAGTGATTGATTGACGGGATGAGACTTAGAAAGCTGATTTAAATTGGAATATGTCTATATTGACTTGAATACAAGTCTAGATGGATTAGAGATTGCTGAACGGGCAAAAATAAGATGCTTACAGTGGTGGACACTTTTCTTCACGTAAGACCACTGCAAAGATCTTGCAGAGTGATTTCTATTGGCCCACCATGTTTAAAGATGTCCACATCTTTTGTATATCCTGTGATAGATGCCAACGTTTAGGAAGTTTTTCTAGGAGGCACATGATGCCTTTTACCCCTATCATTATTCTTGAGGTTTTTGACTATTGGGTATCAATTTCATGGGACCCTTTTTTAGTTAGTGTGGGTATCTTTACATTCTAGTAGCCATAGACTACGTGTCTAACTGGGTAGAAGCTATACCGACGCGTACCAACTATCATGCTATTGTGGTCAAGTTCTTAAAGGAATATATATTTTTTTTAGGTTTGGTATGCCACGAGCTATAATCATTGATGGTGGCTCCCACTTTTGCAATAAACCCGTAGGATTCTTGATAAGAAAATATGGGGTGATACATAAGGTTGCTATGCCTTATCATCCCCAAACCCAAGCCCAAGTTGAGTTGGCAAACAGAGAAATTAAGCAAGTCCTTGAGAAAACTGTGAACTCTAACCAAAAGGATTGGTCCTTGAGGTTGGTAAATGCTTTGTGGGCATATAGGACAGCTCATAAGACCATGTTAAGGTCTCCTCCATATCGGCCTGTGTATAGAAAGGTGTGCCATCTTTTGGTAGAAATAGAACATAGGGCCTATTGAGCAATCTGCCAATTCAATGAAAATTAAGATAAGGCAGGGTCACTAAGGAGATTGCAACTCAATGAGCTCGATGAAATCATGAGTGATGGTTATGAGAATGCAAAGCACTCTAAAGCAAAGATGAAATCCCTATATGACCAACACATTATTTGTAAATCTTTCGAGGTTGATCAAAAGGTCCTTCTATATAATTCACGGTTACATTTGTTTTTGAGTAAGCTTCAGAGTAGATGGTCAGGAACTTTTTTAGTGCAGAGTGTTTCATCTCATAGGGCGATTGAAATTGAGAACCCTAAGAATGGTAATACCTTCAGAGTTAATGGGCAAGACTAAAGCCCTACATGGAGAGTTTTGTGGGTGAGGTAGAGAGTGTAGATCTCGCAGATCCACCCCCTCTTGATTCGCAGGCTTATACTGTTCTATTTCTATTGTATTTTATTTTAGTATTTTTCATATTTTTTTGTTTTTTTTAATTTTTCTTTATTTTTATTGAGTTATATTTTGTTTTGTTTTGTTGTTTTTTGTTTTTCTTCTTTTAGGGTTTTCTTTGACCAATTTCCTTAGCATTATTTGTGAGCGTGTATTGGCATCTCTTGGAACCATGTTATCCAAAAGGGTGCCGTAAATGGAGTTGAACAGAAGTTGAGCTGTTTGCAAATTTAAGGCAAATGAAGATGCTCATGGCTAACTTCAATGGTCGTGAAGTCCTCATAAAGTGGCATGTCCATTTATTCAAATTTGCTGACAACTAGGTGAAAGTTGACTTCATACATAGGGGATGGTTCCATATACTTTGCCGAGAGGGGGCCGTCAATGTTGACATGGTCCAAGAATTCTATGCTTATTTGTCTCATACCTCTCATCTTGAGCTCGTCTTGACCTCTACTGTGAAGGGTTGCACACTTACCATTGCTAAAAAGGATGTCTTTCAACTCCTCTTCCTACCATCCATCTACCATCCTGATTATCTTCTATTCCCCCATTCTTCACCTACAAGCAAGGAACTTCTTACTAAACTTTAGATTACCTCTGTCCTTTGGAAGCAATCTACAATTTCAGTGGCATCTTTGAAGTGTAAGTACCAAATGCTGAACTTGATTGTTGCCACCAACATCATTCCTGAGATGAGCTCTGTCACTACAGTGCACCGATCACGTCACTTGTGGTTGTACACCATTGGCAAGGGATATGCTGTTGATCTTCCGAACCTTATTTTGAAGGCAATTGTGGAATCTCATCTCTTTTCTGATCCTCTACCATTCGGTTTGTTGATCTATCATTTTCTAAGAACTACCCGAGTCCTTGCTTTACTTGCAGACACTATCCAGCATTTTGGCCATCGGATTTCAGGGTTGGACCTTTCCTTTGAGCACCCTTCGAGTGCCACCCACCACCACTAGTTGATGGACCATCTCGTTCTCTGGAGGACTTGGACGCTCAAATTTAAGAGTTAAAGGTTGAGATCGAGTCGTTGAGGACTCGTGCTTCTATCTAGCTTTGACTCTTTATTTTTTTTTTTTCTAGATTTATAATGTGTAGGGAACTAGTTTAGTCTATTCTAGTCTTTGTTTTTGTGTTTTATGATTTTTACTTGGTATTTTGGAAGTATGCCTTTGTTGGGCCGGTTTTTGATCCTAGTACTTTACATTGTTACTATTATTTTGGATCAATAATCTCTCTTTCCATAATGTGTTCATATGTCGCGGTCTTCGTGCACTAGGGTCATTGCACATTTCAAGTTGGGGGGGAGGAATGATTCTTAGAATGTGAATGTTGGATGAAAATGTTAAAATATGTGAAATTTATGTTGAAAATTTTGAAATTTTTGCAGAAAACAAGATTCACTGCACTAGACGTTTGAACACCGTTCTGACGCCCATCGCAGAGTGTATAACTGCACCTAGCGTCAGATGCTCAATACAAACTAAAAACATGCTCTCTGAAGTTTTGACTAAATTTGCCATCCGAACGCCATTCAGATGACCGTTGTTATTCCCAACAAACCCTCTAGTTGTCCAGACTACCGAAAATGCATGTAACTCAATGTCTAGAAGACTAAGCCGGTCAAAGTTGCAGCTAAGTCAAATACGCACTGAAGTGAGAGGGTCATCTAGACGACCAAAAATAGCCTAAATCCGTCGTCCAAACGACCTGGCCCTGGGTAAATACACTTTGACTGGAACTGTTTGTTTCATTCTTGAGCAAATTAGTTTTGAATTCTAGAGATAGAAAGCAGTTCTAGGGAGAGAAAGTTGTCTTCTACAAGTTTTTGGGGCATTTGTTGCTAGATTCTCAATCTAGATAAGGTATTTGTTAACTTCTAGTCATTTTCTTCATTTTTCACCGATCGATTTCATGTTTTTTTTTTATCATTATTCATTACAGTTATTTGTTTTGATTGTTCTTGGTGAATTGTTGAAGTTTGTAGGTGATTTGTTGGAGAAGGATTGCCGGCTTGCCGGGTTTTGTTGGAGTTGTGGTGGAGTGTTGTTTATTTTTCCGAGTTGAGCTGAACTATACCCGTTATGCCTTATAAATGACCCATGGCCTCTATGAAGAGCACAAAACCCACAAAGAGTACCACCGAGGTGCCATCATCTTCGAGTTGCATCCCACTACCCGAGTCTGGCCGAATGCCTACCCCATTAGAGGTGAGGACTCGTCATTTGGCTGCAATAACTCAAGTTCAAACTTTTGACCAAACCCGGTTCAACACCTTCCAAGCCGAACAGTTTTATTAAATGGTCTTTACCAAACGAGGGGTGGTGGTTGAGCAACCCATTGACCCTGAGAGTTTCAGAGAGCCACTTTTTGATTGGGTTGGGGAGTTCAAGAGAAGGAGTTAGGGGACTTTTACTGAGTACTCGGGGGTGGCCATTATCACTTTGTGTAGGGAGTTCATGGCCAATATCCATAAGGCTGACGACACCTCGGGGAAGGAGCGTTTGGAGTCATAGGTTAAACGAACCCCCGTTGTTCTCACTCTGGACACATTTGTCCAATATTATGGTATCTTGAGGCTTGAGAAGTTTGCTTGGCCGAGGCTTGGACCAGAGGCTACTGAAGCTATTTGTAATGCGGTGCTTAAACCTGGAGCACCAAGACCTGGAAAGACCTAGACCAGGAAAAAGTTTTTGAATGAGAGATACCTACTTATGTTTATCTGGTCGTTTCATACCCTTCTGCCGTTTTCCTGGTTAGCTAAGATTTCTTTGATGAGAGCTCAATTATTATGGGTTATCAAGACGGGCCTTACCATTGACTTGCCACGTTACATGTTCATGCACTTGCATACCCCTTACACCAACCTATCACCTTTGGCTAGTATCCCTCACGGTTGCCTTCTGACTAAGCTGTTTCAGGTGTCCAAAGTAAAAATCCCTAGTAATGCCATAAAGGAAAAGTTTAAGGGTAAATTCACCTTCAAGACTATCTCTCAGTCTAAGGGGCAGTATGCTAGGCAGCTGGCTTCGGAAGGGGAGTTTTTACTGTCGAAGGAGGTGTGGAAGGCGCATGTGAAGGAGTGTCGGGACTTTGTGGCAGGGATGATAGAGAGGACGACGAGAGTGGAGGCTGTGTAGAAAGACCAATTGACTATCATGCATCGTCAGTCAACGTTAATGGAGGAGATCCTCAAGCATGTATTGGGACAAAAGAAGGACAACGAGGACAACGATGGCGACGATGATGAGGCCACTGATGATGATTAGAGAGAAAGAGTGTGTTCTCTGTTTTTGATTAGTTTAGATCTTATTTTACATTGTGATGTATTTCTTTTAGATCTAAAACTCTCTAGATGACTGTACATGATGATTATGCTATTGTCAGACTTATGGATGATTATGTTATGTACATTGCAATTCGGTATTTGAAATGACTATCTCAGGTACAATTTCATATTTATATCAATTACTATGAGATTGATCACGCCAGTTTCTCTAGTTCCTCGAGAATAATGCTTCCTTACCACATTAAGGTATTTATTGTTTATTGTGTTATATGTAGATATGGTGAGAATTCTGGACCTAGGACCATAGTTCAGTTAATGTCAATAGAATCTTTAAGTTGAGACTAATTGAAGGCATTCATTGGACTAAACTCTAGCTTAATTGTCGAGTTAACCTTTCATTATGATGCATTACAAGTTTTAGCCATGAAAGTATTACAGGAGAGATATCATATTATTAGGCATTGTGTTGTTATATGATATCAGGTGGTGATGATTTTGTGCATTTTTCATCTTATAATGTGGAGATTTTATTCCTTGTGAGCTTTAGAGCCTATTTATCGTCTTTTGAGAGAGATTTACATTTATTCAAGGTCATTTCATTGATTTTTCATTTATTGAATAGTTTCATTATGCTTGATTTCGATTTGCGTATTGAGTAATAGTTGAAGTTCTTGACACCTTATACTTTGTTGAAGTTTTAACTTGATGTTTTTTCGGATTTTAAGTTGAGGCCGTTTCATTTCTTCTAAGTCATTCATGTTTATTCTTTTTCATGATACTCGTGTACATATAATCTTGAAAAGTAGGTCAATGCTAAGTTATTCCCCATAATATGGAATGAATGCATTGTTTATAAGCTTGTGAAATTGTATGGAGTTAGAAACAGAAAAATAAAGGAAAAAGGAAAGAAACAGAAGAGAAGAGAATAAAAAAAAAAGAAAAAAAAAAGTAATAAAGGAGTGAAGGAAGTTGAAAAGCTCAATATTACTAAAGCGTTGGGGAAGTGGAAGTGAATGCATACTAGACATTATGTGTAATGCGTAATGCATATGTTGATTTCTATTATCTCTTCTTTTTTCTCCATTCTCGGCTCTTCTTTCATATGGCCTTAACGTATCTGGAATTACATGAGTTATCAATTCTTTGGAGTATAAGTCATCAATGTCGATTTTCTAATTGTACTTAAATAGCAAATATTCTTTCATGAAGCTATGCCAAGTTCAATATACTTACAATTTATCAGTTTTTTATGATTGGAATTGCTCTTATTACATGATTTCTACAATTATTCTTATAAGGAGCTTTCCCTTGAGAGACCTACGTTTTCATATCTATGTAAGTCTATATCTGGTGAGAATTTAAATCAAAGTAGGAAGGATGGTGGTGTATGATTTTGATACACTTGAGTCATATTGCATTATTAGTGCATGTAATATGAATTTTTCTTGTAAGCTTTTGTGTCCTAACCATGCATGACTCATGATGGAGGTTGAATTGAGAATTACCTTAAATAAAGTTATCGTATGCCTCAATTATCTTTTTATCAATGATTGGTTGACATGTCTTGATGTTTGTGGGTATCATCACTGGAAATGCTCACGAAACACCACTCGTCCTCTAGGGGTAACCCAGGGATTTAAAAGCTTGGTGCATAGGCTAAATGCACTCATGACTCTTATGAAAGTGGAGATTATGTTTGATTTTCTAAATTTTGCTAGGGACCAACAAAAAGCTAGTTGGAGGGTGTGATTGCGCTCCAAAAATGCAATCATAACACTCTAACGTGTGCCATCGTTTAGGATTATAACTACCATGTTAGCTATATTTTAGTACTAATTGCTATATTCTAATTTCTACAAGAAATGGAGCTTAAAGCATTGCTGGAGGCCTGAGCACTAGAGCAGTCGTCTGGACATTGTTCGGATGTTGAAGCATAATGCTCGGACGGCTTGTGAAGGGATTCCAGGAGAGGAGATCTCACCATTTGGACGACCAAAAATGGCCTAGAATCAATGTCAGGACGACAACCCTAGATTAGCTTCGGATTTCACTGTTTCTTATTAAGTTTAGGATTCTAGCTTGACTATATATACTTTGCTCTTATCCCAAGAGGAGGGGTTTATTTTTTGAGAGGTTTTTAGAGTTTTTTAGTCTAGAATAACTTAGATTTAATTAGTTCTTGCAATCTTTGTATTCATATTTCAATTCAAGTCCAATTAAATTCAACTTTTTTAGATTCGTTGCATTGAATTCAAAGTTCTTGTTCGTTTTTTGCATCAGACTTAGATTTTCACTATTTTGTCAATTACTCCAAGTTTCTCCATGGATGATGATGATTAGTTAAACCTATCCATCTCGAGATTGAGAGTGAAGATCAATTGATGATCTTGGATGAACGAAGGAGGTAACGTTCTTGATTTTAAAGTTAAATTTTCTGGTTATTCTTTCTTCTTCTTCTTTGTTTTAGAAAGTTTCGAAAACCTGGACATATGATTATGTTCGGTAACATTTATGCGTGAATCTATATTCATTATATGCGATGCGCAAATTGATAGTACTTATCATTGATTCTAACAACCTAATTTATTCTAGAAGTTGAAGTTTTAAAGAACATTTCGTTTTATCGCTTAATTTTTTGAATTTGAGACTCGCGACGTAGTCGAAGGATTTGAGTTATCAAATTACCTCCTTCGGAATCCCGAAACTTTTCTTTATTACTTCAAAACCAAATCTTTTTAAGTTATTCACTTTTGCTTTCGAATTAGTTTAGATAAACAAAACTTTCTCAAAATAATTAGATTTGTATTTCCTTTTTAGAAGCAATTTGTTTGGATTCTAGTGAGCGATAGAGGGAATTGTTCACGTTCTTTTTGTCTTGCGTAACCTGCTCCTTGTTGGATCGATCTCGTACTCCGAGTATTTATTACCTCGCCATCCTGCACTTGGGATTATCTCGAGCACACATTTGGTGCGTGTCACTCAGGATCTACTCAAGGTAAATTTTGTAAAATTGCTCAAGTGTAGTTGATCTATTCGTTCCCTCTAGGTTTTTATTCTTTCTATCTTTTATTTATTCAGGCTGCTACCAGGCTTTCTGTCCTGAGTGCCAAGTCAACAAGTTTTGAGAAGGCCTTTGTGGAGTAGAGGCACACAACTGACCACACTCTAGCTGAAGTTGCTTCTCTAAAAGTGAGACTAAAAGAGGTTTCTTCAGAGAAGGACAAGTTTCAGGGGAGCACGCTGGCCCTGCAAGAAGAAAAGACCAAGTTGACATTTGACTTGGCCAATGAGAAGGTTGCTAAGGGGGCTTCCCAAAAGAGGCTCGCTGTTGAGAAGACGGCCAAGAAGGCTACCTAGGCTAAGGTAGTTGCCTTTCCTACCCAGGTGGAGGCAACCATCAAAAAGGCCTTTAAGGTGTATCATCAGGGAGAGGCTTATCAATTGGCCCTTGGTGAGGTCTACATATAAGGCTTTATTGAGGCCAAAGGGATGGTTGCTCAGGCTCATCCTGACCTGGACCTCTCCTCTATTGAGCTCGTCCCTGAGGATGATACTGTCTCTATGGCAGTTGAAAAGAGTAAGGCAACAAAGAAGGAAAGGGCAGTAGAGAAAGATGATGCCCAGTCATAGATCCCCTCAACAAATAAGTAGTTCTGTTGTATAATTTTTCTTTTTGTATTTTTGGATTTTGCCTCTGCAGTGATTTTAATGTAACACTGCCCTGGCTCTTTTTGTAATCTATCAGTTTGGTCAATGAATATATTTGTCATTTCTTTCTAATTTTGTTAATGAGTGAAACTTCTATCTTTTTGCCAATGAATAGATGCTCTTGTCTTACTCTTGCACAGATGTTTATGCTGGGCCATCATTTTGTTTGCTTTATGGTACCCTTTTTGGTAAAGTTTGCCTCTGGGCCAAATTTTGGCAAGCGTATATTGCCTTTTGTCGTCTTAAGTCATTTTTTCGCTCAAGTGTAAATACTCAGTCAAGCGTGCTCGCCTTCTCTTCCTTTGTCTATTCAGCTTTCTAGATTAGTATAGCATTCTGTTTAGCCATCTACCTATTCGGCCTTATCAATCAAACATGATTTTTGCAGCGGGCATTGAGCATTGGGGCACTAGACTTTTGACTATTCGGTCTAGTGACTGGATAGGGCCTTTGTAGGGGGCATTGAGCCTTGGGTACTCAGCCTCTGCCTATTCGGTCTGGTGACTGAGCATGACTTTTGTAGTGGGCGTTAAGCCTTGGGCACTCAGCCTCTGCCTATTCGGTCTGGTGACTGAGCATGACTTTTGTAGTGGGCGTTAAGCCTTGGGCACTCAGCCTCTGCCTGTTTGGTCTTGTGAATGAACAGGATTTTTGTAGTGGGCATTAAGCCTTGGGCACTCGACCTCTGCCTATTCGGTCTTGTGACTAAACATGACTTTTGTAATGGGCATTAAGCCTTGGGCGCTTGGCCTCTGCTTGTTCGGTCTAGTGGAGCAGGACTTTTGTAGTGGGTATTAATCCTTGGGCACTTGGTCACTACATGTTCAGTCTGTTGATTGAACAAGACTTTGGTTGTGGGCGTTAAGCCTTCGGCACTTGGCTTTTGCCTGTTTAGTTTGGTGACTGAGCAGGACTTTGGTAGTGGGTGTTAAGCCTTAAGCGCTTAGCCTCTGCTTGTTCGGTCTTGTGACTGAATAGGGCTTTCGTGTGACATCCCTTGCAAGAAAAAGTTGAAGGCATTCATAGAATTGAATTAAAAGATTTGTAGACAAAGTTTTTGTAGGATAGCAGTTTCTCATAAATCTTTACATTTGCTATTACATCTGGGGGAGAAAAGAGTTGCTCACACATAGTATTTTCTCAGGTGCTGTGCATGCCAGGGATGAGGCAATTCTTTGCTAGGTGCCCTTCCTTGTAAAGCCAATCACCTCGTAGGGTCCCTCCTAATTGGGGCTAGGCTTTCCTTCCTGGACAATTCTAGTGGATTGGTTAACTTTCATCAAAACTAATTGTCCTCGCTGGAAGTCCCTCAAGCGTACCCGACTGTTGTGGTATTGACACATCTACTGCTAGTATGAAGCCACTTTGATTGTTGATTGTAGCCTTTTCTCTTCCAATAAATCTAGGTCAATTGCAAAGGCTTCATTATTTGTCTCCGAGTCGTAGTCCTAAGTCTTTAGGCTTGGGAGGTCGATCTCAGCCAGTATAATCGCTTTTGTTTCGAAAGTAAGAGAGAAAGGGGTTTGTCCGGTGGAGACTCTTTTAGTGGTTCTGTAGGCCTATTGGATACTGGGGAGCTTTTTTGTCCATAATCCCTTTGCCTTTTCTAACTTGGTCTTTATGATATTGAGGAGGGATCTGTTGGTGACCTCTACTTGTCCATTTACTTGGGGGTGCTTTGGTGTGGAGAAATGGTGGCTATTCTACAAGTTTGAACACAAACTGCTGAATCATTTCCGTTTGAACTACTTCCCATTGTCATTGATGACCACCTTTGGGATCCTAAAGCGGCACACGATGTTTTTTTGGAGGAAAGTGGCCATTTTTTACTCTGTGATAGTGGTGAGGGCTTCTGCTTTAACCCACTTGGTAAAGTAATCGATAGCCACTACTGTAAACTTGTTTTGTCCTCTATCCAGGAGTAACAGACCCATGATGTCGATTCCCCACTGGGCACAAAGCCATGGGCTCTAGATGGGAGTCAATTCTTGGGCAGGTTGCCTGGGGATGTTGGAAAATCGCTGGAACTTGTCACACTTCTGTACGAACTCCTTGAAGTCCCTATTAATGGTTGGCCAGTAGTATACTGCTATGAAGATCATATTGGCTACGGAACGTACTCCAGAATGGTTCCCACATATTCCTTCATGGATTTCCTTCATGATATAGATAGCCTCTTCTTCTGTGGTGCACCTGAGGAGGGGGAGGGTGTGCTCCTTTTGTACAAGATGCCATCAAGTATTACATAGTGGCTAACTCTAAACTTGACTTTTCTTGCCTCCATCTTTTTTTTTTTGGGAGGGTGTTAAGTTCCAAGTTATTTTTGATTGGTTTTGCCCATAAGGCTTCTGTTTCCACAGCATTGACTTCTGGGGTTTGGATGCTCGATGAATCAAGGATCTCCATGGGCACTTCGGGGTCGAGCTCCTCTGATGCCACAATTATTGCTAATTGGTCGGCCTCTTTGTTCTCCAGTCTGGGGATTCTCTGCAGCAATATCTTAGAGAATTTTCTGGCTAAGCTTCTAGCAATCTGGCAATATTCCTTCATTTTTTTTCCTATTGCTTCATATTCTCTCTAGATCTGCTCGATTCATAAGCTGTGAGTCCCCCCTAACTGTTACTTACTCTACTCCCATTCTTTGAGCGATCCGAAGTCCAATGATAACGGCCTTAGATTCTACTTCATTGTTGGTCACTGGGAACCTCAACCTGAGAGTATACTTCACTTTGTGTCCATTTGGGGTGACAAGAACAATGCCTGCCCCACTTGACTATTCAGTGGAGGAGCCATCAACATCCAATATTCAGTTGTTTTCAGTATTGTCTACATTGGGTGGGTTGTTGGGGAGGGTTGTAAATTATATAATGAAATTTGCTGTTGCCTGTCCTTTAACAGCCACTCTTGTTTGTACTGAATATCAAATTAACTATGCTCTGCTGACCACTTCATAAGACGCCTTGAAGTTTCAGGCTTGTGTAACACTTTCTTGAGGGGTTATTAGTCAGGACCACGATTGAATGCGCTTCGAAGTAAGGCTTGAGCCTCTATGCCGATGTTACCAGAGCAAAGGCTAGTAACTCTATCTTTGGGCACCTCTCTTTTGCTCCTCTATCATTAAAGTCTCTTTGACACCATCCCCCTTAAGGGAGGCCATGTAACATTCCCTTGTCGTCACCTGGTCGCCCTTCACTCTTCCTACCCCTTGCTCGGTCGAGTATTTCAGCCTTAAGTGGTTGGTCGAGGTTACTGTCTTGAATTGATTCAGGGTTGTTTGCCTTAAAATCATGTTGTAGTCTGAAGAGTAATTCACTACCAAAAAATTGACCAGCTTAGTGGCCTGCTGGGGTCCGTCTCCTAGGATGACTGGCATTTCTAAGGATCCTAATAGGGTACCCCTGTCTCTGGTGAATCCCACCAAAAGGGAGGTCATGGACTTCAAGCCTTCTTTCTGTATCTATAGCTGCTCAAATGCTGCCCATAAGAGAATATATGTTGAACTGCCACTATCGATCAAGATTCGCTTGGTTAGGAAATTGGATATAATGGCGCTGATAGCCAGGGCGTCATCGTGAGGTTGGCATAGCTTCGTAACTTCTTCCTCGGTGAATACGATGTTGGAAGATTCTGCACGGGGCTTCTTGCTCGGCCTTTTTATCGTGAACACTTCCTATGTGTGTCTCGCCCTCTGGACATGAATTTTTTTGGCTGATGAGGACTCTCCCCCTTTAGCAAATCTGCCTGTGATGACTCAAATCTCTCTGATTGGGCGTTGGTGTTATAAGGTTCTATCTGGGCTCTTTTGTTCTACAGCTCATGGCCTGTAATGCCCCTGACCTGCCACGTACCTTCCCAGATGACCCTGCCTTATAAGATTTTCGATTTGCTACTTGAGATCAATGTAGTCATCAGTGTAGTGGCCATAATCCCTGTAGAACTGGCAATATTTCCTTTGGTTTCTCTTTTCCGGAAGGCTCCTCAGTCTCTCGGGCCATTTTAGGTCTGGATCATTTTTTATCTCGTTCATGACATGTTCCAACAATGCTGTTAGGGGGGTGAAGTTACAGTCGAAGCTAGTAAATCGACTTCTTATTCCCACTGTTCGGGCTGTTGGTCTGTCATTTTTTGGGGTCTTCTTTTCTTTATCTTCCTTGTTGTCGTCAACTGGCCTTTTTTTTCTTCTCGGGGTGAAAGTTGGTGTCCCTATCTCAGTCACGCCTCACGTTCATGGCATCCACCGTATTCATGTGCTTCTGGGCTCTAAGTATAAGGTCAACCATGCTCTTTAGGGGCTCTTTGGCTAACAAGAACAAGAACTTGTGAGTTCTCAGACCGCTTATGAAGGCCGTAACTACGCTCTCATCATCGACATCATCCACTTCTAGGGTTTTTAGGTTGAACCTAGTGACAAACTCCCTTAGTATCTCTTCATTCTTTTGCTTCACATTGAGTAGGCAGTTAGCTGTTTTCCTTTGCCTCTGGCCTCCAATATAGTGTCCCGCGAACAACTTATTAAGCTGGACAAAGGAACTGATAGTGGAGGGTTAAATCCAGTTGAACCACACTCTGGCAGCTCCTTTGAGAGTGATTAGGACAGCTTTGTACATGATCTCGTCTGGGATGACCTACAGCTGCATTAAAGCCTTGAAGGTCTCCAGATGGTCTAAGGGGTTCTTAGTCTCGTCAAACATCTCTAGGGTTGGCATTATGAATTTTGGTGGTAGGCAGACTCCCATCACAGTCTGGGTGAAGGGGGAGTCAGTTCTATTTTCTAACTCCTATATGATGTTTGGAGTCTTCGTCTTGACGGCCTCCATGACCCCCGTCAGCTAAGCTTGGAGGGCTTTGATTGGTTCATCCTAGGCAGGTAGATTCTCCATTCTCTCCCCCACAACTTCTGTATACTGGGGGGTACTTTCGAAGGAGTGAACTTGGGGCATAATTGTGGGCTTCCTCCGGCTGGGCTCCTCTGTTTGGGGGTGGTGCGCCTTTTGGTGCCAACGCGCCGTCGCCTAGAACGATGGGGTCTTCATTTGTGGGGTCGGCATCACCGTTTCTCTCTCCATCTCTTGGTTAGTCCCTAGGTTGTTGGCCTCCTTCTGATACGGTGGGGAGTCACTGAAGCAACTCCTGATTCTGGGTTATCAGCATCTGCATGCTAGCTAGTACGTCGGCCATTTGGGTTTCAAGGGTTATAACTCGGTTTGCACTTTAATCCTCCATTCTTTATGGTGGATGTGAAACACTGGACCTAGTTAAGACCATGGAAATGACGAAAATTCAAGTTCCCACAAACGACACCAATTGATAGATCAGTAAACTTGTAATGTCTGCGCCAGGTTTTGTTGAACTACTCCGGTTGACTACGAAGAGAAGCTAGGTTAAAGAACACCGGTGTGGTGCCCACCAAAGACTCTCTAATGCCAAAGTTAGATTTTGGGAGGATAAGCATGCAGAGTTTCAGCTAGGGTTTCGTATGTGTACCTTGGGGAGGAAGATTTAGGTTGCCTTTTATACTGGCACGGTTTTGGAGTGGTCCCAAGAGTATTTGTAGGTAGGCAATGGAAATGGTAATCTTTCCATGTGGCGGCAGTTTGTTGAGTGATTAGGTCCTTGGCAAGGTAGAGGACATGGTTGTCCCCCTACACGTGGCACCTCCTTTGGGGTTTGTCAGACTGATGACAGCTTGGTGGGGAAGGTGGTTGTCCTTACCAGTGGGTTACTTGCAGCGGTGATCCCCACAGGTTGGACGTGTATGACAATCGACATCTTTCTGCCTAGTATTACGTGCTCGGTATCAGATTGATCGGCATAGATTTGTTTAGCATCCTCCGGCTTAGTGTTGCTTGAGTACCATGTTATCTGTGTCTTTCCCGATTTGGTTCCTTGGAGAGGCACGATCTACCTTTCGCTAGGACTCTAGTAACCTATTGTCAGATCGGTCTCCATCAAATGAAGACAAGTAAAGAACAATAATATTTTCTAAAAATTACCTTCAGTTTTATGGTTGCTAATATTTTTTTTCCATTTCACATAAAAAAAAAATGGGGAGTTGAAGTTTCGAGCCCATTATTTTGTTTGCATGGCAATTTTCATAATTATGGTTGAAAATTTTCTTTCGATTTATACTCGTAGAAACCTATGTTATGTATACACGGGGCCTCAAAAGCAAAGAAAAACTGTAAAGGAAAAATAAACGTTTTAACTAGAAAAGGAACACTCAGAGCTTAGCTTTTGTCAGAAAATATGTTACATATATAAACCAACTATAAACTCCTTTGGCTTGATAGAACTGATTTTCAAATTTTATGTTTGCCTAAATCTAATGCCTGACATCTAGTTCAAAAGTAAGATTCAATAATTCTTTACAATTATGTAAAAATATCAATTCAATTATAAAATGGGCTAGAAATATGTAAAACACAAATTTAATATGATGAGTTTTTGTATTTTGTTTATGAAGTTAGAGTAAGAAAATTGGCATAACTCACTTAAGGGTAAACAATCATTTTAACGCTCCAACTTTGTCTGAGATTTTAGTGTCATTCTTCAAATTTGATTTTTCCTATTAAGCCCTTCAACTTTTAAAAGAAAGTCAATGTAGTCTAATTTTTCAAAATAGGTAAAAAAAAATTAAAAATTAATTACATTTTGACCATCTACATTATAATTTAATATCATTTTATTCCTTTGAACTAAAAATAGTTACTTTTTCACCATTATAAAATTTAAAATTAGGGGTTTGTTTAGTGAAAACTCTATACTAATCTTTGAAGTAAAGAAAAATATAATACTTTTATGGCTATGAAATATATAAATCATCTCAAAATGCCTAAGAAAATGGTGAAAATTAATAATAAAATATTTCTATGTGGACCACCAATTATTGACCATGTCAATATTGAAGAGATGTTTTGAACTAAATATTTGTTGACCTGAGGCAAAAAAACACTTATACTATATCAAATTAGAAATTTTACAAGTGCATTTATTCTATTTGTTAATAGTGTCAATACAAACTTAAATTCGATTACTTCTGGGAGTAAAATGCAACGACTTTTAGTTTAATAGGGATAATAAAATTGAATCATAGTTGAGAATGTCAAAGTATATTTTATTTTTAATTGTTTTAAAATTATACTAAAGAGATCAAAATTGAAAGATGACATTTAAGCTTGAGGCAAAGTTAGAATGATAAAATAATTATTTATCCTCTATTTAACTGTCTTTTTATTGAATTATGTAGTAGTGTACCTCTCATTTTTAGACATATTAATTAGTTTTAATCTCTATTAATATCATTAACTTTTCGTGCGCATGACAACTATTCCTAAAGGATTTGTTACTAGCAGGTGTGTCTTGAGCATTTATGTATTCTGCAACTTTAAATTTATATATTCCTACTAATAGGAATGGCAATGGCCGGAGTGGGGCGGAGATTGGAATCTCTATCCCCATCTCCACTTGAAAAATTTACCTCTATTTCTATCTCCATCCCCACTTGAATAGAGGTAGGAACCTCTATCCCCACCTCCTCGCCCCCACCCCCACCCCCGCCCCACCCTCGCCTTGAGCCCGAGCCCAAGCTCAAGAGTTTTTCACTATTTAATTTGTTTACAAACTGTTAATTTTTAAAAATTATATATCTATTCCACATCAAAATTTATTTTGTATGTCAACCAAAATTTTAAAATAATTCTATGAAAATAGTATTCTTGTCTAACCTTCTTTCTAACCTTGCTATTCTTGTCTAACCTTCTATTTAACAATCCCATGAAAATAATTTTAAAACAAGTTGCTACCATTTGCTATTTTTGTCTAATCTTTTATCACCAATACAAATTCTTTTTCTGTCATGCCACCTTACTAAAACACTTCTACACCAGTAGAAACTAATACTTTCATAATGGTTTAGCTTAGATTTTTATTTTAAAAAAATTGCCTGTATAGAAAATAAAAAATAAAAAATTTTAAAGCAGAAAAACGGGACGAGACAGGGAAAAACCTTGGTCCATCCCTATCTCTATACCCGTATAAATTTTTATTTTAACCTTTATCCCCATTTTGAATCCTCCATACTCTCCTTAAACAGGACATATTTGGTCAGATCTCCACTTTTTCATGATTCACTGCCATTCCTATATTTGTAATAAATATACTATTTGATGCAATCCAATGGCGTAATTTGATCAAGTCAATTTGCAAATTCTTATGATTTTTGTCCGGGTCGACTGAATATGATTTGAGGCCTTGAGTGATGATTTTAAATGAGTCTCTTTATATTTTTTAAAATTGATTTATAATTATTATATTTGTAAGTTGGTGTTTTTTATTTTTTTAAAGTTAATTAGTATGCTAATTTTTTGACCATTTTTTATAAAAGTCATTTTTTTCATTTAGACCAAGACCTCTTTTTCAAAATAAAAAAATTGTAAAAACTACATAGAGCTTTAAAACTATGTAAGGTTTTGAAAATTTTGGAACCTTAAATTTTTTTTTTTGTACAATTCTTTTTGTTAAGCCAATATTTTTTAAAGTTAACTAGGGGAGTTTATTTTATGCCTTTTTTTTTGGACGAATCTCCTTTTCTCACCTAGATTGAGGCATTGTTTTTTTCTAAAACAGAAGATGTGAAAACTATTTAGGAGTTTGACTATAAGATGTAATGTTTTAAAATTTTGGGACCTTGAAATATTTTTTACTTGGATAGTGTACTAATCATTTATTGAGCAGAATTTTTTTTTTTCTTTTGAAGTTCACTAGTATAATTATATTTTGGACTCTCTTTTTTCTAAAAGATAGTCTTTTTTGTCATTTGGACTTAGGCCTTTTTTGAACCAAAAAAAAAATGTGAAAACTATATGGGGTCGGATCTAAAAAATTTGGGGTATTAAAAAATTGGACTCTTATTTTTTTAGCAGATAGCTTTCTTTCATTTGGACCGGGGTCTTTAATAAAAAATAATACAAAAATTATATAGAGTCTTATTAAGATTTAAAAAATTTGAGATCTGAAATAATTGGAGGACTTAGACTATGGCCTTGTTAGCCTAATGGAAGAACTGGCCTTGAGTTTTGTTAAGAACTCATAAATGAATTATGTATCTATGGTCTTTGATAATCATTTTGCATAAAGTTTTCTCCTTTATATATAAAATCTCTTTGCTATGTGGGCTATTAATCGTTAATTTTTAGATATTAAGTTTACTGAATAAATAATGTTTTAAGTTCAGCAGTTGGGATTCTGGTCACGTCTTCTATTTAATTAAGGGCAAATTATATTTACCTACTTTGATGTTTGAGATTATTACAACCCACTCCCTGAGATTCTAGAAATTACATCTCCCTCCTTTGAGGTTTGAGGTGAGTTACATTTTTATCTAGATATTAAATTTTTTAACAAAATATATGTGATGTTAGCAAAAAAACATGTTTATTACTTAAACTGTCCCCAATGTGCATGAAATGACATAAATATGATTTTTCTTTTGCTTCTAAAATTAATTTGTATGTTAATTTTTAAAATTTTTGTTTTTTCCCCAAATGTTAAATCTTTTTTTTCCACGTGTGTTGATTTTTTTTTTTTTTATAGTATGTAGGATCTATTTGTCATGTCATAAGCAAAAAAAAAATTTTTTATTTGTCATTTCATGTACATTAGAGACAATTTAGATAATAAACCTGTTTGTTTTGCTGACATCACATATATTCTGCTAAAAATTTTTATATTTGGATAAAAATGTAACTTACCTAAAACTAAAGGGAGGGCGATGTAATTTTTAGAATCTCAAGGGGTGAGTTGTAATAGTCTCAAACCTCAAAGGAGGTAAATGTAATTTTTCTTTTAATTAAATCGCTTTTTTTTTTCTTGTTTTTTTTTTTCTGATTGCCAAAAGTTGACCTTATTCTATAAGTCTTAACATTTTGAATTCATCTGTTGAGTACGCCGACATGATTTGTAAATGAAAAATATGATGCGAATAATTCTTATGTTAATTATTAATTAAAAATTTTAGTACATAGCAGGGGCTACCAAACAATGGTTTCTTAAGCAAACTTCATGAGATTTTCAACTTTGGGTTTATTCAGGTCAATCAATCTAGTACTATTATTACTAAGATAGGTTAATTTATCCACTGCCTTCAAAATGAAAATGGAAAATCAATCTAGTACTGCCTTCAAAATGAAATAACACAAATTTGACCAAAAGTACCATCAAAGTTGGTGTGGTCACCCATAGGTAGATAGTTGCCACAACTTGAAAGCTTGTCATTTAACTCAAAAATTTAAATTATTAAGTAGTGCTGCTTACTCTCATTACAAGTTTAAAGATCTTATTTTTCCTATCCGATGTGAAATCGTAACATATTCTCCGACTTGAACTCATGAAACCCTTGACGCAAGTCGAATCATCTTGTCTATTCTTTTATTAGAGTGTGTGACGTAAAATCAGATCAAAAGTTGAATCACTCTAATAATACTTGTTATCAGTCGGGCACATATCATCTATCTTAATAGCTTAAGCTTTTCAATAGAATGAAAAAAGGTCGACACGTGACATAGCACATTAGGAGATTTTGAATTTGGTGGCTCATTTAAGGTCGTGATTACTTTTGTAGTTTGAAACAGATATCTTCTATTTTGTAGTCCGGACGAAGTAGCGGTGGCAAGGGAGAAACCTTGTACAGACGAACTAGTAATTTCTTGTGTGAGTAATTATTTTCCCTCAAACATGACGTCCTTTTATTTCTTTTATTTGTACCCTTCAGTTTTTATGTGAGAAAAGTTAAAAGCTAATTATATTTTGACCCCTTCATTATGATTTAATATTACTTGCCCTCTTAATTTAATAATTGGTACATTTTTGTTTTGCATACTGTTAGAATTTATAAATTTGTGTATATACTGATAACAGGATAACAAATTGGCACATTAAACCTTATTGGTTTGATACCTCATAAAAATATATTTTTTCTTTGGTGAACCGTATATAATTACAAAAATACCTAGATACATATTAGTGGGATCAATAACCGGTGATCAACAAAGGCAAGATTCCTTGTCTGATTTTGACCATTTTTCTTAGGCGGGACTTTCAAACTTTCGTAGCTCTAAAATCCCTCATTTTTTTTTTCTCTCTTTGCTTGGCATAATAATATGCAACTTTGGCCAAACATGCCTCGGCTTTAAATTTTAGTAGTCCGCAGTGATAATGCAACGATATGTAGTTAAATTGGATAAAGTGAATTTAAATAACAATATAGAGGCTCAAAATATAATTATTTCTTCATATTTTAAAATTTTGGACTACGTTAACTTCCTTCCAAAAATTCAAAAGTTAAATATAAAACAAAGTTAAGAGATGACATTAAAATTAAAAACATATTTGTGGGGACAAAATTACTAATATGTAATGACCATTTTATCTACTTTGAACCATATAAAATAGATTTTGGCACCTATAAAATGGAAAGTTATTACATATGTAAAGGGAAATTTTGGCACATCCACATATAAATTCTAGGAAGCACTGAGTTATTACTGACCCGAACAAATTATTTATGGAAAATGCTATTTTTTCAGAATTTTTGTATATAATTTTATACCAGAATGAAGTGGCAATGACAGTTTTATAATAAACTAACATCTTGATTGGTTCTTTATTTTAAAGTGATAGGCTCACAACTTAACCACATTAATCTGGTGATAAATTATATATGAATTTCGTATAACACTACTCATTATTTATACATATGACAAGGAATGCATGCGGAAGCCACACATGCATCTAGTATTGTGTGCAATCTGCAGGAGCAAAAGAGACTTGCTTCCTTCCAAGGTCGTACTCCACCTGAAAGTTCATCTGAGCCCAGTTTCCATACACACTCGAGTCACTAGGCAGCATTGCCAAGCAAGTTACAGAATCAAACATTCTGAATATGTTCAATGGCTTCAGCGTAACGTCGGCCCCACCCGTAAAATGGAACACCATCGTCATCTCAGGGACAGAACTGCTAAATGAATTTCTATCGTAACAAAGCTGGTAGGTCCCTTGCGGATCTTGTACTGAGTTCAAAGCAATGGCCTCTTTCACTGCAGCTTCCAAATCATTGTAAAGGCTCGACTCCAGCAAATTGAGTGTCGTTCCAGAGTCGATTACGATATTACCCTTATTGGCGGCCATCGGACTAATCTTCTTGTCCCCTACACTTATACCTTCAAGAGTCAGGTAGTAGAAAGTAGCCGAGTTGTCGGAAAGAAATGGAGTTGATACGACTCCTGGTCCGGATAGAACTGCATCACTTCCAAACTTCAGTTTGCTAGCGGAATTCACCGTCCTTGGCAACAAACAGTAGGAGAATTTCTGCTCAATTTGAGAACCCAACTGAGAAATTAGCGATAATGGCCCACCTCCAAGACCAACAAGTCCAGAGCCACGACGGGTGAATTTCCCACGGTTATTGTGTCCACAACCAAACACAGAATTGGGGAAGGCAGCGACTTGGCCATCTGTAGAATCAAAGGTGAAGGTTTCAGTGGCCAGGACTCCGTTGGTTTGTGAGCCGTCTCCATAGCCATAGGAGTATTGACACTCGTTTTTTGTATTGCCACATGAGCTTCTTGGTAAATCTTGACAAGGGTTTGAGTCACAAGAAAGCTCCATGTAAGTAGAAGATTTCATTGGATTGAAGTATGGTTGATCTTGGGGGTAACACTGTGGACAAGGTTCGCATTGTATCCATACAAGATCACTGCCTGTGTCTGCAATGGCGAGGACTTCAATTGGTGGGCTTCCAATGGAAAGCTTCATGAGGTAATCCGCACCATTCGGGATCACCACGGACTCAATTTTTTTTCCATCTATGGAATATTGGCGGAAGTGGGTTGCTCTGGCGATTGAGCGAAGAGCATCATTTCTTGAGAGGTCTCCAGGGGTGGCAGAATGGTTATAGAATGGAGAGAGTTGCGAGTCACGATGAATAATATCAACAGTGAACCCTTCAATTTTGGCTTCGACAAGAGATTGAAATGATAGATAGCATAAGATGACTATCAGAAAACGTAGTAGATAGTCCATAGTTATGAGGATTATGTTCATGGAGAGAGAGAGAGAGGGAGGGGGGCTGTGACTAAAGAGAATAGTGTGCCACTATTTATAGATGAAAGTCTGTGTAGAAAGTAATGGCGATAATATTATGATTAATGGCTATGGTTTAGTGAAAGAAAATGAATATCAATGCTAATAGTTCTGATGTCCTGTGGATATGAAATAGTTAGAATTTAATAGCATTCGAACTCATGGAACTACTAATAATAGAAGGGAAAAGAAGAAAAAGAAATTAAAACAAAAAAAAAAAAAAAAAGGGCTTTGCTTGCCTTGATATTTTGGCTATCATCAGCCATAGTATAATGCGACAAGGCATCAACGACTTTGCTCCAGTCAAGTTTGCTTCACTTCGTTGCCTTGTTAATCTTTCCAGACTGATGATTATGAGAGGTGAAGATGATTTTGTTTTATTTTTTGAGGGTACACCGAGGGGCTTTCACTGGACGGATTCCTTGCAACCTCAGTCCTTGGATAAAAAAGTTTTGAAAAAATGTGATTACCGATGATCATATTTTAAAAATCGAGGTTGTTCTGGGGACAAAATACTTATTGTAAATGTGGACTGGAGTTATTACAAATGTGAGATGTAATTATGTACAACAATACACTTACATTTTACTATAACTGTTATTATATTGAATACTAACTGTGATCAGTATAAATAATAATTAGAGTCAGTTCAAATAGTAATTACGCACAATCACGGTACTGAGACCGGAGCCATTCCAAAGTTCGTTTAAAACCTTTGTTTGAATGTTTTTACTAGCTTCCATTAACTTTTGAAACCTTTGATTAGGTATTTGTGGATTCCATCATCCTGAATAGGTGGGTTCAGATAAATGCTTATGAACAAAAAAAAAAGGTAAGTCACTTTAATAAACTGTCTTTCATCAGTCTTTCTTGAGAAAAATGCATATAGATATTTGCAAAAAGGTAAATCCTTATAAGTTGTTCATAAGGCCATTTGTCTATTGGAAAGTTAATTCCATGACTAATTTTCGAAGCCTATAAAAGAAATTTGCAAGCTGCAACAATATATGTCATTGCAGGGCCTTCCTGTGGAACATGCAGTTTAATTGATCAGCATTGCTCATGGATAACCAAAAAAAAAAAAAAAAATGTTCTCAAGTGCCTTCTTAATCAATTAGTTTACTTTCATTGTACACATTATTTTGGAAAGAAACAAGTCTTTATAAAGGCAGAAGCAGCATAAGCCCAGAATGGGCAGCTGCCCCGCTCAATTTTTCAAAAACCTTATTTTTTCCTATAATTAAATAAATATTTTTTAAGTTATCCCCTAAAATTTGTAAATTGCTCCTTAAAATTTCTAAAACCTTCATTTTTTACCTATAATATATATATATATACCTCTCCTAAAATTCATAAATTTTTTCCTCATATTTGTAAAAACTCCGTTTCTACCTATAGTTTTAGAGATATATCCAAATTTGTCCCCAAAAATTTGTAAATTTTTTTCTCAAACTACACAAACAAAAAAATTCATGTAAAATTTATAACCAAAATGATGTGCTTGAATAAGAGCCATTCACTTTAAACAAATTACGTATCATTATGACATTTAACTATAATAATTCTACCATCACATCATTTTGGTGGAGTTTTCTTTAAAAATTTGTTGAAAAAATAGCATTTTCTTTCCCAATTTGTCCACTTAAAATTTGTAAATGGCCCCTTACATAGTTATTTTATTTAGAAGTTTTCATTATATATAATATACATGAACTTTTATGTATCATACATATGAAGTTTAACTTTGATTAAAAAAATTCAAGATTTTAATTAATGATTGTTTATAAATTTTTTGGTTCTGTCACTGGCCCTTTAGAGCTTATTGAATCGTCCAGTCACCCTTTCTTGGAAAGTTAGTTATCAGGTCATTTCTTAGAAAGTTTAGTGATTAATTTTCGAAGCCTAACAAGCCACTGCAAGTTGCAACGACTTCACATTGATTGGCCTTGCTGTTGACATCTTCACGGTCCCTCTAGTAACAACTCAATTAGTTTTAATTCCTGTGATAAGCGTTGCTTTGCATACATCAACGACTTTCTTAAAAGGCAAACGTGTCCAAGGGTTTGTGGAAAATAGAAATGTTAAAAGGTCCCGCGTTTCTGGAAGAGGTAATGCTTTTCAAAAATACTATTTTGATTTAAACAAGAAAGAATTGCAAAAACTAAATTAATGGTTTCGTGGTGCTAGTATTAGGATTTAAAAATACTATATATTTTGATTCAAACAAAGAATGACAAATAAAAATCTAGAAATAAAGATGTGGAATCTCATTTAATTTTAATGGACCAAAGGTGGAGATTTTCGATTCTCAAGAGACTCAAACTTGAATATGCGTTATCACCACCAACATAAACTCCCATAGATGACAATTTAGGACCTGAATTTGGTTTTTCAAGATTTGGCCATCTTAAAACCTTGGCCTCAACCTCAATTGTGCCAATATTTTAATAAAAGCATTGTTAATGGATACAAAAATTTCTTTCGAGGTCATCTTAGATAGTGTTTGGAAAAGCATTACGTCTTCCAGAAACGCGGGACCTTTTAACATTTCTATTTTCCACAAACCCTTTGGACACGTTTGCCTTTTAAGAAAGTCGTTGATGTATGCAAAGCAACGCTTATCACAGGAATTAAAACTAATTGAGTTGTTACTAGGGGGACCGTGAAGATGTCGACAGCAAGGCCAATCAATGTGAAGTCGTTGAAACTTGCAGTGGCTTGTTAGGCTTCGAAAATTAATCACTAAACTTTCTAAGAAATGACCTGATAATTAACTTTCCAAGAAAGACTGACTGGAGGATTAAATAAGCTCTAAAGAACCACTGACAGAACCAAAAAATTTATTGACAATTATTAATTAAAATCTTGAATTTTTTTTAATCAAAGTTAAACTTCACATGTATGATGTATAAAAGTTCATACATATTATATATAATGAAATCTTCAAAATAAAATAACTATGTAAGGGGCCATTTACAAATTTTAAGTGGACAAATTGGGAAAGAAAATGCTATTTTTTCAACAAATCTTTAAAGAAAACTCCACCAGAATGATGTAACGGTGACATTATTATAGTTAAATGTCATAATGATACGTAATTTGTTTAAAGTGAATGGCTCTTATCCAATCACATCATTTTGGTCATAAATTTTATATGAATTTTTTTGTTTGTATAGTTTGAGAAAAAAATTTACAAATTTTTGGGGACAAATTTGGAAATATCCCTAAAACTATAGGTAGAAATGGAGTTTTTACAAATATGAGGAAAGAATTTATGAATTTTAGGAGACAAATTGGGAGATGTATATATATATATATATATTATAGGTAAAAATGAAGTTTTTAGAAATTTTAAGGAGCAATTTACAAATTTTAGGGGATAACTTAAAAAATATTTATTTAATTATAGGAAAAAGTAAGGTTTTTGAAAAATTGAGTGGGGCAGCTGCCCATCCTGGGCTTATATTGCTTCTGCCTCTATGAAGACTTGTTTCTTTCCAAAATAATGTGTACAATGAAAGTAAACGAATTGATTAAGAAGGAATTTAAGAACATTTTTTTTTTTTTTTTGTTATCCATAAGCAATGTTGATCAATTAAACAGCATGTTCCACAAGAAGGCCCTACAATGACATATATTGTTGCAGCTTGCAAATTTCTTTTAAAGGCTTTGAAAATTAGTCATGGAATTAACTTTCCAATAGACAAATGGCCTTATGAACAACTTATAAGGATTTACCTTTTTGCAAATATTTATATGCATTTTTCTCAAGAAAGACTGATAAAAGATAGTTTATTAATTAAAGTGACTTATCTTTTTTTTTTTATAAGGATTTTTTTGATACTTATGGAAGGGAAATGGAAAGGGAGAAAGAAACAGGAGGAAAATGTAAGGGAAAATAGATATCTTTCCTTTGTTTGATTTTTAAAAAAGGGAGAAAAAAATTAAAAAGACACTAATTTTCCACAATACAAAACAAACAAGAGAAGGGAATAGTCACTTTTTTTTTCCTCTCTTCTCTCCTTAAGTATCAAAAACAAACTTAAAGTTAATCAACGCGAGGCAAATGCCATGTGGGCTAAGAAAGGTGGGCCCCGTTGTTTATTTCTATCAATCACTGCTACTCACTTCCATTGATTCTTGTGGCTTTTGCTTAGAAAGTTTTAGGTGATGAAAATTAATCCGACATGCATTTGTTGGATGAACTATAAGGAAGAGGACCTTCTTTTTTTTTTCCCTTCTCATGAGGTGGGAGAATCTAGTCGAGGTAGTTAGGGCAAGGTAGAACTTTTAGAACCCACCTCTAATAAGTAAATTTTCTCGGAGATTGGAAAACACCCTAATTCACTAGCCTCGAGTAACTAGCCAGGCAAAAAGCTAAGCGTCAGAGGACGGATATAGTGTCAACAGTTTCCCTCCAAATACGCAGCCAAAAGGATTCAAACCTGAGATTGTTGAAGAGCACGTAATGGTACACCTATAGTTGGCTTTGTTGGGAATTTATACTAAAAGACATGCTTTGTGTAGTGACTTTAGTATTTATTAATAAATTAGTTATTCCATTTTAATGAGAATCTGTGTGAGAAATGTTTGCATTGCGTTATTTATTTAATGATTATGCATGCGTGTCTCTTATTCTATATAGTAGATGATTTGGTGTGTAGAGTATGACTTACACACGGAAGATCAAATCATCGGTTCTTATGGAATATAAGTTAATCGTTCACGGTCTTAGATGGAAATGGACACACAATCAGTAGGACTGTAGTACAAGGTTTTAATAGGTCTGTCTTGACTGTGGGGAATGGTATAGTTCCAACTCCTTGCACTAGTACACTTTGTGTGTATTGAACAGGACCGTGTTGGGGTAATTGTTTTTATACTGACTATATAAAACAATTAATACCTCATGATTATTATGAGTGCTTATGCTCTTAATCCTAATATAATAAATAGACACGTGCATGTAGTATTTATTATTTTGATTCACAGAAGAGTGAGATTCTTTGAGGGTCAATAAACTCAGTGAGTTGGACAATAACATTACGTGGATGTTGAATATTTATTATTGATGGAATCCACGTCCCCGTATAGGGATTGATGATACCCCCTTGAGGAAGCTTATAAGTTTTGATTATGTCAAACCTTGCAGGTGGATTATGAATCCGACATATCAAATATGTTAAGTGGAAGGTCTCAAGGAATTAAATAAGTCTATTAAATTTAATTGTCAGTAATTTAATTTAATAGACGGGTATCTGTAATTTTAACGTGGGGAGATAAATAAGCATTTAATAATATGGAGCTCGAAATATAATTTCTAGTATAACAGGGAGTGCAATTATAATTTGTTAGTGGTATAAATTATAATTTACGTAAATAAGGATTAATCCTGGTTGGATTAGGAGTCCTTATTTGCGTAAGAAGCCCTAGTTATACTAATCCTATGGTCCCTGTTGTAGCCTCTATATATATACGCGCTCTAAGAGTTGCTAGGGTTACACACTTTACACATAATTGAGAGATACACGATTTTGTGAGGAAAAGAAACCCTAGCAGCAGCGAGCCCACTCTCTATAGAGCAAGGCGTGTACGAGGAATACAGCAGAAGTCCGAAGGTTGAGTTCGAGCTTGCTGATTCGTGTTTGGTGCTGATTCTTGTTTTAGGGATTAAACCAGGGAGATCTCGAAGGTACGATTCTAATCACGTAGATTAGGCTATGCTAATCAGATCAGAATTTTTGGTAGTATGCGTATACACTATAGCCAGGTTGTGGGAAATTCCGCAGTCCCCAACAAGCTTAAGATAATTTGAGGGCTAAAGTGGCAACTATAAATGAGACTTTTATTGAAAAAAGTTTGAGACTTTTTAAACTGAATGTGAATTGGAATAAACCAACTTGTATTCTTCGATTTCACAAATAGAATGTAAATCGAAAAAACTACTCGTAAATAATTCACGAATAACAAAAACATTATACTTTATTCAATTTAACATTTCAATATTATATAAAGATAATACATTTTAACCACAAAAAATGAAACAAAAATCAATCTATATAAAAATTCAAAAATATTACCTTGACAAGCCAGTTGATTGGTGATGCCATTCGTAGGCTTTAACAATTTGGTTTTCAGCTTAAAACTTTGAGAGAGAGAGAGAGAGAGAGAGAGAGAGAGAGAGAGAGAGAGAGAGAGAGAGAGAGAGAGTGTGTGCCTTCTCAGCAACTATACGTTAGAAAGAGTTGTATAAATTAGACTTTTGACTTTCCTTATATTTATGATAGTGTATGTAATTATATTTTTCTAAAAATTGTGTTTTTTTTAAAGATAACTAGTGTAATTGATTTGGGCATATTTGCACTTCTCTTATGTTTTTGTTTTCATTTAGACTGAGGACTTTTTTTTGTTTTTCTTGTGAGCCTTTTTTTTTCTCTGTAAGAAATCGTGAACAAATGCAAAAGCAATGGATTATATCCATATCATAGTCACTTTAAACCATAAAATCAAAGATGATGTTCTACGCACTACTTGACTCTACAGTGGTGAGTATCATTGCAATAAAGAACAAATACTGTTTTCCCACAACATAGAAAACTTATCTCATGGTCTGCATATTTACAGAGAGAAGAATAGATAATGGTCAAAAGTTCTTTAACTTTGGTTGCACTTAGGGTATATATAAACACCCAAGAGGCACCTATGAAAAGGTACCAACCAATTGGACATGTTTGGTCTTTAACAGACATATTTGTACCCATATGGTTACTTGATCGACCCACCATGGGCGCTTGGTTTGGGTCCATGACCCAACCCAAATACCAATATCTCCCATTTGCACATGGTGAACAATTCTATCATCGAGTCAGAGAATTATTATGAAGATGACTGGCAAATTTAAGATGCATTCTTTTTTATAGACTTCTTGTGAGTCGAGCTATTCTGGAGGTTTTAGGCTTTTTATTTGCACTAGTTTGGTTATGATCCAGATAGTGAGGTGTTGAATGCTATCGGGCTACGACATCAGAGCTTTGTGTTTGAAGGCACCTTAGGATCCTAAGAAAGTTTAGGGAGATACCCCTTAAACTTGTACCTATCTCAATATTTTGTTAGTCAATATCAAGATGTAATAGCCTAATTTTAATAAATGACATATTATATTCATTCTTATTGCTTTGTCATGCTAAGTTTAGAAATTTGTTACCAAGTTTTCCATAAGTTTGCATCTCTTGACCCATTGTTGAGGCATGAGAGATTTTTCCATTTTTGCTGAGATTGTTTTGTTGCTACTACTTGAATTGGTGATTGGGGGAGTTGACTCTTCTCTTTTTATTTTTTATTTTTTAAACCGTTTTGCTACTCATACCCTTGCGAGTTTTCGTGAATGCCAGTTCTACCATTTTTGCATATCAGCGCCTATTTTTGAGTTTTCACTGGGTCAGTAGTTTTATATCTTACCATGACCCTATTCTTTTACCCATAGCACCCTAGAGGATTTTCACTATGTCCTCATGCCATTGTATTTCTTTTGATTTCTCTCATTGATGCCAATGAAAAGGACTCTGAATGAGGATAGGGATGCTGAGTGTTCAATTGATGCTAGGGGCTGTTGTTAACTGATGTAGCATCTGCTTTGGTTAAAGATTGTTGAGGCTACTTTTGACAAAGGTGTATTGAACGTAAAGTGTAGCTAGGATAGAAGTTGTTTTCTTAGAACTCATTATGTTGAATAGAGTATTTTTTTAGTGCAATCATCTTCCTTTGAAGAATAATGATAGCAATAACTGATCTAAAAGGTCTTTCTTTGGAACCGTAATGTAGGCCATGGATTAGGTTGTAAGAATTGAAAGAGTTTTTAAGGCTCAAAGTACATACTAGGGTCCTGTTTATCCTGTGGTGATCCAGTTCATACAAACATGTCTTTTAAGGAACTTCTTGAGTCTTTTGGCGACACTGAGCTCTAATAATAGTTTTTTTTTAATTTTGATTTTTAATTTTAATTTAGTTTAATATATATATATACATGAGAGTTCCATTGTTCCTTTTACTCTATTTTGTCTTATCTAAACCTCCTTAGTGTGAGGGGAGACCACATGGGCTTTTTGAAGGAAATCATTCAGCTCAATGGGCTGTCAATGGCTTTCATTTTTAGTGTTTTTTGAAATAATAACAGAAATGGTGGCCTTTTTTCCTTTCAATAATTGTTGTCATTGCTCTGTTAGAGTTTCTGATTTACATATAGTAGTATTTTACCGAATCTGAATTGATGGGTGCTGGAAAGACATCCCCGTCTATCTCTTCTGGGATCAATGCTCCTCCTGTCATAACTTTATGAATCAAGAATGGACCTTCATAGTTGGGGTGAACTTGCCTTTAGCTTTATGCTGAATTGGAAGTATCTTCTTGAGAATGAGGTCTCTTTTCCTAAACTGGCAGGGCTTGACTTTCCTATTAAAGGATCTGGCAATATGTCTTTGGTAGCACTAGGCATGGTAGATCGCTGCCATTAGCTTTTCATCTAGGAGGCAAAGCTATTCATACCGGTCTCTGATCTAGTCTACTTTGGTGAGTTGAGTTTCCATGAGTATTCAAAGAAAGGGGACTTCTGTTGGAATATTTGGTGTGACACACTGATTGCTCCTGAATAGTGCAATTTATATCTGCCAGTGTGCGGTTGCGATGTAGTAATAATATCTCAGTAAGTCCGAGGTCGAACCACAGGGAAATTAAAGAATAAGATCTATGAATAAGGTTTGCAATCAGGACAAAATAATAACAAGCTCGAAAGCAATTAAAACTGCAGGAAAGCTTCCAAAAAGAAAAGTAAAAATCAATTGTTGAATATGGTTTATCTAAATTATCCGACAATAAAATTAAACTAATGTTTAGGAGTTTGTTCAAATAATATAAAAAGGTTTTGGCAGAGTTTGATCCAATTATAGGCCTACAGGTAGGTTCCCAAGATAGTTTTGATTAATAGAACTCAAGATTCGATCACCCTTTTACAGTCAATATTCAGTTATTTATTAGTGTTCATACCAGGGTCTCATTCATACCTGTCCCAATTTATAAACCTGTCTATAAGGTATGTTCGAAGCTTAATCAAGAACAGTAGATTTCTAAAGTACTCTTAATAGGAATATATATGCAATTATAATCAATTCTAGGTATATGTATCCCAGCTTACAAATCAGTCTACACATACATGCTAGATATGATCAAGAATATTGTTTTCAAAGATATTCATGGGCAAGAAAATAAATCTTGGTCCAAGATATTGAAATCTTGGAAAATAAATAACTATCTTGAATCTCTACCTGTAACCTAGTTACTTTTTCAACCCATACCAAAAACGGATTTAGCTACTGAAAAACATTATAAAGATTGTAAGAATGGAAATAATAATTAAAGAAATAAAATGCTGCACTAAAGAAATATAATCTGAAATTCATAATAAGAACAAGAAAGAAAACTAAAGATTAAAGATACTCTCTTGAAAGACGAAAAGATTCGTAACCTCCAAAGCTTGGATTCCTCCTTCCAAAACCCTAGAAAAACCCTAGAATTCTTCTCCTCCTTCAGAACATAGAACTCCTAAACCTATTCTACTATCTCCTAATCTATCTCTAACTAAAAAGTGAATTAATCTATAAATCCCGTCGTCAGTCGTATAGACGATTCCCACCGAGTGCTCAGATGGGTTGGGTCACCTCACAAAAGTTGTAGGTCTCGAAAATTTATATCAAATTGGCATATTAAGGGCCTGAATAGCCTTTCTGGTTCGCGAGATATGGGTTTTCAAAGTTTCAGCTCTGCGTGCTTCAGCAGCTTGTACCTATTTTCAGGAGCTTGTACCTTGACAGTAACCTCTTGAAACCTATGATTAAATTGCATTCGAAATCATTCCATTTAAGCTCAAAACCTACATAAAGCGTTATAAACTCAATTAATATTAAAACATAACCAAAATGCTAAAAAAGTACTAATTAAGGCCTTATAATTGCACTTTTGAAGTGCAATCACACCCCCCAACTAGGTTTTTGCTAGTCCCTAGCAAAATACTAAAAACCAAAAACATAATCTTCACTTTCATAGAAGTCACGAATGCATTTAGCCTATGCATCAAGCCTTTAAACCCCTAGGTTACCTCTAATGGACGAGTGATGAGAGCTTGCAGTGATGATACCCACAAACATCTATTCATATCAAATAATCCATGATAAAGAGAACAATTAAGGCATATGAAAACTTACTCAAGGTAATTCTCAACTCAACCTCCATCATGAGTCATGCAAGGTTAAAACATGAAAATTACAAGAAAGATGTGCATTATAATGCACTAACATTGCAATATAACCCAATTGTATCAATATCATGCACAAACATCCTTCACGCTTTGATGCAAACTCTCATAAGGCATACACTCATAAAAATAACACATGAGTCCCTCATTGGAAAGCTCATCATAAGAGTAATTGTATAAATTATGCAATAAGAGTAATCCAATAACAACAACCAACAAAACATAAGTGTATAGGACTTGACATAGCTCCATGAAAGCATATTCACAGTCAAAGTAATAATAAAAAAATTGACAAGGATACTTATATTAAAAAGAATTTTCAACTAATGTATACTTCGGATCAACTACAACCGTTTGTATGAACAAGAAAAATATATGGAGAGAGAAAGAACAAACTACTCAAAACATTGATGCTCAAGGCATCCTATGATCACTAAAACCATGCTTTCAACTCCTAATTCATATGATAATGATTCTCATTTTTTCATTTTTTTTATTTTTTCCATGGTTTTTCCTATTTCTTCTCTTCTTTTTTCCTTTTCTTTTTCTCTTCTTTTTTTTTTTCACATCACCAATGCATCATCCCCTTCTTTTCAAGCTCTTCACTAGCACAAAAATCACATCTATTTTATAGGAAGTATTTCAACAATACTTTGGCTCTTTCAAGGATGATATATAAAAGGTTCAAGAGAAAGAATCTAGAAATTATGGATCCAAGAAGAATAGAATGACCTAAAAACATATCCGAAGTATATTAAGTTTGAAATTCAAAAGAGCATAAGTGTCAATAACCTTAATCATTACCTAACTTATGAATCAAAATCAAGTATAATGAAGCTATTGAAAGAATAAAAAACGAAAGAAATATCCTTGAGTAAATGTAAATCCACTCCGAAAAAAGATAAACTGGCTCTAAAGCTCACAAGGTACAATCTCCACTATTTAAGGATGACAAATGCACAAAATCATCAACACAAGAAGTCATATAACAAGACGATACATCATAATGTGGTCTCTTGCTTGTAATGTTTTCATGGCAAAAACTTGTAATTCATAATCATAAGAAGTTAACTCAATAATTAAGCTCAAGTTTAGTCCAATGGATGCCTCCAATCATTCTCAATTCCAAGATTGTACTGACATGAACATAAATATGGTTCTAAAAAGAAACATTTTCAACACCCCTAACATTTACAATTCTAAGCAATAAAAATATAAATGAAAGCGTTGAGGATACCGACCATGACCGATGAACCATATGCTACTCAACTCTTACCAATTTAGTTCTAGTCTCCAAAGGCGAATCAATGTGAGCACACCTGTAACTGGTTAGCAAGGCATAACAAAGTTTTTTTTTTCTTTTTTTCTTTTTTTTTTCTTTTTTTCTAAAGAACAAGAGTATTCAAAGAAAATAGAAATAAAGCAAAAGAAGAAAAGAAAAAAAAAAACCAAAATATCCTCAAAGAAAATAAAATACTACTAACTATACAACTACTAAATCAAGTTTTCTCAAAAACTCTAAGACAAAAGGGTAGGACCATGCTCCAGAGCCACTGAAGTCGAGGCCATCGAAGCGTGACTCTTCAGCGAATCCACCTCTGCCTTCAACTCAGAAATTTGCCTTTGCAAGAATTCAACAGTTTTGAATGGAGTGGACATGGCAGGTTGTTGCTGTCGTGGAACTAAGGTGGGTAGGTCACTTTGCTGAAGTGCTCGGGTACTCAAAGCATCCAAACTGAATAACGGATGACCTGAATGTGCAATGGTGTCTGAAGGCAGTGTAGGCACACTAACCTGCTTGAAAAGCTGAGTAATGAACAATTCGTAGGGTAACCCGCCAGATGAATAGCGTGCTTCCCTCATGATAGTCAGCATCATAGTAGGCAGATCAATCGTATACCCTTTGCCGATAATGTACAACAAAAAACACCTATAGTGATCCACTACAACACCCGAATCCACTTCAGGGAGAATATTTGAGAAAAGGATCAAATTCAATAGCTGGTACTCCCTTTTTAAAGACGACACGAGTATGATGGAATGATGACCCCTTGTTGGTATTTTCTATAGTTCAGCACAAAGCACCTCAATAGGGGGTGAATTTCCTTCAAATATCGTAAAATCAGGTCTTGAAACCTGTGGCAAAGTCAGAAGTTCACAAAAATCATTTGTCGCAATAGTGATCACGTGTCCCCTTACTTTGGATTGAATGGAGAGCTCGGGTGTCTTAGACACACTCGAATAGGCATAAAATTCTCGCACGATGTCAACGTTCACCGGGCCTTCTCTCCTTAACATCCGAAGCCAACCCCTCTGTATGAATGTAGATTTCAAAAACCTATCAGAAAAATCTGAAAGTTGCACTTGACGTTCAATCAATACTTGCCACCCCTGAAACGAGTTCAGATACATATCCCTCTCTCGAGAGTTAGCAAACTGTTTGATTCTCTATTGTGATTTGGCTTTACTCCTTTTGAGTGACATGGTTATCAAGGTTGCTCTACTTATCCTATTCTTAAGAGAAACTCATAGCAATAAATAAAACAAAATAAAATAGAGAAAATGAATGACATAACATGACTTAAGATTAACAGTACTCCATTAAACCAAGGACATAATAAATAAAAAAAAACGAAACAGTTCTTACTAAAATAGAGTTTTAGACCGCCACAGCGTGGCGCACAATCTAAACTCATAAACACAAACATTATCCAAATATGACAAAAAAACAAGAGTTTTAGATCAATTATACAATAATCCCGAATGTACATGATCTAAACTCTAGCAAACACTATCCACTACATGTTAGTGGATGGATCCCACACTAAACGGGATATCTCTCTCTGTAGCCCCTCAATAGCCTGGCTATGCCGCTTCTACTCCTTGTCAATCCTATCAAATCGGCCATAAACCTCCGTCTGAAAAGTCCCAAAGGCATTGGCGTGAGCCTCCAAAAGCTGGGTGTGGTGTTGTTGCGTCAGTGCCTACAACTCCAACATCTCTACTACCTTATCCAACGAAGACTGCCCAGTACGGCCACTTCCCTCAGCCGATGGTCCTCCTTCCCCCTCTTCTTCATTGTCCTCGGCCCTCTTCTTCTTGTGACTCCTATATTATGCTTCTGACTTGTGAATAGAAGTCATATTGATGGCACTCATGGAAGATTTTCTTAAAAAGAACGAAGCTGGGTTGACTCCAGACTCAAGGATCAAGGAAGTAAGCATACACACAAATGAAATGCTATCCCCTTGAGTTATATTGATGGCATCATGATAAAGCTGGAGGAACATATACCTCAGCAAGTCTATGGTCTTTTTGGTTCCAATAGCCCACATTAACTAGGCTCGGATAGGCTGACCTGGGCATAACGGGCTTGGGGCAACAGACTATGGCATGAGAAAAGAAACAGTGGAAGGTATCTCATTTTTAAAAACTTTTTCTCACACTGGGTCTTCCCCTTAACCTAGGGCTGATCATCTTCTAGAATTTCCTGTGCTATCGCAGTGAGGCTCGGGGTCCCAACTCCATAGCAAAACTCGACATTAGGCTCGCGCCTAAGCCCATAATGATGACAAAAAGTGGCTGGAGTAACCACTATATCTCTCCCTCGCACCCAAGTCACCAGCCTTTCTTGACCCTCAGTTTTATCTGCCATTAAGATGTTGGTCATAAGTTCAGTACACAGGGTTAAAATATATTCCCTCCTATAAGCAGCTTGGTCATTCCAACCCCACCTTTCAAACTCGGCTTCTAAGGCAAACCCACCCCTAAAATTTCACAATTCTATGTTCCGTTCTACGACCGCAGCTTTACCTGCCCAAGTTTTTCGAAAGTCTAAATAGGCTTGGTGACTCATAAAAATTTTCGAGTCATAGTCCGAAGAATAGTCTGGTGCAAAGGGTTCTATGGCCAAAGACTTTTTAGCAGAATTTTTACTCCCTTTTGGTGCCATCAAAACAACTTCACAAAACAAGTTGCAACACACACCACCACATAATCACAATTACAGCATAATCCCAATCCTAACTAAGCATAAATATGAAAGGAAACGATTCAAAAAGGAGCTTGAGAGGTTATGTAGTTACCTTGGAAGATGAAAAGGCGGGAAGTTGAGGGCTCACGACTCTTCAAACTGGCAGGACTTCGTCGCCTCGTCCTGACGCTCTCTCTCTCTCTAAAATAGGAATTTTATAGGTGTGCGAATGAGACAAAACGGAGAAACATAGAGTTTTTATAAAAATGTAGGGGCGTTCGGATGATCCCAGGAGGGCGTCCGGACGGGGGTCCAAAACAGTACCGTTCGACTAAAAATAGGGTGTCCGGACAGTCAAATAAAGGGTTCCAGACGGGAAGCATGCATCCGGACGGTCCTGCAAGGGCATTCGAACAAGGCATCTAAACGGGCGTCAGGACGGCCAATGAGCTTGTATCAACTGACTTAAAAAAATTTCTAAGGCACGAAGGGTGTTCGAACGGTCAGTAGCCTTGCAACTCGAACTCAAAATTTTTTCTAAGTGTTAGGAGGCGTCCGGACGGCCAATGGCATTGCATAAACATTTTGAAAATTTTTCTAAGTGTGAAATATCGTCCGGACGGGCCTTGATGGGCATCCGGATGGCCAGTGCTTGTGTTCCTCGACTACCAAAAAAAAAAAAATTCTAAGTGCACAAAGGGGTCCGGACGGACATTTTTTTCAATTTTTTTTTAAACTAAAATTTCAATGACAACTTAAGTATGCAATTCATCACAGGATTGCTCCCCGCAAACTTAGTATGCACATTGCCCTCAATGGACGAAAGAGGAAAGACGAAAAACACAAACTTAAGTGATGAAGGGCACACTAGACACTAGAGATTGTAAACAATACAACAACACTACTATACACAAATATCCAATGAGTATTACTCTAATGGAGGAGGATCGTCAAGACGTAACGTCTCTATTTCTGCCACAAAATTTTTGACGTAATGTTTTAGACGATGTCCATTAACTGTGAATTGATTGTCATTTGTGGGGTTTCGAATTTTAATAGCCCAATTCTCGTGGATTGTCCTCACTATATAAGGTCCCGACCATTTACTATGCAACTTTCCGGGAAACAAATGTAACCGGGTGTTGTACAAAAGGACTTTTTGACCAATGTCAAAAGATTTTCGAGAAATGTGTTAGTCATGAAGAGCTTTCATCTTCGCTTTAGAAATTCACGCATTTTCATACGAGTCATTACGTATTTCATCCAACTCTGAGAGTTTAAGTTTTTGATGATGTCCGGAGTTTTCATTCATTTGCCTAATGGCCCAATAAGCTTTGTGTTGAACCTCAACAGGTAGATGGCAAGCTTTGACGTAAACGAGTCTATAGGGTGACATGCCCAACTGTGTTTTGTATGCAGTCCGGTACGCCCAGAGTTCATCCACCAACCTTAAGGACCAATCCTTGCGGTTGGGGTTCACTATTTTTTCTAAGATATGCTTAATTTCCCTATTGGTGAGTTCTACTTGGCCATTGGTTTGTGGGTGGAAGGGTGTTTCGGCTTTGTGGAGCACTTCATATCTACGCATCAAGACCCTAATGGGTCTATTACTAAAGTGGGTTCCACCATCACTTACGCGGCATCCCAAATCTTGAAAAGATATTTTCTTTTAGAAATTTGATCACTACTGGGTGATCATTTGTCTGGGATGCTACTGCCTCTACCCACTTAGATACATAATCAATACCCACTAAAATGTATAAATGCTCGAAAGAACTAAGAAACAGCCCCATAAAATCGATGCCCTAATAATCAAATATTTTTATGACAGTTATGGGATTCAAGGGCATCATATTTCTTCTAGTAAGAGTACCTAGTCTTTGACATTTGTCACAAGCGGTACAAGATGTATGGACATCTTTAAACATAGTCAGCCAATAAAATCCACGTTGGAGGACTTTAGCAATTGTTTTCTTGGTGGAGAAATGCCCACCACAAGCATATAAGTGGCAAAAACTAATTATGGATTGGAATTCATTATCTGGTACACAACGTCGAATCACCTGATCAGAGCAATACTTATAAAAGGTATGTGTCATCCCACATGAAAACTCTAACATTTCGAAAAAGTTTCTTTTTATCATTGGATGACCATTAAGATGGAATCTTACCTGAAGCCAAGTAATTAGCTATATCCACAAACCAAGCGGTACTAGTATGAGTAACAGACTGGATGGAAAAAAGTTGTTCATCAGGAAAATATTCCAAAATGGGAGATTTGTCTTGGTTTCAACCATTGACAAGAAGGTGAGATAAGTGATCAGCTACTACGTTTTCTACCCCATTTTTGTCCCGAATTTCTATATGAAACTCCTGAAGGAGTAGAATCCACCAAATTAGTTATGGCTTAGCGTCTCGCTTGATGAGCAAGTACTTAAGTGTGGCATGATCAATATAAACTATGACGAGTGAGCTGACTGAGTAGGATCTAAACTTATCAAGTGCAAAGACCACAGTAAGAAGCTCTTTCTCGGTGGTAATGTAGTTCATTTGTGCATCATTTAAAGTTTTACTAGCATAATAGATGGCATATGGTTTCTTGTCCTTTCTTTGACCAAGCACCACCCTTATAGTGAAGTCACTCGCGTCACACATGAGTTCGAAAGGTAGAGACTAATCGGGGGCTTGCATGATGGGTGCAGTGGTTAAGAGCCCTTTTAGCTTGTCAAAAGTTTGTTAGCAAGGGGATGTCCATTCAAATGGAACATCCGTGGATAACAAATGACATATAGGACGAGAAATAACACTAAAACCTGGAATGAATTGCCAATAAAACCCGGCGTGCCCTAAAAATGAACAGACATCTTTAACATTGGTAGGAGGTAGAAGGTCCTGAATAAGGTCAGTCTTAGCTTTGTCAACTTTTATCCCCTTATTTGAAATTATATGTCCTAACACTGTCCCTTGTGTCACCATAAAGTGACACTTCTCCCAATTAAGGACCAAATTAGTCTCCTTACATCTTTGCAAAACTTTTTCCAAATTTTCTAGTCATTGGTCATAGGTATTCCCATAGATAGAAAAATCATCCATAAAAACTTCCAAGATTCTTTCTACCATATCACTAAATAAGCTCATCATGTAACTTTGGAAAGTGGTCGGTGCATTGCACAGGCCGAAAGGCATTCTTCTATAAGCATATGTGCCAAAAGGACAAGTAAAGGTAGGTTTATCTTGATCTTCTGGGGCTATTTCAATTTGATTGTAGCCCGAGTACCCATCCAAAAAGCAATAATAAGCTCTACCCAACACCCGCTCTATGACTTGATCAAGGAATGGTAATGGAAAGTGATCTTTAATGGTGACAGCATTGAGACGTCTATAGTCGATGAACATGCGCCATCCTATCTGGATTCTAGTTTGTACTAATTTATCTTTGTCATTTTTCACCACTGTTACTTCAGACTTTTTAGGGACCACTTGAGTAGGGCTCACCCACCTAGAATCTGCTATTGGGTAAATAATACCGACATCGAGAAGTTTCAAGACTTCTCCTCTAACTACTTCTTTCATATTAGGGTTCAATCGCCTTTGTATTTGGCGAACAGGTTTAGCCTCTTCCTCTAAGTATATACAATGTGTGCAAACTAATGGGCTAATACCATGTAAATCAGCAATTTACCACCCTATAGCTTTGCAGTGTTTTTGTCGCGCCCAGATTTTTCGCACTCGAGAAATACTCACCCAAGCGGGAAAAAGACCGGCCCTCTAGGGGCAAAACAGTCATTTTGTACCGGGTTGGCCGGAACTAACTCGGAATGGTCCGAAAAGGTAAAGGAAGGTTGAGAATACTATAAAAAGTATTCTTGGGACATTACTGGTTTGATACTCAAAGCCGGTATGGTCGAAGGAGACCGGCCCTCCAGGGGCAAAACGGTCATTTTGTACCGGGTTGGCCGGAACTGACTCGGAATGTTCCGGAAAGGTAAGGGGAGGTTGAGAACACTATAAAAGGTATTCTCAGGAGGTTACTGGTTTGATACCCAGAGCCGGTGTGGTTCCCGGGGCGTTCGGATGCCTAGGGGTAAAATGGTCATCTTGACCGAAAAGTCTCGGAAAAGGTCCTAAGGGTAGTCTGGTCATTTTTCATCGAAGTGAGCTAACAGACACAGGTGTTGACTTAGGTTTTGAGTGTTTCTGCCACTCTAACGGTGTGAGTATTTCTGCTACTCGGACGGGGTTGATGATTCGTGAGTATTTCCGCTACTCGGACGGGGTTGATGATCTGTGAGTATTTCCGCTACTCTAACGGTTTGGTGAGTATTTCCGCTACTCTAACGGTTCTGTGAGTATTTCCGCTACTCGGACGGGGTTGATGATTTGTGAGTATTTCCGCTACTCGGACGAGGTTGAGTATTTTCGCTATTCTAACGGTTCTGTGAGTATTTCCGCTACTCTAACGGTTTGGTGGGTATTTTCGCTACTCTAATGGTTCTGTGAGTATTTCCGCTATTCTAACGGTTTTATGAGTATTTCCGCTACTCTAACGGTTTTATGAGTAGTTTTGCTATTCAGACCGTCTCGAGGAATAAACTGTCTCGAGAGAGGGATTGGAAGGGGTCTTACCGTCTCCGAAGAGACGTGCCTGGATTGGAGCCGTCTCGAGGAATAAATTGTCTCGAGAGTGGGATTGGAAAGGGGTCTTACCGTCTCCGAAGAGATGTGCCTGGATTGTGAGTGTTTCTACCACTCTAACGGTTTTGTGAGTACTTCCGCTACTCTAACGGTTTTGTGAGTGTTTCCGCCACTCTAACGGTTTTGTGAGTAGTTTTGCTACTCGGACCGTCTCGAGGAATAAACTGTCTCGAGAGAAGAACTGGAATTGGAATAAGAAAGGACAATGCCCCTAAGGGCATTTTGGTCATTTTGCCTCTATTTGGGCCTGACAGGCCCACGAAGCGATGGAAAGACGAAATTTGGACCTAGAGGATTAGTTTCAATTGGAATATGCCCAAAATGACTTGAAAACAAGTCTGGACGGAGTGTAGACTACCGAGCGGTCAAAAATGGGGTGCTTACAGCTGCCCCTCTTTTTCTGTCTTTGCTTGTCAGAGACAGAAAACGATAAGAGTAAGTGTCCCATGTTGACCGCGAGGCAGTCGGAGGGACGGACACTGAAAATCTTCCGACAACGGGGGTCGAAAACGAATAACGGGCCAAAAAGGCCTTCGAAAATGAGTTTTGCCGGGAAAAAGGGCAAAACTGCCCAGAATTTATAACTGGCACCACTACTAGTGGCGCCTTTGGCAAAAAGAAACTGGCGCCTCTGCTAGTGGCGCCAGGCTTAAAGTTAAAACCAGAAAATTTCTGGTTCGAACACCCACGGGATTTGAAGAATTTTTGGAGAATCCGAGAATTTTCAAGTGGAAACCGACTTGAACCTTGAAGAAGCATTCCTTGGGGACTACAGGTGATTGTCGGAGGGAGTCCACGTCGCCGGAAGAGAAGATTTCACCGGAGAACTTCCAAAAGGTGAGTTTTCAAATTTTGTTGATTTTGATGTGTAGAACTTCGTTTGAATCATGTGAATAGTGAAAATTGATGTTTTGATAAGTTTTGAACACTTTGATGATGTTGTTTCTGCATTTTGATGGTTGTTTGATTGAATTTGAATGATTTTTCATGATTATGCGAAGAGGGTTTTCTGCAGGACTAGGGGATTTGTTCCTACAGGCATGGGTATTAGGTTTTCTGGCCATGTTTTTGTGCAATGTGCCTTAGAAAAATGTGTTTAACAACCGTATGAAGTTTCGTGATTTTTTGAAAACTCGGTGAATTCTTGATTTTTTGAAAAATAGAAAAATATTTAGAAAATTAGAAAAAATTAGAAAATTCAAGAAATTGATGAAATTTTTAAAGTTTGAAATTTGGAAAAATGTAAGAATATTTTGAAAACATTTGAGGTGATTTTGAAAAATTTTGGAAGCCTTTTGAAAACCATTGATTTATTTGAAAAATAAAACATGAGTTTTGAAAATTTTAAAAAATTGAAAAGTGTGCACGGGTGCCATTGTCATATGATTGTAGTGTTGGAAGGTGCATATTTCATGTTTTGTGATGATGTCATGGGCGTTGTAGGGGCCATTTTTAAATGGGACTCAGCCGAAATTTTTAGAAATTATGAAAAGAGTTGGTTAAAATTTTAGAAATAAAATCTTTTTGAAGGGAAAAGGCAGAGAACCCTTGAGACGTGATTTGGAGTTGGAAAATCGGGATGTGTGAAAATTTTGTTTTTGATTTGTTATTGCGAAATCTTTTATTTGTTTTGTGTTATTTGTTTGTTTTATTTTACTGTTATTTAAACTGCATGGATGGTATATTAACATCACTTATCTTGGCTTACCTTTCCAGGATGGCAGATGCAGGTGATGACGGTTTTGAGAGGCGGCGCCGCTCGGGGAAGGCGGCCCAGACAGATTATATTGGCAGCTCCAACCGCTCTAAGGGTAGTCAGTACTCTGCCAAACGAGCATCTTCTAGCCAGGGTGGGAGGGGGGAGTAGGCCTCCAGTCGACCCCTTCTCTCTAGTTTAACCAGCCTTCGAGGATGAGATGGACGCTGAAATATCCCACTTTTGACTTTTAGGATGGCCGACGCTATTTTGAGCTGACTACGGGTTTGGTATGATGGGTATCCTCCAGATGAGCAAGACATTTTCGTTGGTCCTTTGGTTGCATGGCTTCTCTCCTGTTAGTGTAACGTGTTTTCTGACAATGGTTCTCTTTTGGCCACCTGATCTGTCTTTCTTCCATTTTGGGGAATGTGAGCTTGCCCCTATTCTCCATCAGTATGGTTTCCTCCTAGGTCTTCGGGATGGTTCAGCTGACATTATGGGATCTACTTTTTCTGATGGCTGCATCATAGTTGTCTCATCTCAGCTTGGATTCCATGTGCAATCTTTTCTTCTGATCTCCTGCCCCTAGTTTTCTTATGTCCCGATGAAACTCTTGTTCTCATATTCTGAGTTGGCAACGCATAGGAGGGCTCATCCAGGGGATTGACATACTTCTCAAGATTGGTCCCTTTCTCCATGATAGCCCTAGCTCTGTTTCTCTTGAACTTGTTGATGTCTCCATGAGGGGGTGACTCGGTCGGCCGTTGATTGCATGCGTTGCTCGCTAGGATTCGGGAAGGACACTCATATGCCCCTATGGTTGTGGGACAGACCTTCATGAGCCTTACTAGACTTTGGTAGGGGGGGGGGGGGGGCGATGCTCATTGTTGGGGATGTGCTTCATTATTCCAGCTTTGTGTGATCGGACACTTATTCACTTCCCTTCTTTCGAAGTCGTTTGATTGGGGAGGTCGAGGGTGGGTCATTGCCCCATTCTCTGTTTCTTGTTGGTCATGAAAATCTGTGCTTTCTAAGGTGTGAGCCGGTACTGGAGATATCTGAGGGGTGGCTTTAGCTCCTTTTTATGTTTTGCCTTGTTCATTATTTCCTATTTGAGAGAGACAGAAAGACAAAGAGTGAGTTTTTGTGCAAAAACAATTTAAGAATGCCCCAGTACGGGGTGAATGCGTGTCATACTTCTTTTTTATGAATTGAATGTGTCCTACTTTTTATGAATACACAGGTTCACACAGAATTAGAATTGAATGCATGTTATGCTTTTGGATAATGAGCATACATAAATAGAATTAAATGCAATGTTCCCCATTTTTTGTGATAAATGCATAGATTTATGTAAGAATTAATTTAAATGCATAACCTACTTCCTTACAAATGAACAAGTTCATACAGAAACGCAGTTGAATGCATGCATAGATACAAACTACACATGAATCTAAATGGATGTACATGTCATGGATGCATCAGTACTACATGTATATAAGCTATTTACAAAGAAAATTCCAGGATTGCCCCTTGGGCCCATACTCTCAAGATTTTGTTCCTTTCCAGGATTCTGCCCCATTTAGTTTTGTTCCATTCTCATCGAGGTGTGATAGCATTTGCTCCATTCTCCAGGGATCTTGACCTTTTGGTTTGCTATCTTATCCCTACTTTCTACAGGGTTACTGTTTGGGATGTTTCTGAGCTCACTTGGGTTTCTCTCACAGATCTCCAAAATGCCACCATGGCTCGAGCGACAACTTGCATGCCCTTTGCAGAGCGATAAACAGTTAAGCTCTCGATCTGAGAAGACTTCTTTTAGGACCGTAATGTAGGCTGGGTTTAGGGGTTGTAAGAAATAAAGGGATATTTAGGCTCAAAGATTTTCTTTTAGTGGGTTGTTAAAACCGAAACCATCTGAGCACATCTTGAAGCATGAGATTGCCCCTAGCATTCTCTTCCAATTCTCCTTTCTCACCCTACTTGTCTTAGTATTGTTCAGGGTTATTTGGACTAAGCAATTCTCTTTTATCAGAGAGGACTTTAATTTGGACAGTAACGTAGGCTAGGTTAAGGGGTTTATGAATGAACGGGATATGTAAGCTCAAATTTGATGTTGCTTCCAGTAGGGTTAGATCTGCACCATCCTTGGTTGGTCTTCCACTGGGGTTTCATCCCCTGATATCTTCCTCTAGCTTCAGAAACATATTTGGCTCATTTAGATCAAGCAATCCTTCTCAATCAGACTGGACTTTAGTAGGGTTGTAACGTAGGCCATGGGTTAAGGTTTAACAAGAAAGGGTAAAGGCTTAAACCTATTTCTTCTACTGGGTTTCTTTGTAACCTAGGATCACCTTTAGATTTCCTTCTTGCTTTTGACCATATACTTATCACAGTGAAAATGACTCTTTTCTTTCACCCTTTCCATGTGCTTTTTGAGGGAAACATGACTCCCTTCTCATTTGATTTTCTTATTATGCTTTTGAAGATGACTCAATCATGGTTTTCTTCAGGCCTTTCTTTAGATAGATTTTTTTTTTTGGCCTCTTGCCCCTTGGCAACTCCCTTTCTTTACCTCGTCCTTTCTTTTCTTTTATGGAACGACTAATTCTTTGATCCTTTTTCTTTAGACCTTTTCATTGGTGGTTTAATCTACCCAATGTGGGCGGTGATCCCTAGGTTGGGTTTTTTCGGGAAAAGGATAGATGGCTCAACAGGTTTGGCAAGGGGTTTCTTTTGACTGTATGGGAAATGAAATGGTCGCCTCTCTTCATTTTGAATAAGATTGCTTGATCCATAAAGCCTTCATGTTACTTCAGCTTGATGGTCGATGACGTTCTCTGCCAGATCTTTTGCTTCTTGACTGCCCCAGTGTGGGGGGATGGTTTCGGATCAGGGTTGACAAAAAGAAAATTTTCACTTCCTGCGAGGCACTAATGGGTTAAGCAAAGGGAATATTTTTGTGTATGGTAATAGAATTGAGGGCCTCTAATCATTTCAAATTGAATTGCTTAGTCCATAAAACCTTTGTACAAAATTTAGACATTACTCCTAGGGATGATGTGTTTCTGTCAATGAAACCCTACATGTTCTATCAAATCAACTATTCTATGCTCACCCCAATGTGGGGGATGGTTATAGGTTTGGGGATATCCGAAAAGAAATTATCTACGGCTCTAGTGGGCTGAGCAAATGGTAGTATTTATTTAGAATAAGTAGAACAATGGCTTTTCGTCATTTTAAGGACTCGGCTGCCCATCGCTTAGCCAGGATATCATGCAAGTGTCGCCTTTTCAATAAACTCTGCACTCTCTATTGAGACTGTCTTCCCCCTATCTCTCATTCTCTCTTTGTCTCTCGAAGGTTTTAACCCCTTTTAAATAGGTGGCCTATGTTATCCCATCCTTCAAGTCGAGTCATCACTAAATGAGAAAGAATCCTTAAACGCAACAATCCTCCACAAGAGTATGAGACAAAAGGGGATAAACTAGAAACTTCATCTTTTTCATTTCAAATCATGAATGCACGGCATGTGTGTTTATTTAAATAAGATATGCAAGAAAATAAACAAACAAAAAGGAAACAGATGAATTTTATGAAAACCTCCCTTTTCTTGTGGGCCTTTTGGTGAGAATCCTTAATAGGGTTTTGGGACTACATCAACCTCTTGGTGCTTCATTCATCAGGTGTATCAATGGAGGGAAAGTTCACGATATTTGTCATGCATTTGGGAGTTAGAGGATGTGTTGTTGCAATGCACGGGTCTGACAAGACTCCGCAAATGGCGAGGTCCTCTTCTGCATGGATAGTGATTGTCTTGGCATGGCGCAAGGGTAGTTGCATAGAGGTAATGTCTTGCGGACAGATGATTAATTATTCCTTCACGTAGGTTCGATCTCCTTCAATAGCCGGGCTTATCCTTGCATGAGTTTGAATTGGGCATGATACTAGAGGGGTTTCCATGAGTTCGGTTGTGCTCTTTGACCTGAAAAAGAAAAGAAAAACAAAATGTAGTTAGCATGTGGAGTTGGGGGTTCTATGCAATGCATGTCCTATGGAGGTCCCTTCTTTGAGGGAGTCTAGGAATGATCACAAGTCCATTTTGGAGGTGGGTTTTTGCCCCTATTATGCAATACAATACCTCTTCGGCGTGGGCCGGTTAATGATTCCCTATGTGGGCAATCCCGCCTCCATGGACTGAGAGAGATTTGTGCCCCTCTCGAGATATGATTCTACACATGCCATGAATCCTTAGGGTTGAGGAACCCTTAGGAGTTTTGGTAGGTTCAATTAACATGAGATTGGATTGCTCCTTTCTCTCTACGGTTGATTAGATGCATGAGAATGAAATGACTTGAGTTTCTTCGAACTCTTGTCTCTGAATGGATATAGATGCACGAGCGTAAAAGAAGTGAATGTGTAAGCAATATGTTAATAATAAGAGAGTGATTTAGAAAACTCCCTGCTTGTCTTGCTTTTGCCTTCGATTCTCTTGGTATTTGGAGATGAGGAGGGGGAGGACAGAAGACAAGAAATAAGAGAGAAGAAAAAAAACGAAGTTAATGCCTTGATTTGAACATTTTCATGCAATGCATGTCCTAGGGGTGCCCCTTCTTGAGAGGGAGACTAAACATGATGTATTGGCTCACTTTTGGAGATAGGGGGTTTGCCTATGTATACAGATACCTTACCATCCAAGTAGGAACCTTCAATCATCTATGCATTCATTCATAAAAATAAAGAAGTACATTAAATTTTGTGTTTGAGATACAAAAGAATTGAAATACATTTTAATAGGGGGACGGGGAACATTTTCCTTTGGACTTCCACCTATCTACTTTTACAAAGGGGAAAACCTAGACTACTCTTGAGTCTTCGGATTCGCCTTCCTTGAATTTGGTGTTGAGGAGGTCGCTGAGAGACCTTGTTGATCGATTGCCCCTTGTCTTCTTGGCAACCCTATCTCCGTGAGCATGGGGGGATTGGGGCCCCTCTTATGAAATGAATTAAGATGCATGCAATGAGTCCTTAGGGTTACGTGGGAACCCTTAGGGTTTGGGTAGGTTTAATGCAAGGGAGAGTGACGTTGGTGTCACTCTCAATGGGTTGATCATATGCATGAGAATGCAGTGACTTGAGTTACTTGGAACTCTTGTCTTGACGTGGGATATTGAATGCATGAATATGAATATGCAAAGAGTATAAGGAGAGAAGGTACAATTGAAATAAACACGCATGCATGAATAGTTAGACAGGCATTATAACAGTATAAATACAAGCATTATAACAACAGGTATAAATGAAAGTAAGAGCAGTCACCCTTTCTTCCGTGATTTTGAAAACGATGCTCGTGTCCTAAATCCGGCAGAGGTTCGGCTATGCATGGTGTCTATATGAGTATGAGGTTGAGGGTTAACTAATGCGTCCTAAAAAGGCTCGGTCCCCGGATTTTCAAACCTAGGCCCACTCCCCGAGGTGGTGCCATGATCGGTTGGTGATCCGAGCGGGGGAACCATCAAGAGGCCGTAGGCGAAGAAACTGACACAGCATCTTGCCCACAACCAATATACCGTTCCCCCTTTCTAACTACAAAGGACATATCAGGGTATGCAAGTATGCAGAATGCAAGTGCACATGCAGTGTGTGTGTGATTTTTAAAAGTGGAGGAAAGGGCCCAACAACTCCCATTCATCCTGTACATCACATTCATGCAAAGCAGTTAATAAAATTTAAACAAAATGTGTACCTACAAAACAAAGATGCAAGTGTTAGTATGTAAATGACAAACATGATACAAGATAATATGAATAAATGCATGTTTTTTTTTTTTTTTGAAAATATTTTGAAAATTTAGTTTTGAAAATTTAAAGTGAATAGGATTGAACCAAGTTAATTGAAGACTCTACATGGGTGAAGGGTAAAGAGACATGACTAACGGTCTAACCCTCTAAGTCTCTCCAGTGGAGTCACCAGCTGTCGCGCCCAGATTTTTCGCACTCGAGAAATACTCACCCAAGTGGGAAAAATACTGTACTCTCTCGTTAAAACTTACCCTCCTAGAAGAATGAGTGCGACTAGGTTTAAATTGAAAATTGAATTGAATAAAGGGCTTTTGAAAAAGATTCGGAGTCGCCACCTAACTTGATTAAGGTGAGTTAGGTCACCTAAAAACTAAGCATAGTCCGAAAACTACACTTAGGATTTTTGAAAAACGATTTGAAAATATCTCCTCGAGAGAGGGTTTTTAAAGAAAACAGGTTGTTTGGCAACCTTTGGAAAACATTTGGCCCTTTTTATAAAAAAAACTCATTTTGGTCTCTAAAATCAGTGATCTAGGTTCGGAGGTTGGTTACGTGTAGGGAAGATGTACTAAGCTATCACCCTACCCCGCCCTTTCGGTATCTATATGTCAATCTACCCTAGATTCACCTATGAGAGTCTTTAACTAACTATTGGCCAATCCTATCCACTTTAAAAAACAATGTTTGAAAAATATGATGCATGGTATGCAAGTGTAAGAAAAGAGAATTGAAAAATAGATTTGAAAAGAGATGGATTTGAAATTGATTTGGTTTGAAAATAGATTTGAAAAGATGGAATTGAAATTAAAAAAAGAGTTTGAAAACTGAAAGTAGAAATTTGAAAATTGAAATTTTGAAATTGGAATTTTGGATTTGAAAAGATTTTGGAAACCGCACCCATGAGGGTGGAATTGATAGTTTGAAAAGTATTGTGACCGCACCTATGAAGGTTGCCTACGTATCCCTTTGGGGGAATCAGGTCAGTCGTAGTTCGGACCGGAGTCCGATTGAAAAGAGATTGATTTGAAGAGAGAGATTAGATTGGAAGATTGAGAGATTGAACTTTGAATAGAGGATTGAAAATTGGAATTTGGAATTTTGGAATTGAAAAGATTGAATTTTGATTTGAAAAGATAGAACTTGGAGGAGAGATTTAAACTTATTTTAGAAAGACGGAGGTTTAGGAAACCTAGACTTAAGAAAGATAGGAGACTTAGGAAAGACTTGAGATTAAGAAAGATTAGATTGGAATGTTAGATTTGGAAGATTTAAGAGATTAGGAAAGATTGGATTTAGGAAATGTTCAAATTAGGAAAGTTCCAAATTAGGAAAGTGTCATTTTAGGAAAGTTTTGAATTAGGAAAGTTTTAGGTTTAAGAAAGTTTTCAACTTTAGGAAAGTTTTGAAATGGGAAAGTATTGAATTTAGAAATGCTTTGAATTAAGAAAAGTTTAGTTTGAGAAAGGTTTAGAATTTGGAAAGTTTCGATTTAAGAAAGTTTTGAGTTTTGGAATATTTGAAAAAGGGAAGTTTTGAGTTTGGAAAGTTTTTGAAAACAAGTAAAATTTTGAGAATAAGAAAGTTTCGTTTTAGGAAAGGTTTGAAAAAGGAAAGTCTTCAGTTTAGGAAATGTTTGAATTAAGAAAGTTTTGAGTTTAGAAAAGTCTTAGATTTGGAAAGATGTTGAAGTTTTGGAAAGTTTAGAGTTTAGAAAGATTTGGGTTTAGAAAGATTTAACTTAAGAAGGTTTCAAATTTAGAAAGTTTTGAATTTGGAAAGATTTGATATTTAGAAAGTTTAAGATTTAGAAAGTTTTAGAGCTTTAGAAAATCTTAAGATTAGGAAAGGTTTGAGTTTAGGAAGAGTTTGAAAACTTAGGTTTGAAAATTTAAGATTTGAAAGGAGGGTAGAATTAGGAAAGGGTTGAATTAGGAAAGATTTTTATGTTCAAGTTTTTGGAAACTTAAGATTTAGGAAAGTAGAAGTTTAGGAAGGATTCGAATTTAGGAAAGATTTGGATTTTGAAACTTAAGGAAAGATTTGAAGTTTAGGTTTAGGAAACTTATAGTTTAGGAAAGTAGGAAATTAGGAAGGAGTTGGATTAGGAAAGGTTTGGGATTTGTTTCCAAAAACGGAGGATTGGATCTAGTTTCCTAAGCGGGGAGATTTGATTTGGTTTCCTAAAGGGAAGATAGGATTTGGAAAGGGAAATTCTAGAAACCCTAGTTTTGGAAAATTGTAGTTTTGACGTAGAAAATAGGTTTTGGAAACATGTATAGTTTTGATGTAGAAAACAAGAGGTTTTGAAAACCTAGGTTTGGGGCAAAGTTTAAAAACCATGTTTTTGAGAAGAAAATTTAGGGTTTCCTAATGGTGGCTTCTAGGGCTTGACTTGGGCTCTAAGGAAAGAGTTTTTTGGAAAGCACATTTTTGGAAACGAAGGTTTTCTAGAAGGGAATCCTAGGGAGGAGTTTTTGGAAAGTGAATTTGGAGAGGGAGTTTTTGGAAAAAGATTTTTAGAAAGAGGGAGTCTTTGGAAAGTGTGTTTTTGGAAACATAGATTTTGGGAGGAAAAATCCTAGAGGGGAGTTTCTAGAAGAAAAATTTTGGGAAGAGAGTTTTTGGAAAGATTTTTGGAGAGCGTTTTTAAGAAGGTTTTTGGTTAAAGACTGTTGAAGAGAGTTTTTGGAAAGATCTTTGGGGAAGGTTTTTAGAAAGTGGATTTTGGGGAGAGGATTTTGGAAAGAAGTTGAAAAAGGGAGTTTTGAAAAATAGATTTTGGAAGGGAGTTTTTAAAAACCATTTTGGAGAGGAGAGTTTTAGGAAAATATGTTGAAAAGAGATTTTTAGGAAGAGATTTTTGAAGAGAGATTTTTTTGGCAAGTATGAAAACGTCTCACTTTCCTAAAGCGATTCTAGCCATAAGAGGGCTAGAATCACTTTAAGAAAGTGGTTTTGAAAACAAGTTTTGAAAATATAGACCAAAAGGTCACTTTTAATGTAACACTTTCCTAAAGCAACCCTAGCCATGGAAAGGCTAGAATCACCCTAGAATTGTGGTTTTGAAAACATGTTTTTGAACAAGAGATTTTGATGCAATTTTGAAAACAAGTTTGAAAACGATTTTGAAAACGAGTTTGAAAACGAATTTTGGAAGATGCAAGACTATGATATGCACAATGCAATTTGGGGTCGTGAACATACAAGGCTAAGGCTTCACCACATAATCAAGGGGGCCGGACCCATGTGGTCTTTGGTTAGACTAGAAGAAAGCCCCCGACACGGTGACTCTCCAATAGTCCAATCCTACACATGGACCGGGAATCCCCTTGTTTCAAGCATGCAAAGAAAGGGGGGGAAAGAGATGGGGGATTAAAATAGAGAAAACCCAAGTGGGTTGGAGAGAGAAAAGAGAGGGGGGAAGTGCAGAAAATTAAATAGGGAGCCTACCTTGTATCTTCTTTAATTTACGCGCCTTGCTTGTCTTCGGTCTTCGGTCTTGATCTTCGTCTTTCGTCTTCAAGGGTTGTCTTCAAGTTTTAGATGGCAGCTCTTCAAGTCTTCGAAGGGTGGTTGAAGGCCAGTGTATGAGTGTATGGGGGAGTGTATGAGTGTATAGGAGGCTAGGGTTTGGAAAACCTAGGGAGGCTAGGGTTTAGGAGATGCTCGAGCTCTGTATATCGAAATATAGGATTCTTAGGTTAAGTTTGCAGACCCTTTTTCACGTTGAACGAGGCTCTGTATTTATAGAGGGAAGACAAACCTGGCACCTGTTGCAGTGGCGCCAGGCCAAATTATACACTAGCGCCACTAGGAGTGGTGCCAGACCATTTTTTGGCTTGTAGTGGCGCCAGCCATTTAGGAAACAATGAAGGTCGGCAAGCAACGTATCTTTGACTAGATTTGGGCACCTGTACTAGTGACTACCATGTAAACTTTAGCCTGGCTTCACTAGGAGTGACTCCGGAAAGTCCGGGAATGATTTGGAGGAGCCGGGAATGACCCCGAAAGCTGGAAAGGAGCAGGAACACTTAAAATAGTGTCTTGGAGGTATTTGACTTGAAAAGTGAGGACAAAATGTGTCGGAGAGGTTGACCGGGCCTTTAGGGGCAAAACGGTTAATCGGACTAAGAGACTGCCGGAGCGAACTCGGATTGTCCCGGAAAAAGACTTGGGATCTGGAAACATTATTTAGAATGTTCCTAGAGGTTGCCGGTTTGATTCCCAGAGCCAGCGTGGTCAGAAAAGGAGACCGGCCCACTAGGGGCAAAACGGTCATTTTGTACCGGGTTTGCCGAAACTGACTCGGAATGGTCCGGAAAGGTAAAGGAAGGTTGAGAATACTATAAAAAGTATTCTCGGGGCATTACTGGTTTGATACTCAAAGCCAGTATGGTTGAAGAAAGAGACCGGCCCTCTAGGAGCAAAACAGTCATTTTGTACCGGGTTGGCCGGAACTAACTCGGAATGGTCCGGAAAGGTAAAGGAAGGTTGAGAATACTATAAAAAGTATTATCGGGACATTACTGGTTTGATACTCAAAGCCGGTATGGTCGAAGGAGACCGGCCCTCCAGGGGCAAAACGATCATTTTGTACCGGGTTGGCCGGAACTGACTCGGAATGTTCTGGAAAGGTAAGGGGAGGTTGAGAACACTATAAAAAGTATTCTCAGGAGGTTACCGGTTTGATACCCAGAGCCGGTGTGGTTCTCGGGGCGTTCGGATGCCTAGGGGTAAAATGGTCATCTTGACCGAAAAGTCTCGGAAAAGGTCCTAAGGGTAGTCTGGTCATTTTTCACCGAAGTGAGCTAACAGATACGGGTGTTGACCTAGGTTTTGAGTGTTTCTGCCACTCTAACGGTGTGAGTATTTCTGCTACTCGGACGGGGTTGATGATTCGTGAGTATTTCCGCTACTCGGACGAGGTTGATGATCTGTGAGTATTTCCGCTACTCTAACGGTTCTGTGAGTATTTCCGCTACTCTAACGGTTTGGTGAGTATTTCCGCTACTCTAACGGTTTGGTGAGTATTTCTGCTACTCTAACGGTTCTGTGAGTATTTCCGCTACTCTAACGGTTTTGTGAGTAGTTTTGCTACTCTAACGGTTCTGTGAGTATTTTCGCTACTCTAACGGTTCATTGAGTATTTCCGCTACTCTAACGGTTCTGTGAGTATTTTCGCTACTCTAACGGTTTGGTGAGTATTTTCGCTACTCTAACGGTTCTGTGAGTATTTCTGCTACTCTAACGGTTTTGTGAGTAGTTTTGCTACTCAGACCGTCTCGAGGAATAAACTGTCTCGAGAGAGGGATTAGAAGGGGTCTTACCGTCTCCGAAGAGACGTGCCTGGATTGGAGCCGTCTCGAGGAATAAACTGTCTCGAGAGTGGGATTGGAAAGGGGTCTTACCGTCTCCGAAGAGACGTGCCTGGATTGTGAGTGTTTCCACCACTCTAACGGTTTTGTGAGTACTTCCGCTACTCTAACGGTTTTGTGAGTGTTTCCGCCACTCTAACGGTTTTGTGAGTAGTTTTGCTACTCGGACCGTCTCGAGGAATAAACTGTCTCGAGAGAAGGACTGGAATTGGAATAAGAAAGGACAATGCCCCTAAGGGCATTTTGGTCATTTTGCCGCTATTTGGGCCTGACAGGCCCGCGAAGCGATGGAAAGACGGAATTTGGACCTAGAGGATTAGTTTCAATTGGAATATGCCCAAAATGACTTGAAAACAAGTCTGGACGGAGTGTAGACTGCCGAGCGGTCAAAAATGGGGTGCTTACAGTTTTAAAAGCACTTTCTTCAATCGATCCTCTTAACCCTCAGACAGGCTAGAAGATATCACTACTGGGTAAGATTCACCATTGCCTAAAAATATATATTGAAGAGTAGATGGCAATGGGTTTCGCTCCGGAATAGGAGCTTCCACTTCTGATGGTTTAGGTTTACAAGCACTGAGCCCTAATGGCTCAACACATTGGGTCCAATGACTCACAAACATAACAGAAAGGCACTTTACTGCTTCCTTATTTATCACTGTTTCTTCTAAATACTCTATTTGTTCGTTCTGAGTTAAGGCTCTCTCAAGTGGATCTGTCAAGAATTCTCTATTAAAATGTTCTTGTACTAGAATATCTATCATGCTAATCTCCCTGATGTCTTCACACTCTCCCGGTTTCTTACCCGCATGGAAGATGTTCATATCTACAGTCATGTTTCCGAAGGATAAGTTCAACTCCCCGCCCCTACAACAAATAATAGCATTCGATGTTGCTAGGAAGGGATGACCTAAAATGACAGAGATAAGAGAATGATCATTTGAGTTCCCCATGGTGTCTAACACTACAAAATCAACCGAGAAGTAGAATTTATCCACTTGGATAAGCATATCTTCCACCATGCCCCTAGGAATCTTAATCGAACGATCGGCTAATTGAAGAGTGATTCTAGTAGGTTTTAACTCTCCTAGCCCTAACTGTTGACAAACAGAATAAGGTAGCAAGTTCACACTAGATCCTAGATCTAGCAAAGCATTATCAACCCCATCATCTCCAATTATGCATGGGATAGTCGGACTCCCCGGGTCCTTGTATTTTGGTGGAAGATTTACTTGTAGAACCTCTCTAGCTTCTTGGTTCAGAAAAGAGGCTTCTCTTACAGTGAGCCGTCTCTTAATGGTGCACAAGTCCTTTAAGAACTTTGCATATGACGAGATCTAATTAATGGCATCTAGGAATGGAATATTGATTTTCACTTGCTTGAATACCTCATAAATTTTAGAATTTATTAGTTCCTGTTTCGGTTTGGCTAATTTATGAGGAAATGGAACACGTGACAAATCCTCTTTGTCAATGTCTGCTGATTTATCTCTAGACTCATCTTCCCTAGGCTTCTTTCCTAACTCCTTCACTACCTCTTTAGGATTGTCTCTATCCTCTTCTGATGTTTTTTTCTACTCTCTCGCTAGTGCCCTCTCTAGGTGTAGACTCTTTACTTGGAATAGTTTTATCTACGACTTTCCCGCTCCTTAAGGTGGTTACTGCTTGAACTTGCTCATGATTTGGCGGATTTAGATTTATCTCTACACCATAAGCTTGTCTATTAGGGTTAGGTAATGGTTGTGTAGGGAATGTGCCTTTCTCTTTGGTTAGTGATTAAGCAAACAAAGTCTTTAACTTTTCTATGAATCTATCAAGTCTAGCATTAGTTACTTGTTATACCTGGATGAATTGGGTCAAAGGATCCTTTACAGGTCTCAGAGGAGGTGGTCTATAAACATTTGTTGTTGGTGTTGGAAATTGTTGACCTTGTGCCTGGTATTGATTAGGGGGACCATTAAATTGTTGCGGTTGTTGAAATTGTTAGGGTGCTGAGTTATCATCATTCTTCCAACTGAAGTTGGGATGGTTCCTCCACCCAGGGTTATATGTAGGTGCATATGGGTTTCCTTGTCCTTTTGGGCGTGTGTTGGTTTACTATAAGGGGTAATAGCGTTTACTTGATCATGCAACACTTCCCTAAAGGCTGGAATTGTGGGACAAAGATCTGTCCTATGCTCATCACTATCACACACACTACAATTAATTTGGGTTTCACTCTCAACTGCTGCAATTTTTTTCATTTCTAAGGCCTCTAATCGCTTAATTAATGTGGCTATCTTTGAATTATCCTCATCTAAATGCCTTAACAGATATATGATGCTTGTCCTTAAGTTGTTTCTAATCTCAGGATTTTTAGTCCCTGTGGTGTCTCAATCTCTCGCGTTATCAACTAGAAAGTCAAAGAAGTCATAAGCTTCTTCTGGAGATTTATCATAGAAAGAGCCGTTGCACATTGTCTCCACAAAACTTTTAAGTTCGGGAGTCAAGGCCGAAAAGAAAGTACTAACCAACCTACATGGGTCTTGTCCATGATGAGGACACGAATTCAAAAGTTCTTTATATCTCTCCCAACTATGATAAAATGTTTCATTTTCAAAAGGAGTGAACTGTGAAATTTGGCGACGAATAACCTCTATGCAATGCTCAGGAAAAAACTTTTCTAGAAACTCGGCCTGAAGGACATCCCATGATGGAATAGACCTTGGCCTTAAAGAATTTAACCAAATTTTAGTTTTATCCTTTAACGAGAATGAAAACAATTTGAGACGAATGGTCTCGACAGAGCACGTATTATCAAAACACATGTTACAGACCTCTTCAAATGCTTTAAGATGGGTATATGGATTTTCAGAATCTATCCCATGAAAATGTGTAATTAGTTGCACGATACCTAACTTAAGATGAAATGCATTTTGGTCAGGAGGTAATATAATGCAAGAGTTTTGAGTCTATCTTTGTGGGTTTAGATAATCTCTCATAGTTCGTTGTGGTGGTGTAGGCACTTGGGGTTGTGGGGGTTGCATGTTGTTACCCCCATCTGTATTCCCATCATCACCCAGTAAGTGGGCTATGTCAAAGTCTATAGGTATTGGTGTAGTATCAAAAAAAAACTCTAGACTGATTGGTGTAAACAGGTGGGGTTGTTCTCAAAAGTCTATGTGTATTGTTCTTTCGCCAAACTGACATGCAATGCAATGCACATAAATGCACCAATCTTCCACAATAGTGAAGTAGAGATAAACAATATTTAATTTAACTTTCCAACCGAACCTGCAATCTCCACATAAAATATCCACCAATTTGCAATTAAACCCTAAACCTCCACTAAACAAATATAAAATTTATCTCAAAGAAACTAGTAAAATAAAGAAAAGAAAATCTAATATGCTTACAAATAGTAAGGATGGAACGAAGTTACATAATTGAGTAATTGAATTTCCTCGTTGTTGTAGTTTGATGGTGAAGCTGTTTCTGCAGGAATCAATTCCTCTCGAGTTCATTTGCTTTGTTTTTGTTCCTGTATATTTTTATTTTTTCTTTGCCTTGTTTGTTTTTCTTACCTTAGCTTATTTGCTTTGTAAGTCCCCGGCAACGGCGCCAAAAACCGATCACTTCTGAAAGTGTAATTTATATCCGCCAGTGTGCGGTTGCGATGCAGTAATAATATCTCAATAAGTCCGAGGTCGAACTACAGGGTAATTAAAGAAGAAGATCTATGAGTAAGGTCTGCAATCAGGGCAAAATAATAACAAGCTCTGAAGCAATTACAACTACAGGGAAGCTTCCAAAAAGAAAAATAAAAATCAATTATTGAAGATGGTTGATCTAAATTATCCGACAATAAAATTAAACTAATGTTTAGGAGTTTGTTCAAATAATATAAAAAGGTCTTGGCAGAGTTTAATCCAATAATAGGCCTACAGGTAAGTTCCCAAGATAGTTTTGATTAATAGAACTCAAGATTCGATCACCCTTTTAGAGTCAATATTCGGTTATTTACTAGTGTTCATACCAGGGTCCCATTTATACTTGTCTCAGTTTATAAACCTGTCTACAAGGTACGTTCGAAGCTTAATCAAGAACAGTAGATTTTTAAAGTACTCTTAATAGGAATATATATGCAATTATAATCAATATCCTTATCAGAAATTTTAGGCATACGTATCCCTGCTTATAAATCAATCTATACATACATGCCAGATATGATCAAGAATATTGTTTTCAAAGATATTCATAGGTAAGAAAATGAATCTTGGTCCAGGATCTTGAAATCTTGAAAAATAAATAACTATCTTGAATCTCTACTTGTAACCTAGTTACTTTATCAACCCATACCAAGAACGGATTTAGCTACTAAAAAACATTATAAAGATTATAAGAATGGAAATAATAATTAAAGAAATAAAACGCTGCATTAAAGAAATATAATCTGAAATTTACAATAAGAACGAGAAAGAAAACTAAATATTAAAGATGCTCCCTTGAAAGACGAAAAGATTCGTAGCCTCCAAAGCTTGGATAATTCCTCCTTCCAAAACCCTAGAAAAACCCTAGGATTCTTCTCCTCCTTCAGAACATAGAACTCCTAAACCTATTTTACTATCTCTTAATCTATCTCTAACTAAAAAGTGAATTAATTTATAGATCCCATCGTCAGTCGTACAGACAATTCTCACCGAGTGCTCAGATGGGCTGGGTCACTTCACAAAAGTTGTAGGTCTCGAAAAGTTATATGAAATCAACATATTGTGGGCCTGAATAGCCTCTCTGGTTCGCGAGATATGGGATTCCAAAGTTCCAGTTCTGCGTACTTCAGCAGCTTGTACCACAACTTCGGCAGCTTGTACCTTGACAACAACTTCTTGAAACCTATGATTAAATTGCATTCGAAATCATTCCATTTAAGCTCAAAACCTACATAAAGCATTATAAACTCAATTAATATCAAAACATAACCAAAAAGACATAAATAATCATAAACTAATGCGAACAAAGTACTAATTAAGGCCTTATAATTACACTTTTGAAGCGCAATCACACACCAACTTTGAGCCATTGTTAAGGTGAGACCCACATGTCATTGTTAGTAGGTCCAAAGTGTTTTGTGTTATCCTTCATGAGAAGATGAAAAACAAACATCTACTTGCTCAAATCCATGGAGGTTTGAATGAGATAATAAAAGTAAGTACCATGAGTATGGTTATTGGGTGGAACTAAAGTTTTATCCCACATTGAATGTCTATAAAAAAGTTGATGGGTATATAAAGCCAGGGTTTGGAGAAAGGTTTGGACTCCAAGGGGTACCCCACTTTTGTGGAAGGGGAAAGACCTATGGAACCTATGGATTGACCCAATACTTCACGCACGCGCGCACCGCAGCCGCTGCCCGCCCGTCTAACCGGCTTGGATCGAGTGCGGGTGCGATTTAATAATATTAAATAGGATTTGTCCAGTTTAGTATTTAATTTTTAGATGCGGTTCGACCCAGTGATTTGAACCAGAAGTGTGTGAACCAGTTGGAAACCGAACCGAATTGGTTTAGGTTTAAATTTAAATTCCAACAATAGCAACCCTTCCTAAGGGCGTGTTTGGCTGGCATTGTTTTCGAAGGGGTGCGAATCTTTCTATACATAGCAAGATCTCCCTCTGAATTTAATAACAGTTTTACATATATATATTCTGTCTCTCTCTCTCTCTCTCTCTCTCTCTCTCTCTCTCTCTCTCTCTCTCTCTCTCTCTCTCTCTCTCCATCCAACAAAGTACTGCCTAGATTCCGGTGAAGTCTGTTCGCATCTCCGGCAAAGTGTTACCTAGTTTCTGGTGACTGTTCCAAGCGACTTCTGACTATTCAGTTAGTCTTTTCTGATCAATTTCATCTTCACTTTCAGACTTAGAAATTATGTACGAATTTCTATCTAGGTTTATGTTTTTAGACTAATTTCTGTATATGCTGTGTGGTGAATTTATGTGGAAATTCAACCACTTTTTTCTGTGTTTTTGTATTGAATTTCAATATTGAAATTCTACAGAATTACGGTATTTTTCTAGTGTAGATAATACTATCTTTTATTATCATGTCATATTGATTTTGTCAGAAATGGTGTATGTTTCTGTATAAAATTTACTGTCATAATTTTGTATTAAATTAGACAGAAATTTTCTTCTGTTTTCTTTCATATATATTGCATTCATACTGTACATTGAGAGAGTAAAATCTGACGTTTGATTTGCCTAGACCTGAATATTGTAGTGCTACTTAGTCAATGTTGTGATCATTTTATCCTTGAGATGGACACCCGTTAATCCCATAAGCACCTGTGTGGGGGGCGAATATCTCTTAAAAAAATAGTATGAAACACTCGATTTGATCAGTCTTTCTTTGCATATTTATTACATTTTCACATATGAATTAGCGAGTATGCCATGTCACATTATTTCACACACTTTATTTAATATTGCTAATTTCACTTTATTATATTGGAGACATTATACAGTATTTTTTCAACAATTTTAAGACATATTATGTTTCTTCTTGTATGTGTTTTTCATATGTAATAATACTGTGAAATTACATGTGATTATGTGATGTTGAGTATAGAATTTTCAGAGTCATGTGTGAATTCAGATTTTATAGTGAAACTTGAGTTTCATATCGCATAGCAATTGATATAACTCCTAATATTGTGATGAACTTAAATTGCATAATAGTTGTTAATTTGTAAAAGTTTTATTTACGTTGCATGTTTAGCATGATATGTTATATAAGTACATCTTTAATGTATGTTAAATGCTACATGTTGTTTGTCTTGCCATGCTTATATGTTTTTGGTGAAAGCATGACTTTGTGATATTAGCAATTTTTATTGCTAGAGTTTTTAATTTTCTTTTAAAAATTAAAATGGTGTTATTCTATGATTTATAACCTTAAGAATATAGGCATATGATACTTTCTTTGTTAGCAAATTTAATTTTTAGAGTCTTTAATTTCTTGTAAGAAATTAAATTTGTGCTATTCTATGATTTCTAATTATAAGAATTTTACCATGTGTTTGTAGTTCACATGAGAATGATGGACACTCGAGAAAAGATGGGTCAGAACTGGTTTGGTGAGGATAAGTCAGAGAATACTGCACAACCAACGGATCCTCCCATGTTACACACGATGTATCATCTGAATGGCCCAGAGGACGCTGTTCTTTCTAGGCCAGTAGCACTGCCTATTCTGTAAGAGCCGGTGATTAGACTGAACGAGGCAGGACCTAGTTGCTATCAGAACTACTACGGGAAGATTCAATGCACTGCTCGCAAGAGCATTCTGTGTCCCGCTTACTTTCAGAGATTGAGGCTTCTAGCATAACCCGAGGGTTCTCATGATGTGGACTCTCCTTATTGGCTAAACACCCTCAAGTGTGCGCGGAAGAGGATGCGTGATCCCGTGTTGATAGTGATTAAGAGTTCCTCTTCTGGAGAATCATCTAGTCCTTACTAGTTTCTTGTTATGTTTTAGTATAGTTAATTTGGTTAGTATGATAACTTGTTTAGTTGCTAACATTGGAACACTTTTAGTGACCATATATGTATCTGTTTATGTATATATTTGTGATGGTAATGACATATTTAACTGTTATGTTAATTGTCATATGTTGATTGTATTTCATACTATTATTTGAAATATAATGAAATTAAGAAGGTATCACCAAAGAGTACACTTATAGTTATCCACACACCTATTGGTACTTCCAAAAAAGTATACTTAAAATAATCAACACACGTGTTATAATGTTCAAATGAGTTTGAGAATGAAGGTAGTCAACTAGTAAAAGGTATTGGACATGGTGATGATGTAGCTTTAGTAGCTTAACGTCTAGATTCGCCTGTCTATAAACACCTAGTTGCTTTAGTAACTTGATTGCTAGCAAAATGAGATCCAACTCTTAATTGAGATGATGTGTACTACTTTGTTAAATTCTGGATAATCTAGAAAATGTGGAGGGAAGCTTTGTTTTCTCTAACACATGTTCTCATTAGAACACTCCACAGAACACTATGTTAACACCAACAAAATTATAGATCGCGTTATCTGTAATCTAAGTTATGAATGGTGTGAGTGTTTATTCCACAGTCTGCTTGAACATAGTTGTGCATGTGAATGCCTTGGTAAATGATAATCCTTCTAATACTTTAGAATCATCCGTAAGACTATTTCCTAAATCTAGAAATGGGACATTCTTTTGGAATGGACTTCTTTGTGCATTTGTTTTTCACTCTAAGTGTCTTAAAGAATTTATGAGTAAGTAAAAGATCCAAGACTTTAAGTCTATGGTTGGAAGAAAGAATAGTTCTAGATAAATAAAGGAAAGAGTGATTGATCTAAATAACTCTAATTTTCAAAGTCAGAGGTAAAACCTCAAGGAGAAAAGGAACTAATAGTAGTCTCGATAATTTTAGTAAAGTAAAGAGATGTACGGAGTTCCGTTATTCCTAAAGCACAATAATAGTTTACATGAAAGTACAAATAACTGGGTAATAGATGATCTGCCCGATGGATCCAAGAACGAGGTTATCCAAATGGTTTAATGAGTAAAGTCTAAACTCAAATACTTAATAGATATGCGACGAGATCTAGACTCGGTGGTTACGATTTTGTGATATGAGTTCACGAGAGTGGCAAGGGTAAATATATCTTGACGTGAATAAAGTATTTTATTCAAACCCAGGATTAATCCACTGGAAGTTGATAGTTTTGTGCTACATATGAGCCCTAGTTATATATACATCTAGAAATCCAAGAAAGGGCACACTGTGAAAACTGGAGTTATGAATCAGAAGACGCTAAATTCGTAAATGGATAAGTCTTATAGAAAGCGCATTAATTTCTTAAGAAATTCTCACAATGGAAGTAAATAGCCAAGTTCTGCGAATGAATCAAAAGCTAGGGAAGAAGTACCAAGTGACTTCTTAAACGTCTTAAGACACAGAGAGTTCCCGATAATGACAAAACATGACAAACATGTCAGTTAAAGGTCATTACTCGCAGGAATGTAAAATTCAATGATTATGATTTTAATCAAAGGATATTGAGAGATCATCTTACTAGTAGGCTTGGTAAGAGGTCAAAATTCATTCAGCGTGGGAATTGGACATTAAAGCCTATTATCTTATAAGTTACCTTAATGCTAACTTAACCTAGTTGACTGGAGATCCCAAGATATAGGTTCAACAGGACAATTGAATTAAAGTCGACTTAGTATAAATTAATGGGGAACTTCGTTCTGCTGTCCAATTCTATGGTAAAATATTGATTACTTGAAATATTGTAAGAATAAGCTATAGCTTTTAATATAAAACGAGTAGGGCAGGCTACTCATATTAATAAGCCTATCTTTTTAATGATTCTTATTACTTGGCTAGCAAATGGAGTATGTATATCTGCTCACTCCATAAGAAATCACGTATATGAGTGTGAAGGGGCCGCTTCTGTGAGAATTGTAAAGGCTTCAATTCTCTAAAGCACCCATGAATACCAAGGTGGTTTATGGCCAAAACAAACACAACCGAAGAATCAAACTCATATAGGGAAGAAACCCATGTGAGTAATGTTGTCTCGGTTTATACAAACGGAAGAATAATTCAAGATATCATGTTCACTGATCAGCCATTAACCTGATAATATTTTAGTAAGGAAGGCTCAAACCAAAAGCCACCTTTCCTGATATAGTGACTTTCTACTCTACTTTCTTTTTTTATATTTGTGCATCTGCATTTCTTTATGCATTGTTTTTTACAGCCAATCTAATTCATGTGGGGGATTGTTGGAATATTTGGTGTGACACACCAACTTTGAGCCATTGTTAAGGTGAGACCCACATTTCATTATTAGTGTGTCCAAGGTATTTTGTGTTCTCCTTCATGAGTAGATGAGGAACAAGCATCTACTTACTCAAATTAATAGAGTTTTGAATGAGATAATAGTCTTCAAAGTAAGTACCATGAGTATGGTTATTGGATGGAATTAAAAGCTTATCCCACATTGATTGTCTATGGAAAAATTGATGGGTATATAAAGCCTAGGTTTAGAGAAAGGTTTGGGCCCCAAGGGGTACCCCACTTTTGTGAAAGAAAAATGACCTATGGAACCCATGGGTTGACCTAATACTCTACACATGCGCGGGCGTGCCACTTTCGCCGCCCACCTGTCTGGCTGGCTCGGCTTGGGTGCGAGTGCGATTTAATAATATTAAATAGGCTTGGGCTGGTTTAGTATTTAATTTTTAGACGCGGTTTGACCTAGTGATTTGAACCAGAAGTGTGTGAACCAAGTGGGAACCAAACCGAACCAGTTCAAGTTTAAATTTAAATTCCAACGGCCGCGACCCTTCCTAAGGGCATATTTAACTGGCACCGTTTTCGAATGGGTGTGAATCTTTCTATATATAGAAAGATTGCCCTCTGAATTTAATAACGGTTATATATATTCTGTTCTGTTCTGTCTGTCTGTCTCTGTCTCTGTCTCTCTCTCTCTCTCTCTCTCTCTCTCTCTCTCTCTCTCTCTCTCTCTCTCTCTCTCTCTCTCTCTCTGTTTGCGATGAAGTACTGCCCAGATTCTGGTGAAATCCGTTTGCATCTCTGGTAAAGTGCTGCCCAGTTTCTGGTAACTATTTCAGGCGACTTCTGCCTGTTCAGTCAGTCTTTTCTGATTAATTCTAGGCGAGTATTCCAGGTTTTCAAATTAATTTCTGTATATGCTGTGTGATGAATTTCTGTGAAAATTCAACTACTTTGTTCTGTGTTTCCATATTGAATTTCAATGTTGAAATTTTACAGAATTGCAGTATTTTTCCAGCGTAGAAAATATTGTCTTTTGTTATCATGCCATATTGATTTTGTCAGAAATGGTGTAGGTTTCTGTATGAAATTTATTATTATAATTTTGTGTTGAATTAGATAGAATTTCCTTCTATTTTCCTTTATACATATTACATTCATATTATACATTGAGAGAGTAGAATCTAACGGTTGATTTGCCTAGACCTGAATATTGTGATGTTACTTAGTCAGTATCATGATCATTTTATTCTTGAGATGGACACCTGTTAATCCCATAAGCACCTGTGTGAGGGGCGAATCTATCTTAAAACAGGAGTGTAAAACACTCAACTTGATCAGCCTTTCTTTACATATTTATTGCATTTTCACATATGAATTATCGAGTATGTCACGCCACATTATTTCACACATTTTATTTAATATTGTTAAGTTCACTTTATTATAGTGGAGACATTATAGAGCATTTTTTCAACAATTTCTACTTCGACTGGCAGATTGAATTGCCTCATTACCGTAAACCACGAGCCGGTTTGCCTTTTTTTCCTACTGTAGATTTTCTTTGCCTTCCATTATTAATTACCTGCAACTTATGGCAGCTTGTATCCTTTTGTTTTCTAAATTCTACAGGTTCATTTTCCGTACAAAGGCACACTATGGGTCTTGCTAGTGCTACTTCATGATTTCCCTTAAATTTCCAATCAGATTTTTCAGTTAAACTACCAATCAGTTAAGACGCTAAAATCTAGTGATGAAAAACCAATGAAGTGAAGCATCAATCATGCTATTCTTTTCGGCATAGAAGCCCAGCTATTAATTATGGACGTTATATGTTGTCTAAGTCCACGAGTTTGCTGAATATGCTGCAACTATTTATCGCTATAACATATTGTCAATTGTGTGATATTCAGCAACTTTGCCTCAAATTGCTAGCGGTTGCAGTCGGCTTGAGAGATTTAACTTCAGATACCCCAAACCCTCCATTTAATAATTAGGTTGTGTTTCTGTAGCCATAGAAAAAGTAATATGTGGTATTTTGAATAATGTTATATTCGAAGTTCTTGCAAAAAAAATGTTATTTCAATCTTAAACGTGTTGTACATGTACATCTTGACAAAATTTTACCTAGGAAAGAGGTTTATCCGTAAATCTTTTGTGTAAGCCAGGTGATGTATTGTGTAAGCCTAAGAGATTTATTAATATGGACGAATGACTTGTAGAAATCTCGATTGACCTGTTAAGTAGCTGCTCTTACAATGTGTCTTTGTTGATATATAATCTTACACATAATTTTGTTTGACAGGAAGAGCAAAATAACATAGATGAAGGGTCTGTATCAGGAAATGGTTATTGATGAGGACTTGTGCCTAATCCACAAAGCTTCTGGTCTGCCAACCATATGAAAGAGAAATGACTTATTCAGTTGGCGTGTATTTTGTTTACTTTCATTCTTTTTTAAATAATGAGTTGTTAAGTATTTGGTTCTGTTCCAAAAGAAAAAAATATTCTTTTAAATAGATCAGGGGAAATTGCTCAAATGAAGGAATGGGACATGTTTAGGGAATTTAGGGAATTTGTAAAGGGAACTTGGTTGATCTCAATTCAATTTGTTCAATTTAATGCTTCCATCTTAATTTAGATAAAGCATTATTCTTAATGTTCATGTGGTTTGGAACATTGTTTATCCACAAATGGGAGCAAACTACAATGGGATAAAGTCGTGAGAATAAACAAAAAGAACTGCAGTAGATCTATTGCACAAAAGAAATGAAATAAAATTAGACCAAACTTTTAGTGACGAACCATGTTGTGGCTATGGAGGTGTTAGCCTGTTCAAAACTACAAATTTTTAGTGACAAAATGCTACTTTTCTTGGTGAAATCATTTACTTTTTGTGACAAAATGTTCTCGCCAGTAGTTTCAAAACTTTTAGTCCCATCTCACATTCATCACTGGAGACTAGAGAAATAGTGATGAAATTTTATTGTTGTTACAAAATACTTTCAGTGTCGGCCTATTGTGATGACCTTGTGACAGAATAATTTTGTCACTAAAGATGCCTTTTGTGACGCATTCTACATTCAATAACGAATTGCATTTGCCACTAAAGCCCTTATTTGTTGTGGTGACAAGACTACAGTTAGTGGTGGACTTAGGAATTTTTCTTATTGGATGCAAAAAATACTCTTAAATAATAGTTTTATATGTAAGATGACAAATATAAAAAATACAATAATATTTAAAATTCTATACATTGATAACAAATGTATCTTATACAAAAACAATGTTAAATTAAAGTATATTTTCATAACTGTTTCAAAATAAATTTTAAATGTTCAAAATCACAATTCATCAGACCAAATACAAAAACAAACTCAAACCTTAACCGGAGGTTTGGAGTACTTACTTACTTAGCACTAGCAAAACTACTCAACATTAAACAAATCAAGAGGCATCAAACATAGGACCTTTTCTTGATAATATTGATATGAATATTGCTTAAACTAAACTCCACATTAAGAAAATCAATTTACTTGATGGTTGTTCCAAGAAATCAACATTAAACAAATCAACAAATCAATGGACATAGGGTGTTGGTGGGTTCAAAGCCGTTAGTCAAGGCGTGAGAGATTTAGCTTCAAAGCCCTTAGGTTTCAAACCTGTCAATTACGTCCATAGAGAGAGCGAGCACAGAGTTTCGTTGGGTTGGAAGAGAGAAAGCACATTGTGAATGACGGTCTGTTGGGGGAGCACAAAAAATGAGAGTAATTTTTAAGGTTTAGATTTAGGTGTATTTGTATTGCGTCTGGGTTTGGGCCCAAGAGTTTCGTTGGGTTGGGAGAGAGAAAGCACATTGTGAATGACGGTCTGTTGGGAGAGCACAAAAAATGAGAGTAATTTTTAAGGTTTAGATTTAGGTGTATTTGGGTATTGGGTCTGGGTTTGGGCAACTTGGGCTCGGTTATGCAATTGGAATTTGGTCAGTGGATTGTGTTATTTGAATTGGATTGAGTAAAATTCATATTTTAAATGGGTCAGTTGAATTTTCTTTATTTATTATTTTTTTTTTTAAATTTAGTGGACACAACCGCAGCCACTTGACCGACCAACTCTCGGTCCGCCACTGACGCCAGTACCACATCATAAAAAAATTGAATAAAAAGCACACACATAAGGTGGTTATAGAAAGTCAATCGGTCAATATTCTAAATCTAGTCCATAAAAACAGATTTTAGAGAGGTAGAATACAGCATCTTGAAAGTAAATATTAAATTTTTATAGAAGTGTGAGTTAGGGAACGTGAAACGAGATAATTTATAGAAAATGAGTTTTTTTGGGTTTTCTATTTGGTCAAAGTTGGGTTACCACCATTCTAGAGCAATTATGTTGAAGCTGTTGAATGGTAATTGTGGCTTCTCAAGGCTTATCAAATGGTTTGGTGTCTAGAGGTCTTTGTCGACATTAAAGGTTTTTCGATATATATACTTTATCACAATTAGTCATAAATTTTCAATTGTTATATTCAATGAAATTTTTTTTTTTTTTTTTGTGAGAGGATTTCATTTCGTAAATAGCAAAATAATGAATTGAACCTACAGAATCTTGTAACAAGATTTAAAATAATTTAATTAATTAAAGTTCAACACGTGCTTGTATCTACTAGCGAAAGAAATTTATGGCTAAGTGGTGCAGGAAATAGATGCCTATAGATGAAGTAGAGAGAAGGTGAGAGACTTCCGGTCTGGGCAATTTTGTCCACTAAAACGCAAATATTGGATAACTCTACTATATTTGTAATTTTTGAAGTTTCTATACTAGATTGGTAAAATCCATGTGTTCTACTATTTTTTTTTGGTAAAAATCCCTTTTCTTAACAAATTGACTTTTAGAAAGTTGTTTTGTATAGCGATAAATATTGAATAATTATTTTATGGGAAATTTCAATTTCTCGGTCACTCCCATTTTGGATTTTCACCGTGAAGACCCTTTGTTAATGTATTATTATGTCCTATTCAATGCACAATCACATCTTAGCCGTCATTGAACCTACATCTTTGTTAGCAAACTTTTTTAACTTCTACCTCACAATTATTAACTTCAAAAATTTTGATTTGGGATAAAACTTCTGAAATTTGCCTCTGAACATTGCGACTTTTGAAGCCTTTATTTTCTTCTTTGGTAAAATAGGTTAGATAGTGAATTGAAGCTATTCATTTTCTATTTTATTTTTGACTTTGTTGAACGAAATGAAGGTATTAGCTTTCATAAAAAGGGTAACTAGATCTTTTGAATAAACTCAATGTTACACCACATTAATAAAGATCAATTGAAAACAAAAAAATCATTTATCCACGTTATTATTCTGAAAAACTAATGAATGAGGAAAAGTAAGGAATAATATTATTTCAAACAATTACTCTCAGTTTTATGATTACTAATATTTTTTTTCCATTTTCAGATAAAAAAAATGGGGAGTTGAAGTTTCAAGCCCATTATTTTGTTTGCGTGGCGATTTTCATAATTATCGTTAAAAAATTTCCTTCGATTTATGTATACTCGTCGAAACCTATGTTATGTATACACGGGGCCTCAAAAACAAAGAAAGACTAAAGGAAAAATAATCCTTGAACTAGAAAAGGAACATTCAAAGCTTAGCTTTTGTCAGAAAATATGTTACACATATAAACCAACTATAAACTCCTTTGCCTTGATAGAACTGATTTTCAAATTTTATGTTTAACGCCTAAATCTAAAGCAGGACATCTAGTTCAAAAGTAAGATTCAATAATTCTATATAATTATGTAAAAATATCCATTCAATTACAAATTGGGCTAGCAATATATGGACCTTCTTAAAGTAAGGTGGACCTTACACAGTTAACATCTAAACATACAATTAACATAATATAATGAAGGAGTACTTAGGACTCACATCAGGAGTAGGTAAAACATATTTCAAACTTATATAGATAACAGAAAAGAGATATACAAACATCCACCCACAGGTATATACAAGTGAAATGAAAACCCTCTGTCACGCCCTAGTTTTTACCATGAGCTATCTTGGTTCGAAAAAAAGTCCGATACTCTCTATGTTAGAACTTACCCTTCTAAAACAACAAGTACGACGGGAGTTTGATTTTAAAAATAGGTTTGAATATAGGCTTTTTAGAAAAAAAAAAAAAGGAAGCCGTCATCTAACGTAATTAAAGATGTGCTAGGCCACTTAAAACTAAGTGTAATCTAAAAACTAAATTTAGATTTTTTGAAAATGCCCTCTTAAGAGTTTGGGGTTATTATAACTTTTGAAAATGTTTAAAGTCCTTTTAGAAACTTGATTTTGAATTGGTTTTGAAATTAGAAATCAATGATCCAGGGATTGGTTCCATGTTGGGAAGATATACTAAGATCCTCACTTTACCCCGTTCTTTCGGTACTTATATGTCTATCCTCCCTTAACTCACTTACTAATCTCCAGTTACTTAATATTCACTTGTGTCCACTTATAAATTTTTGAAAATAAAGTTTAGCCATCACTTTTGGGATGATTGATGCATGGTGCATGTTTTTGAAATGTATTTAAAAGACAAAAAGTTTTAAAGTATGATTTGAAATAGAAATTTTGAAGGAAGGAAAGTTTTGAAAATGAGACATTCGACTTGAAAAAGGATTATGACCACACTATTTTAGTTTGCCTACGTGTCTCATGTGGTGAGAATCAGGTCATTTGTAGTTCGGGCGAGTGCACAAATGGAAACATTTGATGTGCTTGAAGTGTGAGTTTTGAAAATTGTAGAATTAAAATATTTTTTAAAAAATGTCCATTTGAAGTACGTGGTGTCCATTTGAACGATGTGGGACTGCACCTAGGTTTTCCTAAGTTGCCTGTGTATCTCATTTGACGAGAATCAAGCTAGTTATAGTTTACACAAGAGCAAATTTGAAAATATACTCATGGGAGTCTTGGAAGGTTTTGAAACTTGAACTCAAAGCAATTTTAACTTGGACTTTAGAAAGTTTTGAAATGTTTTTGAAATAAAACTTGGAATATTTTTTAAACAACTCAAAGGAGTTTTGGAGTGATTTAAAAAACAACTCGAATTTTGAAATGTTTTGAAATAACTCAAGAGAGTTTGAAAATTGTGTTTGAAATAGAATGTGAGGTTTTTAGAATGTTTTTTTTAAATGAACTAATGGAGTTTTGGAGATACTCAAGAGAGTTTTGGAATGTTTTTAAAAACTTAATTAGAGATTTTTGAAAATAGAGTTTGTATATGAGTAAGGTAAAAGCCCTTGTGAACTTGTCTATGGAAAGTTTTTAAAAAACTATTTTTGTATACCTTATGAAAGATATATTGAATTATCTCATTACCCTTAAGAGATCAGTTATTAATCAACTAAACTCTCTCAGGGTTTTGAAGACTTTAGGGTTATGGAACCCTACTTAATATTTCACTTTCCTTTGTCTAAACTTTTTGCCAAGACAAGTTTGAGAGAGCTTTTAAAAAAACATTTTGAGAGGTGCATGGAAGCTTTTGAAAAAACTTAGGAGTCATGGTTTTGAAAACTCAAAAGAGTGTAATGCTTTGGAAAACAAGTTATGGAATGTGATTTTTGAATTGGAGGATGATTTAAAAGGTCTTGAAATTAGAGTCTTAAGGTTACCTAACCTTGGTTAGGTTGACCTAGAGTTAGGCAACTAGCTTTAACTAACTTGAGTTAGATTAATCTAGGGCTGGATAACTAAGGTTAAGTTGACCTAGGGTTAACTAACTTGGGTTAGGTTAACCTAGGGTTTTGAAATAAGGTTTTGAGCTAGGATTTGGAAGCTAGTGGTTTTGGAAAGTAGTTTTGAACTAGAGTTTGGAACCTAGTGGTTTTGAAAGGTGGTTTCATGCATGAAACTTGATGAGTGTTTTGAAAACCATAATGATATAAAAAACTTTATGATTTTATGTGAAAAACTTGGAAAAGTGTCATTTTATGTACAAAAGTTATTATTTCATCTAAGAAAGCTCTAATTTTATGTGAAACTATTTTAGAAAAACAACTCAAAAGAGTTATAGGTTTTGAAAACCTATAAAATCACTCAAGTAAGTGTAGGGTTCATATTGTTGATACTTATAAACCACTCAAGAGAGGGTTTTATTGGGACCATTCCAACCACCAACTTAAGAGAGCATAGATTTTGAAAACCAATATAGATTAGGTAGTTTTGAAAATCACTTTTGTGAAAACTTAAGAGAGCATGGATTTTGGAAACCTCTTTTAGAGAGGGAGTTCTACAAAACCACTTATAGGGCAATGACTTCCACCAAATGGCGTATTCGGAAAGATTCTCAGATGATCCCAATAGTAGAATAGCAAATCAGTATAACCCAGTGAAGTTCAGGGTTGAGTCCTCAAGGAAATTTGACAAGTTGATGAAGAAAGTGAACCACTCGTCTTAAAAATCACAAAACAATGGAACTACTTATGAAAAGAAACCAAAAATCTTTACTTTTGAAGAGTTTGTTGTAATATAAACTAAATTATGAAAAATAGTTTTAAATTGATAAAAGAAAGTCTCGAGACTAATTGTTCCAATTAATTGCTTTACCGAGAATTCCAATGGAGGCTTTTGATAACTCAAATCATCGACTATGTCACGAGTCTTTGATCCGGAAGATTTAGTAATAAAAACGTTTATTCTTTAACAATCAAATCTAGAATAAATCAAGTTTAGAATCGAAGATGTATACAATCGATTCGTACACTAAATATATCGAACTAGGGTTCGTGCATAAATATTACTGAACTTAGTCAAACATCTAGGTTTTCATAAATATCTAGGGTTTTGATCCCAAATAATTAAGAATAAGAAGATTTTGTTGGTTTATGGGGGCCAGCAATCAGCCTTTGACTCAAGGGGGTGTTATGGGGGACTTGCATAGTGTACGCAACTAGCCAACCCGTGACATTTACATGGTGCAGACCCTCATGCCCACCTACTACTTAGTGCAGGGCTTTGCGCTGCTAAGTATAGGAAAATAAAGTTGTGTCTTAGTTAATAGCAATTGTTTTTGGCGTAATAGTAAGCGCTTGATCCTAAATCTAGTACAAGAGCGAGGTCACGGGTTCAAGTCTCAGGGTCGTTGCTGGGGAGGGGGGAGATATTATTAACTATGTGCCTTGATTTTGATGATTACAAAACATTGTGTTAGTGATCTAATGACTTTACTTAATGTGCATATTATCTTGTATCCTTAATTTCTATTAGAATTATGACTTAAAGCTTGATATATTGAAAATCTTGACGATTGTAATGGAATCTTGAAGATTAGAAGACTGGAAAGCTTATTGGACCATTTGGAGAAACCACTGAAGCTTTTGAAGCGATTTGCCTAAGTAAAAAAGGAGATCGGCAAAAAAGGAGGCCTGCAGCAAGTACTGACACATTTTTGGAAGAGTTGACCCCTTTTACAATGTTGCATGATAAAATCTAGAGATTAGTAGAAAATGAGGTCAGCATCAAGTACTGACACCTTCTACAATATGGCATTAGAAGATCTGGAGATCAGCAGAAAAGGAGATCGACAACAAGTGTTGACATATTGATACAATGAGTTGACACATTGATAAAAGACCTTTTCAATAAGATTATGTTCATAATCTTGTCTCAAAGAGATTGAAGGGGCTCAAAGATGATAAAGATCTATACAAGACATGGAAGCTTTCTTTAAAGAATTTGAAGATGTCTTGGAAGAATGGAAGATAAGTTGAAGAGGAGATTATAAGACTTGGAAACTCTCTTGAACATGTTGAAGAAGTCTTGGATCAATGGAAGAATATATGATGATTAAAGGATCCTACAAGTAATCAAAATTGGATTAATTCTATCTCGAAGAGATTAAAGGTGTTCTTGGAGATCAACACAATTTGAAGAAGTCATTTCAAGTTTTGGAAGCCTTATTTGAATGACTCTTGAAGAGTTTGAAGACTTTAGAGAAGTTTGAAGAAGGTCCTAAAAGGATCGACTCCTCGTTTCTCAAAAGCTGACACATTTGGACAGAGCCTTTATGAAGTTTGGTGAAAATAAAAAAGGGTCAACTTCTAATTCTCAGGGGTTGGCACATTTGGATAGAAGGTTGAGGACATTAGTATTAAAACAAAAAAAGGTGACTCATTCAGATAAAGGGTCGACACATTGGCTGTAATGGCTAGTTTTTTACACGTTTTGTTAGCTCGATCTCACATTAAATGCACTCCCAACCACTAGCAATAGCTAGAATCAATGAAAGACTATATATACAAGATGTTCACAACATTTATATACAAGAATCCAATATTATAAGTGCTGAATCAAAGATTGAAAGCTAAAATTCCTGAGCATCACTATTGTATCCATTTTGCTAAGTGATTGGGTTTATTTATTGAACTTGAACCTACTTATCTACTCTTTGAGAGAGTTACTCATTGTATAAATTTCAACTATTTCACTTGGATGGGTCCGTAAACTTGTGAGTTTGAGTATTCTTGGCAAAAATACTTGTAAGTTTGAGTGAAGCTTAGACAAAATCACTTGGGTAGCTGAGAGTTTGGGAAAAACTCTTATAAAAAGTGAGCTAGGCACTTACGCAACTAGCACCTACTGTATAAAGGATTTTTGTATAAGGGAAGGTTTTCAAGGGAATCTTAGGGGTGAGGACGTAGGTTATATGTTATGGCTAAACCTTGATAAATCTTGGTGTCCATTCTTGCTATATTTTTCTTCCTTGCACCTTATCACCTACTTGCATTGTTTATTCATTTACTTGGTTACTATTCCTTTGTTTAATTAATTTTTAATTCCATTATGTGTGATTAATTTTGAAAGATCCAATTCACCCCCCTCTTAGGTTGCATATTCGGGCCAACAGTTAGTATCAAAGCCAGTGCTCTATTTTAAAGGCTTAACATTCTTAGAGTTGATTCATGGCAACTATTATTAGAAGCTCTCTAGGTGAGGGTCAATCCACCAATAGACCTCTAATGTTCAATGGGACTAACTACAATTATTGGAAGAATAGAATGAAGATATATATCTAATTTGTTGACTATGAGTTATGAAGAATCATTGTGAATGATCCTAAAACTCCTACCAAAACCATTGAAAAGATAGAAATCCCCAAACTCGAAAGTGAGTGGGATGAGAATGCCTCGAAACAATCTAATACTAAAACCATGAACATCTTATATTGTGCCTTAGACCTTAATGAATTCAATAGAATCTTTACTTGTGAATCTGCCAAAGAGATTTAGGATAGATTTGAAGTGACTCACGAAGGGACCAATCAGATCAAAGAGTACAAGATTAACATTGTCATGACCTAAACCCCGTTTATAAGGATTAAGGTCATAACCGGCCAGTAGCGCTCCAGTACACGCCTAGTGGAGCGGTGCTCTGGCTTGAGCGCACCGGTAGCGTGCGAGTGAGCGCCTAGCAGCGCTGTCCACTATAATTCTTTGAATTGCATTAAAATTTCCTTTTCATCCATGAACCATAGTTGCATTAGACTTCTTTACTTTGTTTGTAACATTGGTTACTGCTTTAATCATGTAGGATAGGAATAAAGCTCTTTTTAAAACATCGGGGTGAGTGGTGTGGATGCTTGGAGGTATTCTTTTCAACTTGATTTGTCTTTAAATATATAATATGATGTGATAATTTTAATACTTACAAGAGCACGAATCAGATTGAAGTATAAGACAATGAGTGTGAGGTCAATTACAGATTACATGTTTTTATTACCAAAAAAGAGGACATTCAGCAAGCTAATGTTTTATCATGCAAAAATCTTGTGCTGCCAAGAATGCTTGGGTTTCGAAAGAACCATTGAAGACTAACCCCCAAAGACCCAAGATGGTTTGGGTATCAAAAGTCAAAACTTGAGTTGCTCTTCTTGTAGGTATGTCTTCAAGTAAAGTCCAAAAAAGATTATTGGTACTTGGATAGTGGATGTTCAAGACACATGACTAGTGATGAGGTGCAATTCACATCTCTTACACCAAATAATGGAGGCTTGGTCACTTTCAGAGAAAACAGTAAAAGCAAAATCATTGATATATGTAGTATTGGCAAAGATTCTTCAACCTCTATTGAAAATGTTTCACTTGGTAAGGGCCTTAAGCATAACTTTTGAGTATCATCCAATTGTGTGACAAAGGTTTTAAAGTTATTTTTAAATTTTCAAAATGCATTGTGGTGAACATCAATGATAACAAGACCATATTGACTGGTCATAGACAAGACAATATTTATATTTTCAACTTAAATAATTACTCTTCTTGCAAAATAAAATGCCTTACTACTATAAACAGTGAAGATAGTTGGTTCGAGCATAAAAGGCTTGGTAATACAAGTATGAGTATCATTTTAAAGATTTTCAAAATAATTTGGTAAATGGTCTTTCCAAACTCAAATTTGATAAAGATAAGATTTGTGCTGCTTGTCAAAAGGGAAGCAAATAAGAGTCTCTTTCAAATCTAAAAATATGATTTCAACATCTAGGCCACTTTAACTGCTTCATATGGATTTATTTGGACTTACTCAAACTCTTAGTTTGGAGGGTAAACAATAAGCTCTAGTCATTATTGATGATTACTTAAGGTTCATTCGGATATTCTTTCTTTCTCACAAGGATGAAACAATTGCTTTTTTACAAAATTTTGCAAAAAGGTTCAAAATAAAAAAGATTTTACAATCACAGCAATTAGGACTAACCATAGTGGTGAATTGGATTACAACCCTTTTGATAAATATTGTGATGAAAATGGTTTTGAATACAATGTTTTTGCGCCAAGGACACCTTAACAGAATGGGGTTATTGAAAGGAAAATAGGACTTTAGAAGAAATTAGGAGAACTCTTCTTTGTGAAAATAATTTTTCAAAATATTTTTGGGCAAAGACTGTTACCATAGCATACTATGTTTTAAATAGAGTTTTGTTTAGAAAGTTTTTACACAAAACCCCATATGAGCTTTGGAAAGGAAAAAAGGCAAATGTTTCATACTTTAAAGCTTTTGGATGCAAGTGATTTATGTTGAAAAATAACAAAGATCATCTTGAAAAGTTTTATGCAAAATCTGACAAAGGTGTTTTTATTGGCTATTGTACATATAGTAAAGCTTATAGAATTTTTAATAAAAGAACTTTGGTTGTTGAGGAATTTGTGCATGTGAACTTTGATGGACTAAACTCTTTACTTAGAAATGTTGTGAGTGGTGATGCAAATGATGGGGAGCATAGCATAGATAATCTAACTATTAATCAAAACTCAAGTGAAGCCTCACAAAAGGAGAAAGAAGAACAAGGCATTCCTTCAAATTAACAAGATAAGAATCAAGGGCTACCAAAGGAAAGGAAGTTTGTCCACAACCATCCATAAGATCAAATATTAGGTGATCATTCACAATGGGTAAGGACAAAACCATCTCTTGGAAATATCTGTAATCATCTTGCTTTTTTATTTCATATTGAACCAAAATCTTTTCAAGAAGCTGAGCATGATGAGTATTAGAGTTTTGCTATGCAAGAAAAATTGAATCAATTTGAAAGGAATGAGATTTGGAACCTTAAACCTAGGCTTAGAGATTATCCAGTTATTGGAACCAAATGAATTTTTAGAAACAAAATAGATGAGTTTGGAACTGTTGTGAAAAACAAGGCAAAACTAGTAGCTCAAGGCTATAATCAAGAATAAGGAATTGATTTTGATGACACCTATGCACCTGTAACTAGATTAGAGTCCATTAAAATGTTGCTTACATTTTTATGTTTTAAAAATTTTAAGCTTTATCAAATATATATGAAAAGTGTATTTTTAAATGGAGTTATTTTTGAAGAAGTATATGTGGAACATGGTTTTGAAAGTTCAAAGTTTCAAATAATGTTTTCAAACTTACAAAAGCACTTTATAGTTTAAAACAAACCCTAAAGGCTTGGTATGAAAGGTTAAGCAAAATTTTTATTGAAAATGATTTTACAAGAGAAAAAGTTAATACAACTCTTTTAACAAAGATTAGAGACCATGACATACTTAATATGCAAATCTATATTGATGACATTAAATTTTTCTCTACTAATGAAAAGCTTTGCAAGAAATTTACTAAGTTTGTGCAGGATGAGTTTGAGATGAGTATAATGGGAGAACTCAATTACTTCTTTGGACTTCAAATCAAACAATCAAAGGAATGGATCTTCATTAACCAAGCTAAGTACATCAAAGATCTACTCAAAAAGTTTGAAATAGAAGATGCAAAGCCATTGTGCACGCCCATGAATACTTCAACAAAGCTGGATAGTGAGGAAAAATGTATTTATATAGATATCAATCTATATAGAAGTATGATTTGATCATTGCTCTATCTAACTACAAGTAGACCTACTATTATGTATAGTGTTTGCTTATGTGCTAGATTTTAATCTAATCATAAGAAATCACATGTTATTGCTGTTAAGAGGATTTTTAGATAGATTAAGCACACTCCCAACCTAGGGTTATGGTACCCTAAAGGCACTTTATTCAATCTTATTGGTTACTCAGATGTTGACTGTGCTAGTAACAAAGTAGATAGAAAGAGCACTAGTGGCTCTGGTCAATTTCTTGGCAATATGTTTGTTTCATGGTTTAGCAAGAAACAAAACTCAATTGCACTCTCTACTATAGAGGCTGAGTACATAGCAGGTGGAAGTTATTGTGCTCAAGTGCTCTAGATCAAACTCCAACTAGAGGACTTTGGACTTCTTTTAATCACATTCCTATTAAATGTGACAACACAAGTGCTATTAATTTGACCAAGAATGCTATTTAACACTCTTGTACAAAGTACATTGAAATTAGATACCATTTCATTCAAGATTATGTGCAAAAAGGTGATATTAAACTTGATTTTATGAGCACTAAACATCAATTAGCTAATATATTTATAAAACCATTAAGTGAGGATAAATTTTGTATGATTAGGAGAGAATTGGGGATGAGCAATCCATTATCTTGATTATTTTGATTATATGTGTTAATTTGTGTATTTGAATCATTGAAACTTGATTGCATGCTTATATGCTTCATTACATGTCATTTGAAAGTTATTTTTGCACTTCATAAGAAAATGAGACGACCCTTACCTTCAGAGAGTCAACCCCTGATTTTTGGAAATGCCAGCTGATGACTTCTGTTGAAAAGAGTCAACCTATAAAACCCTATCTTGCTTAACATCATGTTTAGTTTAATTGCACATGTTGTTGAGCATGATTGTATTAATTAAGCAGCTTGATTAACATGTTTTAATGAGAACATGTCATGGGAGAGGTTATGTTATTTTTTAGTATGATTATTTAGCATAATCCTTGATTAATTAGCTTAATTAATCTCCATGCTTAGCTTGTATTAATGATGATTAATTATCATACGTGTGATTAATTATATTAATCATGTGGATTAGTAAAACAAGGAGGTGTTAGGGGGTGCCACCTAGGTGTGTGCTCTACCTAAGCGAGGTGTGTGCATAAGGGGGGTGTGTGTGGTGTGTGCTTGTTGCTAGCATTATGTATGTGTGTGTTATATATGTGGTTATAGATACAAGTTGTATCTATAGTTGCCTTCAAGTAAAGAGGGGAAAGAGAAGAGAGGAGCCTGTTAGTATTTTGAGTGCTTAGCAAAAAAGAAAGTGAGAGAAAAGAGAAACAAAGAGAGAAAGGAAGAAAAGGAAAAAGGAATTCGAGGGGAAGCTTGAGATTTCATTGTTAAAGGTGAGAAATCTCATGTTCATGTTTGTTTCATTGTGTTTCAATAGATTCTTGCATGCTAGCATATCATTTCATGCCATAGAGGTTGAATTGAAGTAACGTGTGGGGGAGTGGTTAGAGCTTCCAAGTGAGAGTCCTGAAATCTTGCATGTTAAAGTTATCTTGGAGTTTGTTTACATTGTAGTTTTGTAATTACTTGGAAGGTTGGCTTGTAATCTTTATTATGTGTGGATGGTGATTATGGATGGTTTTATATATAATGATGTTGTTTACTCTTAAGATTCTTATCTTTGAGATTGTTAGGAGGTTTTGCTGATAGGTTGATAACTTGTGTGGTCATACTCACTCCAAGATGGTGTTAATGACACCTTATTAGAAGTGGACATGATAGATTGGTATTAGAGCCATGGTTTAATCCAATGTGTACAACTGAGGCTATGTTGTGGAGTTAGTGTCTAGAGTTATAGTGGACTGTAGGGTGCTGTGTGTGTTGATTCGATTTAGTAGGCTTATGTAAGTCATATATATTGCGTACTAATTTGGAATTGATACAGAAGTAGTGGCTTAAAGAGAATCATCGAGGAGAGTCAAGAAAGAAGCGTTATTAGCTCCAGTTTAGCGACAGAGACGCGAGGAAAAGGGTGTTTAGAATCACCAGATGCAGCCAATAGAGTGGCAAATGTTTTGGCTTAGTACATTGAATATCAGTCCACTAGACCTACTCCGAGAAATAGTATGCTGCATGAACAGTTCATAAAACTAAATCCTCTAGAGTTCACCGGGGTAACCAATCCATTGATGGTAGAAAAGTGGTTAAAGAAAGTAGAGCCAATTTTTGAGGTAATGTCCATGGAAGATGAACAAAGACTGATGTTAGCTACATTCATGTTGAAAGGTGAATCCCGAAATTGGTGGGAGGCGATGAGACGAATGATGGGTTCTAGGGTGGTGGAGTATCGATTACATGACAGCAATTTGTAGAGGTATTCAATGAGCAATACTTTTCACTTATTTACAGATATCAAATGGAACAGGAGTTTATTTCTCTGAAATAGGGAAAGATGATAGTATTTAAATATGAAGAGCAATTCACAACATTATCATGGTTTGCACCCGATTTAGTGCATACTAAAATGCTAAATGCAGGAGGTTCCAATAGGGGTTAGAGTTGAGCATTTGATCATGGGTTTCAGCTTTTGAGATGGTGAGGTATGCTGACTTAGTGAATGAAGCAAAAATTATAGAGCAAGATGAAAAAGGATTATCAGGTAAGAGAGAACAGTTAAAAATGGAAAGTTTGATTCGGGGCCTGGAACCTCAGGCCAGAAATTATCAGAAACTGTAAGGTTTGGTGGATAAGGAAGATGATAGTCGGGCCAAAGATTAGGGAGTCCCAAATCTAGAAGTCCTAAAGGTTATGGACCTTGGAGACCTCCGGTGAGATTGTCAAGCTTGGGGATTTTTGGGGATAGAATTAGGGGAGTTGCTTGTTACATGTGCAGTGCAGATGGACATATTGTTAGAGATTGTCTGGTGCCTTGGAGTAATAAATATTATCAGTGTGGATAGATGGGTCATATAGTTAGACATTGTACTCAAGGCTCTATGGCGACCTCCTCTGTGGGTAATGTGGCTGGTAGTGGAAGAGGGACGTCTAGGAGTACACTAGGTGGACATGGGACTAATTCTGAACCACAGACTCAGGCACGAGTGTACACCATGACCCTGAGGGATGCTTAGGCGACACCTACAGTAGTGACAGGAATGATATCTGTGGCTGATAAGGATGCTTATGTATTGTTAGATCCTAGATCTATACATTTTTTTTATTTTATTGCATTTAGTGAGCATCTACATAAATCACATACATCTATGACACAACATTTACTTGTCTCTATACCTATAGGAATGTGGTGTTAGTGGAAGTGGTATATGAAAATTGTATATTAAAAATTAGGGAGAAAGAGTTCAATGTGGATTTGATTCCTTTAGCGATTCATGATTTTGATTTAATATTAGGTATGAATTGGTTATCATCTTATCATGCCTTCATTGATTGTTTCAAGAAAGAAGTTATCTTCTAAATGCTGTAAGAATTAGAGTTTAGATTCTAAGGTGAGCGGGATGTGGTTCTTACCTGCGTAATATCAGCTTTAGAAGCCCAAAAATTATTACAAAAGGGGTATGAGGGATATTTGGCCTATGCGATTGACACAACTAAATCAGAATCAAAGTTAAATATTTTAGTAATATAGAATTTTGTGAATGTATTTCTAGATGAGTTACTAGAAATTATCCTCACTGCGTGCTCCGATACTGCTAGGTAGAGAAAGAGTTCTTCATGCTTGAGTGGGGTGGAAAGTAGGGGTGGCTGGGCCAGGTACCTCTTCAAATCTGCAAGGGCTTGATCACATTCCGGAGTCCAACTGAATTGCTCTCGTTTCTTGAGAAACTGGAAGAACAGTCGACACTTATCTGAAGATTGGCTGATGAATCTGCTTAGTACCGGTGCCATACCAGTCAACTTCTGTACTTCTTTGGCGTTCTTTGCGGCTTGATCGCTCTGGATCGCACTACTCTATCGTGGATCTACTTTAATTCCTTGGCATATAACCAAGAACCCCAGAAATTTTCCTGAGCTGACTCCAAACACGCATTTAGAGGTATTTAGCCTCATTTTGTACTGCTTCAGGATACCGAACACTCCGTTTAGATCCTTCAAATGGGAGATGTTGACTTTGCTTTTAACCATTATATCATCGATGTAGACCTTCATAATGCTGCTGATATGGTCTTTGAACATTTTGGTGACCAGTCGCTGGTAAGTAGACCCGGCATTCTTTAAACCAAAGGGCATTACCTTGTAATAGAAGGTACCCCTTGGAGTGATGAAGGCGATCTTCTCCTGATCATCTTTATGGAGAGGAATCTACTGATACCTGTGATAAGCATCCAAGAAGCTCATCCTCTCAAAATCGACTGTTGTATCTACAAGCTAGCCAATCTTAGGAAAAAAGAAGGGGTCCTTGGGGCATGCCTTGTTTAGATCAGTAAAGTCGAAACAAACCCTCCATTTACCATGCTTTTTCTTCACCACCACGGTGTTTGAAAGCCAACTTAGGTAGTGGACTTCCTGAATTGCACCAACATCTAAGAGTTTTTTAGTCTTTTCAATAATAGCATCTACATGTTGTGTTGCTGTCCTTCTTCCCTTTTGGACCACAAATCAGCATTGTGGGTCAACATTTAATTGGTAGCAAGTAACCTCGGTGTTGATCCCTGGCATGTCGTAAGGAATCCAGGCTAACAGCTCAAGGTCACTTGCCAAAAGCTCAATCAGGGAGTTTTCTTCAGCTTTGGATAAGGAAGTGCCAATGACAAAATACTTCTCATTCTGCCGATTGATGTAGATTTTCTTCAATTCTTCGATGGCTTTATTCTTTGGAGTCTTTTTTATATCATCAATAGTAGGTGTATCCTCACGAAGTTCCATCATCAGCATCTTGTCAGTTTTCACCATCGTGGTGTATGCCATCAAAAAGCACTGTTTGGCGGCCACTTGGTCTCCTTTTATTTCTCCCACTCCACCGGGGATAGGGAATCTGATTAGTTGATGGTAGGACGATGGAATAGCCTTCATGAAGTGCAACCATTTTCGCCCCATGATTGCATTATAGGAGGAAGGCACATTGACTACCAGGAACTCTGTCTGCAACGTAACTCCCTCGACAGTCACAGGAATTGTCACCTTCTCCAGAGGCCAAACTGGGTTCGAACTGAACCCAACCAACAGGTTGAGAGATGGCTGGAAATCAGACTCTTTTAGCTCCAATTTTTTAAAGAGACTGTAGTACATGACTTCAGATGAGCTTTCCTGGTCAATGAGCAATCTTCTCACGTCACAACCCACCATTCTCAATGTCACAACCAAGGCATCATTGTAGGGGGTTTGCACCGCCACACGGTCTTCATCAGTAAAGGTTATGGCCACGGTGTTACTACTAACCTTAACCATTTTGGAAAAAGGTTTTATCTGCATTACCTCCCTTAAATGCGCAGCGTTCAGTATCTCAACCCAGTATCAGTGCAGGACAACGATTTCTGATTCAGTCGAACCATGCGGCACGTTGATTACTCGAACCAGTCTCGCTTCTTCTCCTTTTGTGGGATAACTTTCTGCATTGGTTGCTCGGCCTCACGTTTTGACTTTTTCCAATCAATATATTAGTTGAGATGACCAACTTTGGCTAAGTCTTTCAAGTGGCTTTTGAGATGCCTACACTGCTCTGTCTGATGCCCCTTCTCCCGATGATAAGAACAGAACTTCTTCTCGACCCAGCTTTGGGGGCCATTTGAAAAAGGGCTTGTAGCGAATCTAGGACAAGATCTTGTAAATAAGATTTTTGAAGACTATATAAACCCCTTCGTTTGCCTTCTTGTCCCGATTATTATTGTCTTTTCGCCGAGGCTTCTTGGCATCTCTTTTATTTGTCCTTTCAGTAACAATTCTGACCTTCTCCAAAATCGGCTGAGATACATCTTCGTCCAATCAAGCGTATTGCTCGATTCTGGACATCAACTCCTGCACGGTGAGGGCCAATTTCTTCATTAAGGATTGCAGCAAATGGTGCTCCGTAGGCAAGCCAATCTTGAATTGGTTACGACTAGCTACTCGCTGCACTCACCGATCTCATTGTAGGCTTTTCAATAGCGCCATGCATATGCTCGTAATCCTTTTCCCTCGTTCTTTCGTAAGGTAAGTAGGAAATCAACCTCCTTGGGCTGCATACTGTTGGCTATGAAGTGAGCAGTAAAGAGCTTAGCAAGTTGCCTCCATTTTGACACCAACCTGGATGGCAACCTGTCAAACCATCGTAGGGCCACGTCCCCCAAGCTAAAGGGGAAAATTCAGCACATCAAGGACTGGTCTCCACCCCATATCGCCATTATTTGCTTATAATGACAAACATGACTGACTGGGTCAACCTTTTCATCATATGGAATGAACTTTGGTGGTGTTAACTTTCGTGGAGGTTGGCGGGACTCAATCTCCTCCATGAACAGTGTGGATGCAATCTGGTCTAGGGCCTTTTTAATCATGTACTGGATAGTGCAGTCTTTGGGATGCTACTTCTTATCCTCCAGCTTTTCATTGAGCCACTTTTCCTAATCTTTCTGTTGCTAACTAGCTTTTGCCCGATCCTTGTTCTGCGGTGTCTGGCTCCTCCTATGGTGCCAATCTGCTTGTCTTTCAACGTAGCACCCAGTGCTAGAGGTGTAACTTCCTCTCACTCGTGTTGTAGGTGTGTCTATGCTTCTAGAGTCCTGACTCCTTGTGATCCTTTCATGGTCCGGGGATCCCCCTCTGTCGTGCCTATCTCTTCCAGAGTTTGCCTCCCTTATGGACCGAACTTGAGGGGTGAGGTAGGTAATCTCTTCATTGCGTCGCCAAAGCTCCCGCTCGGCAAAACGGAGGGTATGTTTGTTGGGGACACGTCCACTGGAGGGCGAAGGGGCAAGGTCGCAGTGGTGGCTTTTGCAGACGTTTGGCTCTTAAACATAGTCTGGGTCTCTCCGCAATCTATCTCATTCTTCCTTGTGGCTCCCAGTAGGGGAGCGGATTTTTAACCTCCTCATCTGACCTCGGTCGCAATCTACCGGGGTAGATCGGTACTGGAGGAAGTCTCGTTTCCTCACTCAGCGTGGCTTGCTCCTCTTCCCTTTTGGACGTTGGTACTCATGATTATCTTCACCTTCCCATAGACAATGCCAATTGTAAGTGAAATTTTCAAGAAGGCCTGGTCGATCACTCGAACCAATATTAATGAGCACCAACTCACTACAAAAGGACAGAGAAGTTAGAATGGGTTGATCCTCTTTGGGCCGATCACACTCCAATGATTAAATTAGCAATCTTAATCGAGAATCAATTGAATAAAGACAGTATATGTGTGAAATTCATTGTCCATACCTTGCTCCTTAGGACTTCGGCATTTATAGTGTAATCGATGCATGGTTAACCCTTGTGTCTACCTTAGGGTCTTCATGATCTATCTCGTAGACCACATTATTCATCTCCAACTGATCAGACATGGGTCCAGCTTTACCACCGTACCAGAACCCGACTGATCGAACGTGAGTGTGGACGTCGCATGGTAAGCCGCTACTTTATTAAATACGGGTCATCTCCACATTAAATGCTATGGTCAGAGCATTAAATGCTCTGATTATACTCGTGAGTTGGGCTCACCGCGTTGAGCTTAGGCTCGAGGTCGGCATCAGGTCAGCAATATGGGCTTGGCCACATTGTTGAACTTTTGGGTTGTCCTGTAGCCCAGCTTTATTTGATTAATTTTTATTAGGCCTGACCTGATGGACTGGGCTAGAATTCTTTGTCCCACAATATTGTATCCTTAATCTTTATTAGAATTATGACTTAGAGCTTGATATATTAGAGCTCTTGAATATTTTAATGGAATCTTGAAGATTAGAAGACCTGAAAGCCTTATTAGACTATTTGGAGAACTTACTGAAGCTTTTGAAGCCATTTGGCTAAGTAGAAAAGAAGATCAGCAGACAAGGAGGTCAGCAGCAAGTACTGACACATTTTTGGAAAAGCTAACACCTTCCATAATGTGGAATGAGAAAATCTGGATATTAGTAGAAAAGGAGTTCGGCAGTAAGTACTGACACCTTTTTTGGAATAGCTGACACATTCTATAATATGGCATGAGAAGATCTAGAGATCTGTAAAAAAAGAGATCAACAGTAGGTGTTGACACATTGGTAGAATAAGTTGACACATTGGGGATCAACACACTTTGAATAAGTCATTTCAAGCTTTAGAAGCCTTATTTGGATGATCCTTAAAGAGCTTGAAGACTTTGGAGAAGTTTGAAGAAGTTCAAAAAAAGGTCGACTCCTCGTTTCTCAAGAGTTGACATAATTGGATAGAGCCTTGATGAAGTTTAGTGAAAATAAAAAAGGGTCAACTCCTAAATCTCAGGGTTAACACATTTGGACAGAAGGTTAAGGACACTGGCACCAAAACATAAAGGGTCCACTCCTTCAGAAAAAATGTTAACACATTGGCCGTAACGGCTAGTTTTTTGAACGTTCTGTCAGCTCGATCTCGCATTAAATGCACTCCCACCCACCACCAACAGCTAGAATCAATACAAGACTATATATATAAGATCCCCACAGTATTTATATACAAGAATCAAATATTATAAGTGCTAAATCAAAGATTTAAAGCTAAAATTCCTGAGCATCACTGCTATATTGATTTTACTGAGTGATTGTGGTTATTTATTGAGCTTGAACCTGCTTATCTACTCTTTGAGAGAGTTACCTATTGTATAAACTTTATTTATTTCACTTGGGTTGTTTTGTAAACCTTAGTTTGGGTATTCTTGACAAAAGCAGTTGTAAGTTTGAGTGAAACTTGGATAAAATTACTTAAGTAGCTGAGAGTTTAGGAAAAACTCTTGTAAAAAGTAAGTTAGACACTTGGTCAACTAGCACCTATTATGTAAAGGAGTTTTTACATAGGAGAAGGCTTTCAAGGAGATCTTGGGAGTGAGGATGTAGGTTGCACGTTATGGCTAAATCTCGGTAAATCTTGGTGTCGATTCTTGCTCTATTTTTCTTCCATGCACCTTATCACCTGCTTACATTGTTTATTCATTACTTGGTTACTATTCCATTATTTAATTAATTTCTAATTGCATTATTTGTGATTAATTTTGAAAAATCCAATTTATCCCCCTCTTAGGTTGCATATTTGGGCTAAAAGATTTAACATTGAAAACTAATTTATCTCCATTGTTTATCCAAGATCTTCAATTGATCCCAAAATGAGATTTAGCTACTCATCATCATAATAGATGGACAGAGAATCTGATTACAGGAATTGAAGAACTAATGAAAACTATGTAGAAAACTAGTAGAAACTATCTAAAGTTGCTGCTAAGACCTAGAAAATGTATGCAAAACTAGAAAAAAGTCCCAGCTTTTATAGGCTCTGAAAAATCTGATTCTCTGTAAATCATTTGAATGGTATATATGGCGTTCGAATGCCCAACTAATGCCCTTTTGATGGCTAAAATAGACCGCAATATTTTCTAACGCTTATCGAACCTGTTACTAATAGTGAAAATAACCCTCTGAAATTTCTGACATTAAAGTCCATTTGACAAACCATTTGAGCAGACGTCGTACCGTTTGAACGCTTTATGCTACTGTTCGAATGCCCTTCTCTTCCGTTCAAATAGTCTTTCTTTGTAAGCCCAATTTTGTCCTTTTTAAGCATGGATTCCGGTTTACACAAAATAAACTAAGCTAGATACAAATTAGAACTAAAATTATATAATTAGTAATCCTACTCTAGGTCTAATAAGAAACTAATTAAGGCATGAGGATTGCACTTTTAAAGTACAATCACCCCCCCCCCCAAAACAAACTAGCTTTTTACTAGTTCCTAGCAAAATACTAACAATTAAAAGGTATCTCCACTTTCGTGGGAGTCACGAGTGCATTTAGCATATGCACCAAGCCTTCAAACCCCTAGGTTACCTCTAGTGAACAAGTGGTGTCTTGTGAGGGTTTCTAAAGATGGTACCTACAAACATTTATTCATTTCATGTAAAAGATAATAGGAGTACATGAGGCATACATTACTTAATCAAGAATTACTCAAGATAATTCTCAGTTAACCCTAAATTGCGACTCATGCAACGTTAAAGCACAAAACATCTAAGAAAGAATCGCATAAAAGTGTACTAGCAATGACATGTAACTCAACTGCTTAAAATTTATACAATTATGTCCTTTATACTTTGATGCAAATCTCGCCAGTCATACACTTATAAAGAACATTGAACACAAGGGTCTCAGAATGGCAAAAGAGTAATCTAATGACAAAAACTACAAAGATATAAGTTTATCGACTTAGCATAGCTTTATAAAAGAATATCCACAATTAAAGTATTAATTAGATAGTTGACATGTAATGACCTATACTCAAAAGCATTTCCAACCCATGTATATTCTGGATAAGCTAACATCATGTGAAAGAAGAGCCATGAATAAGTGTAAGCACCCCATTTTTTACTGCTCGGCGGTCTACGGTCTGTCCAGACTTGTCGTCAAGTCGATATGGATGTATTCCAATCAAAATCAACTTTTCAAGTCTAATCCTGTCTATCCATCGCTTCGCGGGCCGACCAGGCTGAAATAGAGGCAAAATGACCAAAATGCCCCTGGGGGCACTTTCCTTTCCAATTCCAAATCAGGCACGTCTTTTTGAAGACTGTAAGTCCCCTTTCTAATTCCAAATTAGGCGCGTCTTTTCAAAGATGGTAAATTTCCTTTTTAATTCCAAATCAGGCAAGTCTTTCCAAAGACGGTAAGTCCCCTTTCCAACTCCAAATCAGACACGTCTTTCCAAAGACAGTAAGTCTCCTTTCCAATTCCAACAAGCGCGTCTTCCTGAAGACGGTAAGTCCCCTTTCCAAGTCCAATTCCAATTCCAATTCCAATCCCTCTCTTGAAACAGTTGATTCCTCGAGATGGTCTGGCACATTTTTAGAAGAAAATCTCTTCGAAACGGTAAGTCCCTTTAAACCTGTCGACCGAGATAAGACCCCAAGTCCCCTGGATGGTAGAACGGTCTACCTTTGGCGCCTGCTAGCCCGCTAATGCAAAAATGTCCGTGTAAGCACGCCTTTCAAGAAAGTTGATTCTCATGCGCTAAGTCCCTTTAGCAACTTCCCGAGATCAGGCAATCTCGGGAATGATCGCGAACCGTCAGAGTAGCGAAAATACTCGTAAACATCACGACCGTGAGAGTAGCAGAAATACTCGCAGACAAGTTGATATAGGGAATTGCTGACAAACCCCTATATCACACGACTGCTATCAGAGTGGCAGAAACTCAAAACCCAGGTCAACGCCAGTGCCTGCTAGCCCACTTCAGTGAAAAATGACCAAACTGCCCCTAGGGCCATTTTCTGACACGTTTCTCGAGAGCACACCTAAGTTCTCAAAATGGTAAGTCCACCCTTTCGAGATCATCCCAGAGATGATTTGGCATGATTAGTTGCCTTCCAGTCAGTTTCGGGTCAATTCTGAGACTTTTCGATCAAGATGACCATTTTACCCCTAGGCATTCGAATGCCCCGGGAACCACACCGGCCCTGGGTATCAAACTGGAAACCTCCCAAGAATGCTTCCTATAGTATTCTCAACCTTCCTTTATCCTTCCGGATCATTCCGAGTTAGTTCCGGCAAACCCGGTGTAAAATGACCGTTTTGCCCCTAGTGGGCCGGTCACCTTTTCCAACCACACCAGCTCTGGGTATCAAACCGGTAACCTTTGGGAACGTTCTAAATAATGTTTCCAAATCTCGAGTCTTCTTCCAAGACATTCCGAGTCCATCTCGGCAATTTTCTAGCCTAATTGATTGTTTTGCCCCTAACTGCCCGGTCAATCCTTCCAGCACATCTAATCCTCATTTTTCAAGTCAAATACCTCCGGGACACTATTTTAAGTGTTCCTGCCCTTTTTCGGCCCTCCGAGTCATTCCTGGACTTTTCGGAGTCACTCCTAGTGAAGTCAGGCTAAGAATTGCATGCTAGTCACTAGTACAGGGGCCCAAATCTTCCCAAGCTACGTTGCTTGCCGACCTTAAAACTTTGCTAACTGGTTGGTGCCACTAGTAGTGGCGCCAAGCCAATAAATGGCCTAGCGCCACTAGGAATGGCACCAAGAGGAAGTTTGGCCTGACACCACTACAATAGGCTCCAGGTCTATCCCATCTCTATAAATACAGAGCCTCCTCCAGTGTGAAAGAGGTCTGCAAACTCAATCTAAAAACCCTAATATTCGATATACAGAGCTCGTACACTCCCAAAACCCTAGTCACCATACCCCAAACCCTAGCCTCTTATACACTCCTATACACTCTCAAACACTTATACACTAGCCTCCAACCCTCCTTTAAAGACTTGAAGGGCTGCAATCTGAAGGTTTGAAGATTGAAGACGAACTCTTAAAGATTGAAGTGAAAATTGAAGCAAGACAAGCAAAGTAAAGCGCGCAAAGCTAAGCAAAATAAAGAAGATACAAGGTAGGCTTCTTATTTAAATTTTTGCACTTTCCCCCCTCTCTCTTCTCTCTTCTAACCCACTTGGGTTTTCTCTATTTTAATCCCCTATCTCTTTTCCCCCTTTCTTTACATGCCTGAAACAAGGGGACTCCCGGTCCTTGTGTAGGATTAGACTATTGGAGGGTCACCATGTCAGGGGCTTTCTTTTAGTCTAACCGGAGACCACGTGGGTTCGGCCCTCTTGATTATGTGGTGAAGCCTTAACCTTGTATGTTCACGACCCCAAATTTGCATTGTACATATCATGATTCTTGCATTCTTCCAAAAGTCATTTTCAAAGTCGTTTTCAAACTTGCTTTCAAAATTGTATCAAAATCTTCTTTTTCAAAACTTATTTTCAAAATCACAATCCTAGGGTGATTCTAGTCTTTCCATAGCTAGGGTTGCTTTAGATAAGTGTTACATTTAAAGTGACCAATGGGGTCCATATTTTCAAATCGTTTTTATTTTTAAAACCACTTTCTTATAGTAGTTCTAGTCTTCTTATGGTTAGAATCGTTTTAGGAAAGTGAGACGTTTTCATACTTTCCAAAAAACTCTATTTTCAAAAGTCTTTCTTTCTAAAACTCTCTTTTTCAACATGCTTTCCAAAAACTCTTCCTCCCAAAATTGTTTTCAAAAACTCTCTCCAAAAATCTATTTTTAAACTTCTTTCCAAAATACTCTCCTCAAAATTCACTTTCCTAAAAACGCCCCCCCTAAATCTCTTTCCTAAAAAAACTCTCTCCAACAATCTCCTTCCAAAAATCTTTCTAAAAGTTCTTTTTCCAAAATCTTCCTTCTAGAAACTCCTCCCTAGGATTGTCTTCTAAAAATCTTCGTTTTCAAAAATTACTTTCCAAAAATCCCTTTCCTTAGAGCCCAAGTCAAGCCCTAGAGCCACAATTAGGAAATCCTAATTTTCTTTTCAAAAACATGGTTTTCAAACTTGTCTTAAAACCTAGGTTTCCAAAACCTCTTGTTTTCTACATCCAAACTATACATATTTTTAAAACCTATTTTTTTACGTCAAAACTATACACTTCCAAATCTAGGGTTTCTAAAACTTCCTTTTCCAAATCCTTGTCAAATCAAATCTTCCCTCTAGAAAACCAATCCAATCTCCTATTTAGGAAACTAGATCCAATCCTCCATTTTTGGAAACAAAATCAAATTTTCTCTTTTAGAAACAAAATCCAATCCCTTCCTGATTCAAATCTTTCCTAATTCAACTCCTTTCTAATCTTCTACTTTCCTAAATCTTAAGTTTCCAAAACTTGAACATAAAAATCTTTCCTAAATTCTAAAATTCAATTTTCAAATCTTTCCTAGTTCAACCTTTTCCTAACTCTACCTCTTTCTAAATCTTAATTTTCCAAATCTAAGTTTTCAAATCTTTCCTAAACTTAAACCTTTCCTAATCTCAAGATTTTCTAAAACTGAAACCTTAAAACTTTCTGAATCCTAAACTTTCTAAATTCGAAACTTTCAAACTCTAAAATTTTCTAAGTTCTAAACTTTCCTAAACTTCAAATCTTTCAAAGTCTAAACCTTTCCTCATTCCAACCTTTCTTAATTTCACATCCTTTCCAAACTTTAGCTCCCAAATCTAGATTTTTAAATCTTTCTAAAACTCAAACTTTGAATCTTCCAAAAATTCTAAAGTTTTCTAAATTCAAATCTTTCTTAATTTAAAATCTTTCTAAAATTCTAAACTTTCCAAATTCAAAACTTTCCTAAGTTGAAACTTTCCTAATTCCAAAACTTTCCTATTTCGAAAGCTTTCCTAATTCAAAAACTTTCCTAAAATGAAAACTTTCCTAAAGCGGAACTTTCCAAATTCCACCCCCCCCCCCCCCCCCCCCCCCCCCCCCCCCCCCCCCCCCCCCCCCCCCCCCCCCCCCCCCCCCCCCCCCCCCCCCCCCCCCCCCCCCCCCCCCCCCCCCCCCCCCCCCCCCCCCCCCCCCCCCCCCCCCCCCCCCCCCCCCCCCCCCCCCCCCCCCCCCCCCCCCCCCCCCCCCCCCCCCCCCCCCCCCCCCCCCCCCCCCCCCCCCCCCCCCCCCCCCCCTCCCCCCAGTTTCCTAATCTTCCAAGTCCAATATTCAAGTCAATTTTCTAAAATCTTTCCAAGTCAAATCCAATCTTTCTTTTCTAAGTTCCTAAGTCTAGGTCTCCTAAAACCAAGTCTTTCAAAACCAATCTTTTCAAATCTTCCAATCAAAGTCCAAATTTCCTATTCTTCCAATTCCAATTTGAATTCCAACTTCAACTCTTTTCCAAATCAACTCTTCTATTTTCAATCGGACTCTTGTCCGAACTACGACTGACCTAATTCCTCCAAAAGGATACGTAGGCAACCCTCATGGGTGCGGTCTCCACATTTTTCAAATTTCAAATTCTACAACCTTTGTCAAACTTCTATTTTCACAATGTCTTTCAAATCTCCAATTCTACAATCTTCTTCAAGTTTCTAATTCTATGTTCTATTTCCAATTTCCAATTCCAAAAATCTATTTTCAAATTCTAAAACTTTCCAATTTCAAATCTATCTTTTCAAATCAAATCAATTTCTTTCCAAATCTATTTTTCAATTCTCTTTTCTTGCACTTGCATATCATGCATCATGCTAAATTTCTTTTTAAACATCCTTTTTCAAAGTGGATAGGATTGAACAATAGTTAGTTGAAGACTCTCATAGGTGAATCTAGGGTAAATAGACATGTAGGTATCACAAGGGCGGGGTAGGGTGATGGCTTAGTGCGTCTTCCCTACACGTAACCAACCTTTGAACTTAGATCACTATTTTTGAAAGACCAAAACGAAGTTATTTTCAAAAAAGGGCTTACGTATTTTCTAAAGGTTGTCAAACAACCTATTTTCTTAAAAGCCCTCTCTTGAGGAGATATTTTCAAAATCGTTTTTCAAAACCCTAAGTGTAGTTTTTGGATTATGCTTAGTTTTTAGGTGACCTAACTCACCTTAATCAAGTTAGGTGGCGACTCCAAATATTTTGCAAAAGCCCTTTATTCAAATCTATTTTCAATTCAAATATAGTCGCACTCATTCTTCTTTGAGGGTAAGTTCTAACGAGAGAGTACAGTATTTTTTCCGCTTGTGTGTGTATTTCTCGAGTGTGAAAAATCTAGGCGCGACAATAAGGAGAAAAAAGGGGTAGAAAACTCCAAACATGCATGTAATCGGTATGTGATGATCAACAAGTACACACTTTCAATTTTTTAACTTTTTGCACAACATTACTTTTTCTTCTTCTTCCACTTCTATTTTTTTCTTTTTCATCTCAATGGCAAACTTCCTTTTTTTTTTTTTGCCTTCTCTCCTCAATTATAAATATTTTTCTTTTTTTCTTTCTTTTTTTTTCAACTCTATACAACTTTTACTTTTGTAAACTCTCATAAGCAATAATATCAAAATTTTCATCACAGGAAGTATTTCAACATTGATATGCTTTTTTCGAAGATCATGTGTATGATGATGATCAAAAGAAAACAACTGGGCATGAATGGCTTAAAGGAATAAGATGGCCTAACATTATATCCGAAATATATTAAGTTTAAAATTCAAAAGAGTATAAGTGTCAATATCTCCAACTATTACCCAACATATGAATCAAAATCAAGTATAATGAAGCTATTGAAAGAATGGAAGATCAAAAAGTTATCCATGACTGAATGTATAACCGCTCTAAAAGAAGATAAATTGGCCCTAAAGCTTACACGACAAAATTCCCACCCTTTAAGAATATGCATGCACAAAATATCAATATAAGATGTCAGATAGCATAACAGTGCACAATGATGTAATATCTCTCTTATAATGATTTTATGACAAAACTTGCAATACATCACAATAAAAAGGTGAATTAACAATTAAACTTGAGTTTAATCTAATATATGACTCAAAACATCCTCAAATTTAAAATTACATTGACATGAATATTGCTATGGTTTTCACAAAATTCTTTCTAACACATTCGTTATTAATAACATCTAAACAATGAAAACATGGTCAAATATGCTAAAGATACAAACCATGATACTCAAAAATCAAAAGACACTCAAACCTATACCAAAAGAATCTCAAGTGTTTAAAAGATACTTAACATAAAACAACACCTGAAACTGATCCATAAAACATGATAAGGTTTGGAGTAGAATAGTCTAAGATAGCAAAATAACAAGCACAAATGAAAGATAAATACAAAACATATCCACTAATGTGCAAAATAGTTTTAGATACAAATGTTGGAATGAACATAAAAAATATATGGTATCTAAACTCTATCTAATCATCAAAACCCTCATTGACATCGGGCGGTGCTGGTGGCTGCATACATCAAATAAGAACCATCATTTAACCTAGGATACCCTGATGAAATGCCATACGACCCTTTAGCATAGTTAAGTGGTCAGTGCGTGCCTCATGTGCGGTCGCTCTCTATCCCATAGCAGCCTCAATCCTCTCGATCACCCGTCCTTACTGAACAAGGGCCTAACTCTGCTGATCCAATATCATACTATGGGCTACGAATGTCTGGGACTACTGCTCAAGAATCTGAGATTGCTGTTCTAGTCTCACTAAAATAGTCTGAAGAACGGGTATCTGCATGGCCATCTATTGTTGTGCCGGTCTAAGCTGTTGTGGCTGTTGTGCATCAAGCTGAGCTTACTGCTATGCAGGCTAATCATCATGTAAATGCCCCTCGAACCGTCGCATTGTCGCTTTATCTACAGGCTACTACTGACCAAGTCAAATCAAACTAGAAATACCAACTACCCCAGCCCACTCTATCAGTCCAGTAAGCATACATCCGAAAGGAATGGATCCCTACTGTCTAGGATGCAAGTACTCGTAGTGTAGGGCCAAAAACATATAATGCGAAAGATCAATGGACCTACCGGTGCCTATAGCCCATAAAAGTGAAGCTCTTGTATGACTCACCTTAACATGGCGAGCAATAGGAAAGAGTGCATGACAAGAAAACACAAATAGAGGCCTATACCGAGGGACTAACACTCTATTCGGTAACTACCAATGCTGAAGCCACTGGGTCCTAACAACATAGACCTTTGCAACACAACATCAAAATTCGGGGAACCAACAGACGGGAAACTAAACTGAGCATCCAAGATTTTAGGAATCTGGAAAAACTGGACAATGACATTGGAAGTAACATTTATCTGCTGCCCCTAACCCAAAACTCTAGCCCCTCATGACTCGAAGTGATCACTGCCAGCCGAATGTCCGCCATGAACTCAACAATAAGCATGAATGCACAAGTACCCCAAAATTCGGTCAAGGGAGTCCACTACCTAGCAGCAAACTCCTCCTCCTATATATAAATACCCCCTGTAAAATTGTGGAGGGTAAAATATCTCTCTAAGGTGTTCCCTCTCGTACTGCAAGTCTTAGTGAAGGCATTAGACGCCTCCTTACTAATAAACATATCTATATAATAAGCTTATGGTGGCTCAATCACCGGTCCCCTACCATCTCGGCCACCTTGGCCCTCTTTACCTCCCCCTCTACCATCCTAGCTAGCTCAGCCTCGAGCAGCCATCACAGTATAAAAAAAATAAAATAACTAAGTGCTCCTCTAAGAATATGAAAAGAATACAAGGAAACCTCAAGCAGAATACTTAGAAAAGCAGGAAAGGACTCGGATGAAGTGCATGCATGTGCTTGAACTCCAGCAGGGCCTTGTTATCTCAAAAAACTCAAAAAGCTCACTTAACGCGTGTGAAACGTGTTCTAAATGAATTAAAACACACCTATATATAGATTTTGAAGATCATCAGATGGTCGTTCGAACACCCATTTGAACGGTACGTTTGAACACGCTTCTAACATGTAATTAATGGGCGCTCTGCTGATGTGGCATTGACATCATCCGTTTGTACACCCATTCGAACGGTATATTACTACGTTCAAACGGTTTTCCTAAAAATAAAAAAATAAGGGAAAAAACTAAAAAAAACAAAGAAAACCTAAGGCTTCTAGCTATCACCCCCCCAATTAAAGTCAAGCAATGTTAATGCATGAGAACAAAGCCAAAGAAGCACAAAATAGGGAAGGAGGAACAAAAATGGGGATACCAAAGGGCACAGCCCTCTAACTAGGGAAAAACTAAGGATCGAAATACTACAAAAAGAAGATCCCAAGCCTATTCTAAACACCTAAACTACACTATTCTACATGGAGTCACGCAAACTTTGGTGGATAATAAAGTTCCACACACTCAACCTTACCCACCTTCATCTCTAAGTTAGGCTTCAATCTTTGCCATTAACCTGAACCATTTACTATTGGTGGGATTTTTAATTTTGACCTCCCCGATCAGACTTAGGTTTTTCACAAAAGGATTATTTGGCAACCTTTGAAAATGTTTTAAGCCTTTTTGAAAAATGACTCTGATTTTTATCTTTGAAACAAAAATCTATGATCCGTGGGTTGGTTATGTGTAGGGAAGATATCCTAAGATCATCACTCTACCCTGCCCTTGTAGTACCTCATGTCTATTCACCCTTGGGTTCATTCACTTGAATCTCCGGTTATTAAATGTCTAATTATGTTCATTTAAAAAGATTTTAAAAAAGGGTTTCGTCATCACTCTTGGGATGAATGATGTATGATACAAGTTTTGAAAAAGGTTTGGGAATTTTTAGAAACGATACTAGAAATAGAAGTTTGAAGAAGGGATTTGGTTTGGAAATAAAAGTTATGACCTCATCTATGAAGATTGTCTACGTATCTCATTTAGCAAGAATTAGGTCAGTCATAGTTTGGACTTAGGGTCTGATTGAAAATAGGCACATTGGAGCCTTTAGAAAGTTTTGAAGACTCATTGGGGTCTTGTTTTGAAAAAGAGGACTTAAGAGTTTTTTCCTCAAAATTTGGAAATAACTCGAGAGAGTTTTGATTTGAAATTGGAGTGATTTTGAAATAGAATTTGAGGGTTTTTAAAAGTGCTTTCGAAATGAGATTTGAGGTGTTTTGAAATATTTTTAAAGTAACTAAAGAGAGCTTTGGAATTTTTGAAGACTTGATTAGGGGTCCTTGAAAATGGGATTTAGATTTGCAAAAGTTCTTGGGAACTTGTCTTCAGAAGATTTTTGAAAATAGTTTTTATATACTTTATTAAAGGTATGTTGAATATTTCATCGCCTTTAAGAGATTAGCTATTTGAAAGCTAAAATCCCTCAAGTCTATGAGTTTTGGGAAACAAACTTAGAAAAAGGGTCTAGAAACTTCCTTTAGGTTTTGGACATTTTATGGTTTTAGAACCCTTATATGAATATCTCACTTTAACTTGGACAACCCTAACTGTGGATGGCCTTGGGTTGTTTCAAGTGCGTGATGTTTGAAAGTTGGTTATAAAAAATGTTTATAAAAAATGTTTAGGGTTTAAGAACCTTAAAATGAACCATGTAGGTTTCATTTTATATGTCACTTTTCTTAGAAAACCTTAACCATGGAAAGGTTAGGATCACTTTAGGGTTATGAGTTTTTTAAATCATTTTTTAAAGTAGTTTTTTTTTTTTTTTAAGATGGTAAGTGTCTGGCCAAATTGGATTGATACAAGTTCGAGAGAGCTTTTGAAAACATTTTTGAATGGAGTAGACAAGTATTTCAAAACCACTTTTGGATTAGGGTTTGTAAAAACTTGAAAGAGTAAGAGGTTTTTGAAAATATTAGTTTGCGTTTGAGTTAGGGTTTAAAAAAGAGTCCCAGAGTTAAAATCTTAAAGTCACCTAACCTTGGTTAGATAAACTAGGGTTAAGGCAACCTAGGGTTAGGTAGACCTAGGGTTGGACTACCTAAGGTTTAGTTAACCTGGGATTGGACCATCTAGGGTTTAGTTAATCTAGGGTTGGACTAACTAGGGTTAGGTTGACCTAGGGTTGGATCACCTAGGGTTTGGTTGACCGAGGGTTAGACCAACTAGGGTTTGGTTAACCTAAAGTTTTGGAAAGTGGTTTTGAAAAGTGGTTTTATGTATGCATCTGAAAAGAAAGTTTGAAAAATCTATGATTTTATATAAGAAAAGATATGATTTTGTGCTAAAAATAGAAATATTTAATTTGAAATTGAAAAAGGAAATATTTGAACTGAAAAAAGAAAGGTTTGATTTTGTTTCCAAAATAGAAAGATTTGATTTTGTTTTCAAAAATGAAGGATTTGATTTTGTTTCCAAAATGGAAGAATTAGATTTTTTTTTTTTCCCAAAAATGAAGGATTTGATTCTACTTTTGAAGTTGAAAATGGTGGGATTGGATTTGAACATCTTATAATTTTATATGAAATATTTTGGGATTTTCATGTAAAAAATGTGTGATTTGGTGTGACACTATTGGTTCGAAAAAGTTATGATTTTATGTGATACTTTTAAAGACAACTCAAGAGAGTAATGCAATTTCGAAAGACATGATACAACAAGGACCTTGAAAACCATTTTGATGCAACTTGAATACAATGAATATTAGAATGGAGGTTAGGGGACGAGATGAGGCTTCCTAAGACATGGACTTCTAGGGCTTTCACCTAGGCTTCTAGAAAACAACTCTTGGACCAATTTTTGAAAAAACATTTGAATGTGAAGTTTGAAGAGGTTTAAAATAACTATGTTTTGAAAGAGGTGTTTTAGCGTTTGAAACCCAAATGTGGCCCTTAGAGACCTATTTGAATAGATCACTTTCCTAAAGCAACTCTGACCAAAAAAGGGCTAGAATGACTTTAGGGTTGTGATTTTGAAATCCTAATATAGACCTTGGTGGCCATTTTGAATATGTCACTTTTCTAGGAAAACCCTTATCATGAAAAGGTTAGAATTACCCTATGATTATGAGTTTGAAAGCAAGGCAATTGTAAATAATGCATGATCATGACAATTATAATACAAAGGGTTGTGAACACACAAGGTTTAAGGTTTCACTACATAATCAAGAGGGCCTGAAGCTACACTATCACAAGGTAGACTATAAAAAGGCCCTCGACCGGTGACCTCCTCAAGGCTTTCCCTAGGCATGGACCCAAGGTCCTCTTATTTCAATCATGCAAGAAGAGTAGATAGAAGATGGGGATTAAAATAGAAAATAGTCCAAGTAGATTAGGCAGGGGTAGAGAAGGAGTGGGGATTATAATATGTAAATAGGAATCCTATGTTGTCTTCAAAACCTTCTTGGAACTTTAATAGAGGCCTTAACTTGAGCTTAGGGGAGATAAAATTTTTGGAGGCTGCCTCGAGAGAGGTAAAGTTTTTTACAGTATTTTGGACCTGGAATATGCTGGGGGTGCACTGTATTTATAGGCAAAAATCAGAGGAGGTGGCACCATGCACAAATTTGGCCAAGCGCCACTTGTAGTGGCGCCCAACCCAAAATTATGTGGAGATTTGATTTTATTTGATTTTGGGCTGCAAGGCAAAGATTTGGGCACCACTTCTAATGGCTTCCAGCTATTTTTTGGTCTAACTCCACTACAAGTGGCTTTGAAAAGCTTCGGTTTGATTTGGAAAGGTGTCGGGCCATGGAGCTCGGTTGAAAATGATAGGGACATTCGTGGGAAAGCCCTGGAGGTTGTCGGTTTGATACCCAGAGCCGGTGTGGTTGAAAAACGACGACCAACCGACCAGGGGCAAAATAGTCTTTTAGACAAGAGTCACTAGTGTCACGCCTTGCTTTTTAACCAAGTCCTTTCGGCTCAAGAAAAAGCATGGTGCTCACTTGTAAGAACTCATCCTTCTAGAAGGACAAGTGCGACTAGGTTTGATCTTGAAAATGTTATTTTACGTTAAAGACTTTTGAAAAAAGTTTGGAGTCGCCACCTAACATAGTTAAAGATCTGTTAGGTCACGTAAAACTAAGTGTAATTCAAAGACTAGACTTAGGTTTTTTCGAAAAGGTTTTGAAAATGTCCTTCCTGAGAAAGTTTTTAGAAAAAGGGGTTTTAGCAACCTTTTGAAAATATTTGTAAAGCCCTTTCGAAAACATGACTTTGGATTGGTCTTTGAAACAGAAATCTATGGTCCAGGGGTTGGTTACGTGTAGGGAAGATATCCTAAGATCATCACGCTACCCTGCCCTTTCGGTACCTACATGTCTAATCACCCTTAATTCACTCACTTAAATAACTGGTTACTATTATCCACTTAATATACACTTTAGAATTTTGAAAATGAGATTCAGTCATCGCTTTTTGAATGAATGATGAACAATGCAAGTTTTGGAAAAAATGTTTAAAAACATGGAAGTTTTGAAGGGCTTTGAAATAGAAATCTTGAATTGATAGAAAATTTTGAAAATGGAACTTGGGTTAAAGTAAGGGTCATACGCACCATTTTAGGTTACCTACATATCTCTTTTGGCGAGAATCAAGTCATTCATAGTTCGGGTAAGAACCCAATAGAAAAGAGGCACACTGGGGCCTTTGGAATGTTTTGAAGACATATTGAGGTCTTTAGAAAGATTTGAAGACACTTTGAGATCTTTGGAAAAAGAGAACTCGAGAATTTAGAAAAATATCTTTGAGATAGGACTTGGGTTATTTGAAATGTTTTTGGAATTAGGATTGAAAATGATTTTAAACGTTTTTGGAATTAACTTAAGGGAGTTTCGAAATATTTTTGAAACAACTCAAGAAAGTTTTGGAAATATTTTGAAGGCTTATTTTGAAAACTTTGGAGATAGAGTTTGGATTAGAAATGCTCTTGTGAACTTGTATTCAAAATACTTTTGAAAGTAGTTTTTGAATACCTTATGAAAGGCATGTTTGATGTTTCATCACCTTTAGGAGGTTAGTCACTGAAGAGCTAAACTCCTTCAAAGCTATGAATTTTGAAACATGTTTGGAAAAGGGGCTAGAAACTCCTTTTTGGTTTTCAAAACTTTAGGGTCATAGAACCATTTTTTAATGTCTCACTTACACTAGAACAATCTTAACCATGGAAGAATTAGGATTGCTTCTAGAATATGATGTTTGAAAATCATTTTTGAAAAGAACTTTTGAAAACACTTAGTGTCTTAGAACCCTAATATGGAAAACCTTAGAGGTGGTATTTAATGTATCGCATTCCCTTAGAATCCCTAACCATGAGAGGGGTAGGGACACCTTAAGGTTATAAGTTCTTGAAAACATTTTGAATATAGTTTTTTTGGAAAATGTTAGGTGTCTAGCCATTTTAGTTGAGACAAGTTTAAAAAAACTTCTAGGAAGCGTTTTTTAGGATAAAGTGGGGAAGTATTTGAAAAGATTTAGAGTTTATTTTTGAAATCTCAAAAGAGTAGGATGTTTTTGAAAGTATGTCATGCAAATGATTTTTGTAATTGAAAAAAGGGTTTGAAAAGACCTCTGAGTTGGAGCCTTGAAGCTTACTAACCATGGTTGGGTTGACCTAGGGCTAACTAACTAGAGTTAAGTTAACCTAGGGTTAAAGTGACCGAGGGTTAACTAACTTGGGCTAGATTAACCTAGGGTTGGACAACTAGGGCCGGGTTGAACTAGGGTTAAATTGACCTAGGGTTAACTAACTAGAGTTAAGTTAACCTAGAGTTAACTAACTAGAGTTAGGTTAACCTAGAGTTATAGTGACCAAGGGTTAACTAACTTGGGTTAGGTTGACCTAAGGCTGGGTAACTAGGATCAAGTTAACTTAGGGTTGGGTAGTGGTTTTGAAAGATGGTTTTGAACAAGGGTTTAGGTCTAGTGGTTTTGAAAATGTGGTTTTAAACTAGGGTTTTGACCTAGTGGTTTTGGCAATGTGGTTTTAAACTCGGGTTTTGACCTAGTGGTTTTGGAAATTTGGTTTTATGTATGAAATTTAAAAGTGGGTTTTGAAAATCATTTTATAAAAACCACTCAAATAAGTGTTGGGTTCTTATGATTGGTATTTAGAAACCACTCAAGAGAGGGTTACCTTGGTACCATTTCAACCACTAACTCAAGAGAATAAAACTTGTAAAAATCAATATTGAATAGATATTTTGAAGACTTGAAAATTAAAGAGAATGATCCTTTAAAGATCAATTTTGAAAGAGGGGGGGGGGGGTGGTTTGGAAAATCAACTTTTAAGATTTTGAAAACCACTCTAATTAATAAAGGTTTATATGATTGATTTGAAGGAAATCACTCATAGGAGGACTCCATAGGACCATTCCAACACTAATATTCAAGAGAGCAAAATTTTTAGAAAATCAAGATGAAAATGGTAGTTTTTGGAACACCATTTTTATACAAATTTTAAGGGAGTGAACTTTTGCCAACCTTTCTTAAAGGGGTTTGTTTTCAAAAACAATTTTGAAGTGAATAGAACCAACTCTAATAAACTAGGATTCATATGATCAAAATAATGGAAAAACCATTCAAGAGAGGGTTCCAAGGGACCATTTCAGCCATAAAGTTTAAAAGAGTAAAATCTTTGAAAATCAATATAGAAAAAGCGAGTTTGAAAGCCATGTTAGTGCAATTTTAAAAAGTAATGAAATGTAGGGTTGCAAAATAAAGTCAAGGGACTTAAAGAGGGTTTTCTAAGGTGTAAAAATTGAAGGTTTGACCTAAGCTTCAAACAACCAACTCTAGAACCATTTTTAGGGAATCATTGGAATATGGAGCTTTGTGAATGATATAGAAAAGAAATAGTAAAAGTTTTGGAGAAATAGCTATAAATATGAAAGCAAAGCCAAGCATGCAAAACATGAATAAGATAATCATATGCAAAGGGGTCATGGAATAATAAAAGGCTAGAGGCTTCACCAAATTGCAAGGTACTCCAAGGCCATACCATTTTAAAGTAAGTTTGTGAAAGATCCCCCTACACGGTGACTCTCAAAAATTTTTCTCTAGGCATGAACTAGGAGTTCTCTTGTTTCAAACATGCAAGAAAGGGGGTAAAAAATGGGGGTTAAAATAAAGAATAACCTAAGTAGGCTACTGTAAGCACTCCATTTTTGCCCGCTCGGCAATCTATGGTTTGATTGGGCTTACTTTTACACATCACACGCATATCCAGACTCTAACCTACCTTCTAAACATGAATTTAGTTCACCAGTGGCTTCCCGAGCCCGTAGGGCCCACTTGAAGTAAAATGACCATTTTTCCCCTAGGCATCCAAACGCCCCAAGGACCACACCGGCTCTGGGTATCAAACCGGTAACCTCCTCGAGAATGCTTTTTATAGTATTCTCAACCTCTCTTTATCTTTCCGGATCATTCCGAGTCAGTTCCGGCGAACGTGGTGCAAAATGACCATTTTGCCCCTAGTGAGCCGGTCACCTTTTCCAACCACACCGGCTCTAGGTATCAAACCCGTAACCTTTGGGAACATTCTAAATAATGTTTCTAAACCTCGAGTCTCCTTCTGGGACATTTCGAATCTGTCCCAGCAGCTTTCCAGCCCGATTGACCGTTTTGCCCCTAATAGCCCGTTCAACCCTTCTAACAAATTTCATCATTATTTTTCAAGTCCTTTGTCCCCGAGAAATTATTCTAAGGGTTCTTGTCCCTTTTCGGCTCTCTGGGTCATTCCTGGCCCCTTCAATTCATCCCCGGACCTTCCGGAGTCACTTCTAGTGAAGCCAGGTTAAAAATTGCATGGTAGTCACTAGTACAGGCACCCAAATCTTCTAAAGATACGTTACTTGCCGACCTTAAACATTTCCTAAATGGTTGGCGCCACTAGTAGTGGCACCTAGCCAAAAAATGGCCTGGCGCCACTGCAACAGGCGCCAGTGCATTCCTCTCTCTATAAATACAGAGCCTCTTCCAGCGTGAAAGAGGTTGGCAAACTCAGTCTGAAAACCCTAATATTTGATATACAGAGCTCGTAGCCTCCCTATACCCTAGCTTCTCTAGGTTTTCCAAACCCTAGCCACCATACACCAAACCCTAGCCTCCTATACACTCATACACACTCCTATACACTTATACACTAGCCTCCAACCCTCCATCGAAGGCTTGGATTACTGCAACTATAAGCTTTGAAGATCAAAGACAAGTTCTTGAAGACTAAAGTGAAGCGAAGATCGAAGAAAAGCAAGGCGCACATAGCCAAGCGAAACAAACAAGACATACGGTAGGTTTTCTCTTTAAGTTTCTGCACTTCCCCCTCTCTCTTCTCCCTCCTAACCCACTTGGGTTTTCTCTATTTTAATCCCTCATCTTCTTCCCCCCTTTCTTTGCATGCTTGAACAAGGGGATTCCAGGTCCATGTGTAGGATTAGACTATTGGAGGGTCACCCTGTTGGGGGCTTTCTTTTAGTCTTACCAGAGACCACGTGGGTTCGGCCCCCTTAATTATGTGGTGAAGCCTTAACCTTGTATGTTCACGACCCCAATTTGCGTTGTGCATATCATTATCTTGCATTCTTTCAAAAATCATTTTCATACTCGTTTTCAAAGCTTGCATTAAACTTGTTTTCAAAATTGCATTAAAATCTCCTTTTTCAAAACTTGTTTTCAAAATCATAATCCTAGGGTGATTCTAGCCTTTCCATGGCTAGGATTGCTTTAGGAAAGTGTTACATTTAAAGTGACCGATATGATCTATATTTTCAACTCCTTGATGTTTTCAAAACCACTTTCTTAAAGTGGTTCTAACCTTTTTATGGTTAGAATCGCTTTAGGAAAGTGAGACGTTTTTATACTTTTCAAAAAATTCTCTTTTTAGAAGTCTCTCTTTCTAAAACCCTCTTTTCAACATGTTTTCTAAAAACTCTTCTTTCCAAAATTGTTTTCTAAAAACTTCCTCCAACAATCTATTTTTCAAAACTCCTTTTTTAAAACTCTTTCCCAAAACACTCTCCTCAAAATTCCTTTCCTAAAAACACTCCCTAAGTTTCCTTCTTAGAAAACACTCCCTAAATCTCTTTCTTAAAAACTCTTTCTAACAATCTCCTTCCAAAATCTTGTTTCCAAACTCTCTCAAAGTTTTACTTTCCAAAAACTTCCTTCCTAAAATTCTTTTCAAAACACACTTTCTAAAAACTCTTTCTCTAGATCTCCTTGTAAAAATCGTCCTCCCTAAAACTCACTTTCCAAAAATTCCTTTTCTTGGTGCCCAAGTCAAGCCCTAGAGCTCACGATTAGGAAACCCTAGTTTTCTTTCCAAAAACATGGTTTTTGAACTTACCTTAAAACCCTAGGTTTCCAAAATCTCCCTTTTACATCCAAACAATACATATTTCCAAAACCTATTTTCTATGTCAAAACTGTAGTCTTCCAAATCTAGGGTTTCTAAAACTTCCTTTCTTAAATCCTAGTCAAATCAAATCTTTTCTTTAGGAAACCAAATCCAATCTCCACGTTTAGGAAACTAGATCTTATCCTCCGTTTTTGAAAACAAAATCAAAACCAGTTATTCTTAGAAACAAAATTCAAATATTTCCTGTTTCAACTCCTTCCTAATCTTCTACTTTCCTAAATCTTAAGTTTTCAAAACTTGAAAATAAAAATCTTTCCCAAATTTTAAAACTCAACTTCCACATCTTTCCTAATTCAACCCTTTCCTAATTCTACCCCTTTTCAAATCTTAACTTTTCAAATCTAAGTTTTCAAACCTCTCCTAAACTCAAATCTTTCCTAATCTCAAGATTTTCTAAAATTCAAATTCTAAAACTTTCTAAATCTTAAACTTTCTAAATTTCAAATCTTTCTAAATTCCAAATCTTTCCAAATTCGAAACTTTCTTAAGTTAAGACTTTCTAAACCCAAATCTTTCTTAAATTCTAAACTTTCCTAAACTTCAAAATCTTTCCAAATCTAAAACTTTCTTGCTTTCAAAACTTCCCTATTTCAAAACATTCCAAATTCAAAACTTTCATACTTCGAAAACTTTCCTAATTCAAAACCTTTCCTAAAATGAAACTTTCTTAATTCCAAAACTTTTCTAAAGTGAAACTTTCCTAAAACAAAACTCCTAAAATGACACTTTCATAATTTGAAACTTCCTTAATTCGAACCCTTCCTAAATCCAAGCTTCCCTAATCTTCCGAGTCTAATATTCGAGTCAATTCTATTCAAAAAAATTTTCAAGTCAAGTTCAATCTTTCTTTTCTAAGTTCCTAAGTCTAGGTTTCCTAAAACCAAGTTTTTCAAAACCAATCTTTTCAAATCTTCCAATAAAAGTCCAAATTTCCTATTCTTCCAATTCCAATTCGAATTCCAACTCCAACTCTTTTCCAAATCAACTCTTCTATTTTTAATCGGACTCTTGTCCAAACTACGACTGACCTGATTCCTCCAAAAGGATACGTAAACAACCCTCATGGGTGCGGTCACAACCTTTTTCAAATCTCAAATTCCACAACATTTTTCAAGTCTCTAATTTCCTAATCTCTTCCAAGTTTCCAATTCTAAATTTCTATTTTCAAATCTCTACTTTCAATTTCTAAGCTTTCTAATTTCAAATCTATCTTTTCAAATCTCTTTTAAATCAAATTAATTTCTTTTCAAATCTATTTCTAAATCTATTTTCCAACTCTCTTTTCTTGCACTTGCATATCATGCATCATTCTTTTTCAAAATTATTTTCTAAAGTGGATAGGATTGAACATTTATTAGCTGAAGACTCTCATAGGTGAATCTAGGGTAAATAAATATGTAGGTACAGCAAAGGCGAGGTAGGGTGATGGCTTAGTGCCTCTTCCCTACACGTAACCAACCTCCGAACCTAGAATCACTGTTTTCAAAGACCAAAATGGAGTTATTTTCAAAAAAGGGCTTAAATGTTTTCCAAAGGTTGCCAAACAACCTGTTTTCTTAAAAACCCTCTCTTGAGGTAGTATTTTCAAAATCGTTTTCAAAAACCCTAAGTATAGTCTTCGGATTCTACTTAGTTTTTAGGTGACCTAACTCACCTTAATCAAGTTAGATGGTGACTCCAAATGTTTTTCAAAAGCCCTTTATTCAAATCAATTTTCAATTCAAACATAGTCACATTCATTCTTCTAAGAGGGTGAGTTCTAACGAGAGAGTATAGTGTTTTTTTTGCTTGTGTGTGTATTCCTAGAGTGCGAAAAATCTGGGCACGACAACTACTAGGGAAAAGAGAGGTGTGGGGATTGCAAAAATGCAAAGAGAATACCATCTTTTGTCTTCAAAACAACTGCAAGCTTCCATAGATGACTTCTTTTGAACTTGAAGGGCCTTAAGAAGGCTTGAAGGGGCTAGAAGTAGTTTCTCTAGAGCATTAGGGGCTTTATAGAGAGAGTGTACAGGCTAGAGAGAAGTAAATTTTAACCTAAGTGTTTGGATAGTGAGGTGTATGTGGGATTTCGAATTTCTAGAGCAGTTTCTATAGAGCTTCGTTGCCAAATTTGATTCTGGAATATGCAAAGGGGAAGGCATGTATTTATAGGTAATTTGGGGAGACCTGGTGCATGTAGCATATGCGCTTGGACAAATTTTGCACTGGCGCATGTGCTACATGTGCCTATACTATTCCATTGGCAGAATGCCACGTGACACACTCTATACTGGCTAAATCTTAGGGGGCAAGCAAATTTTGATCGATCTGATCAAAATCTGGGTGCATGTAGCATACGTTCCACCACCGAAAATGTTCGTTTAAACTTTGCCTCGATAATTGTGCAATCTGGGAAGGATTTAAAAAAATCGGTCGCATCCACGATGTTTTTCTAGTGTTTCTCAAGAACATGACTTTTTCGAGGAGCTTGAAAGGTGTTTAGAAGAGTGAGATATTTTCTTAGGAAGCGTGCATGAAAACAAACTTTTGCGGAACATCTGTAATACAGTCTGCGGATGTTCAAAAGTAGCAATTTTTGGGCCCTACGATCGGGGCCTTTGAGAAGCGATCTATCCGATCGAACCGTACCAATGAAAAGTGGTCTGAAAATACTTTGGAGAATTTCCTAATTTTGTATTTCTCAAATTGTTTGATAGTGCGTTATAACTAGGGAATCGAAAAACAACGACAACCTTGGCAGAGTGTCTGTGAGACACTCCAAAGGTTACTAAAAGTGGCAGTTTTTGAGCCATGTGATTAGGGTCTCTTGGAAGCGATCTATTCAATCGAGCCGTATTGATGGAAGGATCTATAGTCAAGCTTTTGAGAATTCCTTGATTTGCGCATTTCTCAAGTCATTTGACGGTACATTATAACTAGGGAATCGGGAGAAAAGACAACTCTAGCGAAGCGTCTGTGAGATGCTCCAGGGGACTTTTGTTGAGTTGGAAGTGTATAGAGTCATAAGGCACACCTTGGGTTAAACAGGGGCGTATGATAAGATCTGTCTTTCGATACTCAAAGCCGGTGTAGTTTCGGGGCACATTCAGGCTGTCGGGGGTAAAACGGTCATTTTGATAGCCAAAAAGAGTCAGGATGGGTTGGAATGCCATTTTAAGCCTGCCGAACTATTCAAGGATGGTCCTAGAAAATTTTTTTTACTGTTTTGCGAGATTTGCATTATGTTAGGGTGCCCAAGGGCAAAATGGTTATTTTGATCAAAGTTGACCAGAATGGGATCGAAATTGGATAGGATGGTGTATTGAGCACGCCAAACTATCTAGGAACAGTTTGGAAGGGTGGACTTACCGTATTGAGGGATTTTGAACTTTCTTACAGACGTGCCTGGAGGCCTAAGGTGTAAGTTTGGTTATTAGGCTTTTGTTGGGCCCAGCAGGCTCGAGAAGCAATTAACTTATTGGATAGGGGTCTGGAAGTTGATTTGGGCTTGAATATGCCTACGGAGTTTTGGAAAGGAGTTCAGTCAGGCCAGAGATTATCGAGCAGGCAAAAATGGGGTGTTTACAACTAGATTTGGTCTGGAGTTGACTAGAATGGGATTTGAAGGCTAGGGCCACTCGGAGGAATGTCTCGGGGGCTATCGGTTAGATACCCAAAGCCGGTGTGGTTGAAAAGGAATGACTGGCCTGCCAAAGGCAAAATGGTTATTTTTTACTAGGAGTCACCGGAACTGGTCTAGAGTTGATTGGAATGGCACTCGAACAAGCCAGACTATCCAGAGATAATTATGGAAGGGGTGGACTTACCGCTATGAGAACTTAGGTACTTTCTAGAAGCTCATGCCAGGTAGGGCCCACCTGGGGCAATATGGTCATTTTTCACTAAACAGGCTAGCAGGCATTAGTGTTGACTGGTTCGGATTTGGAATGGACTTTCCATCTCAAGAACTTTGTATCCTCTTAGAGATGTGTAGATAGGAGCTTAACATTCTGAGGAATTCTGTACCATCTCAGTGAACATGTCAACCTGGAATTTGAGTGGGTAGACTCCCGTCTTCGAGGGATTTGGTACTTTCTCGTAAGACATGCCAATATGGGGCATTTTACTTTGGCGGGTTAGCAAGTGCCATAAGTGAATCACTTGTGGGTGATGTAGTGTTGGTTTTCAAGACCGCTCGATCTCGGAAAGTTACCTGTGTGGCGTTGGTTTTAGAGACCGTTGGTCTCGAAATGATGCCTGTGTGGCATTAGTTCCCGAGACCATCCGGTCCTGAAAGCTACCTATGGGCATTAGTTCCCGAGATTCTCCTATCTCGAAAAGCTGAATGTGTGGCGTTGGTTCCCGAGATTGCTCAATCTCGAAAAGCTGCCTATGTGGTGTTCGTTCCCAAGACCACCCGGTCTTAAAAAGCTACCTGATTACGAGGGGATGCCAGGAGGCATTCTGGTCATTTGGCTTTGATGTGGCCCAGCGGCCTAAAATGTAATTGAATGACTGTAATAGAGATTGAAAAGCCTATTTGGGTTTGAATGTGCATATGAAGTTTGAATATGAGTTTAGTGAGACCGGAGATTATTGAGCTGGAAAAAATTGGGTGCTTACAGATGCCCCTCTTTTTCTGTTTTTGCTTATCAAAGACAGAAAACGATAAAGTAAGGGTCTCATCTTGACTAAGAGGCAATCGAAGTGACAGAAATAGTTGGAATTTAGTTACCCTGAACCGATATTCCAACCAGTGGAATGACACTCTTTTAGGTAGATTCGAGGTCTTGAAATTGACTAGAATTGAAACTTTTCGAAGGAAAAAGTTTGGAAAGCCTAGAATTTGATTTTAAGTTGAAACTTTTTGAAGGAAAAAGTTTTAAAAAAATCCCGAAATTGACTGGAATGAAACTTTTTGAGGAGAAAGTTTTAAAAACCTTGAAACTTGTTTTGAAAAGGGCTTTTGAAATGGAAAGCCCGAGAAACTGGAAACCTGAATTGAAGTTGATCTTTTTGAGAAAAAGGCTTTAAAAACCTTGAAATTTGATTTGAAATAGAGCCTTTGAAAGGGGAAAGCCCTGAAAACCAGAGGTTTGAATTGAACTTTGAAATTTTTGAGGAAAATGCTTTAAAAACCTTGAAATTTGATTTAAAATGGGGATTTTGAAGGGGAAAGCCTGAGAAACTGAAATTTGGTTTGAATTAGAGTTGTTTGGGGAACAAGTTCTAAAACCTTTCTGAAATATTTAGAAAATTCTTTTTGACTTGAAACTCGAACTGTTGAAGATAGAATGTTTAGAAAATTCATTTTCACTAGAAACTACTGGTTTTTTTTTTTTTTTAAGTAAAGCGTTTAGAAAATTTGAGACTTGAAACTTATGAAAATTTTTAAACTTGATGGTGTTTTTGGAAAATAGTAGGAATTTTTGTCTTTGAAAAGGAGTTTAAATTGAAAATTTGAAATTTTGGTGGAAACAGCTTTAAAAATTTTTGGATTTGAAAATTGATTTTGACTTTCGAAAGAAAGCATGAGATTTGATCTTTTGAAACTTTATATAGAAATAGTTTTGAAAGCAATTTTGAAACTTTGAGAATTGATTTTTGAAATTGATATAAATCAATTTGGAAATTAAAAATTTTTGAATTTGAGAGAAGCAAGGGCTTTCAGTCTAGAAAATTCTGATTTGATTTGTTAAAAATTGTACATTCGCCTTGAGCACGGGGTGCCATGAGAGATTGCTTCATGCTTGTGATTCTTTTGTCTTGGAGTTTGAAAGTGGTCATTTGTCTGTCTTTGTTCGAGATCTTTTGAGGTTTGAATGCATGGTGTTGACTTGAATATTAAGTTTTGATTTTGGTAGGCATGATAGGATTCTTGTTGATATATTTTCTAAAAGGACTTTGCTTCTCTAAAGTTAAGCGTCTTGAGCTAGCTTTTGAAAGAAAGCATCTTGAAAATCTTTGGTCGGTTTTTCTTGAATGGATCAATTGGTTGGGAAGTGAATGGAGGGTGTAGGGTGGGCCATTGCCCCAATTTTCATAGTCTGAACAGGTTGAATCAAGCTATTCAAAGCTGATTGGGAGGTCGGGGCAGTTTTCACCATTTTCTATGGTTTTGAAAAAGAAGGTTTGTATTATGGCTCAATAATCTTGATAAGAAGGCTTTTTTTTCATCATAGTGCAGAAACCACTATAATGGATCTAGCTTGCTAAAGGTTTTATTATCATTCAAAAAAAAAATTTCATCTAGCATTTGTTTGCATGTCTAGTGCCTTCTAGATTCCACAAAGCTACATTGCTAAGGTAACTCCCTCATTCCTATTGGCATTGGTCTAAAGATCTCTTTTACTGTAAAAGTTTTTGGATTAATGGATCACTGTTGATCAAAGTGGTCTTTCTATGGGTTGTAATGCACAATTAGGTGTGGGGTAAAGAAAGAAAAGGTTTTCCTTTGGCCCAAAAATTTGAAATAGGTGAAAACTAAGGATCACTATCTTTTGGGTCACTTTTGAGTGAAATTGCCCCTAGTGTAAGGGTAAAAGCTCCTAGTGCTAAATGTCCATCATCGATTTAGGAGGAATTTAATTCTGATTGTAATGTAGGTTGAGTTTATGGTCGAGAATGGAAGGGTAAAAGGCTCAAACTTCTCTGTTGAGGGAGTTGTTTTACCGAGAATCATCTTTGGGAATCTCTTCTTCCAATCAATACCCCAGCTTAAAGAACACCTTTAAGATGCCTATCTTTTAGAGAAGCTTTTCGGACTTTCCAATTCTTTTCGATCAAAGAGCTTTTGAATTTGGACTGTAATGTAGACTAGGTACTAGTTTAAGAAATCAAAGGCAAATTAGACTCAAATTTCTTATGTAAATGGTTTTTAGAACCTATGATCAGCTTTTGAATTGTTCTTTTTCTCTCTCTCCTTTTTTTTTCAATTATGATGAGGATCCTTTGGATTGAACTCTTTTAATCTTTTGAATTTAAATTTGTTTTTTTAGAGCTTATGATATTTGAAATTAACCCAATGTGAGTGGTGATCATCGGGTGGAGTTAACATGAAAGAACTTATATTGGCTCAATGGGCTTCCAAGGGATAGATATGTTATTTCTTTTTCTAGATAATAGAATTGATGGCCTCTCCTCATTTCAAATTGAATTGCATAGTCCGTAAAACTTCACAAAATTTGATAACCAAGAGGTTCCTCTTGCAGGTTGTTACTGACCTGTACTTGCACCAAAGAACGCTCCGTCGCATAGAAAGCCTTGTTCATTGCCCCTTGCATTGGTGGGTTAAATTGAGTAAGCCCTTTATTGCCCCATTGTAGGGAATGATTCTATGAAGGGTTTAGAAAAGAATTTTTATGGTTGGATGGGTTTAGCAAAGGTTATTCTTCTTGATTTTAAAAGGGGAGTTGAAATGATGGTCCCCTATCATTTTAAATTTGGACTTTTAGCCATTAGAGCTTTCAACTGTCTACATTAGGGACTTGAACTTATCATCCTGCCCCAGTGTGGGGATGTGATCCTTAGAAGGTTGTTTTGAAAGAATTGTAATACAGGCTCAATGGGTTTTTCAAAGGAAAATATAAGCCAAGTGGAAGATAGCATAAATGAATGTCGCTTATCATGTCAATTTTTGATCCATTCATTGTTTAATCTCATGCAGTGTTTTGGAGACCGTTTCTAGGGGTTTCTGGTTTTCTTCTTTTGTTGTGACCAAACCTAGGGATTGAACCTAAGCTGCCTATGTATCTCGGCGAACTAGAGAATTTGGTCATCTGTAGTTCTGACCTAGGCCAAGTTAGCTATTTAGAATCATAAAGTCAGAATAGATGATAACAAATGCTAGAACCCGTCCCCCTTTTTTTCTAATTTTTAAAACGTCTAACAAACTAGAGTTGTGATAGTACCGTATTCACCTTTTAAAAACATAGAAGCCCTCCAATTAATGTAGGCTAAATTGTGAATCAGAGACAAGTGGCTTCAAAAGTTCGGGGAACAGCTCTAGTGCAATGATCGTCGCGATGCCAATGGCTCGAAAGTCAATGAGGTCCTAGATTTTGTGCTTCAGGAAGTTACTGCTTTCAATGTCATGGCTTGGGGAGCTAGAATAAAACTCGCAGTGAAGGTTAGGATTGTAGTTTTTGGGTATGGGACTATGAATAAGTCTGGCAGGTGATGGGATAAGATTCTTGTATTTGAGAAGTAGATGGTAGGCTGCAGTTTAAGAGCACATCAGTGGGGTAAAGGCTCGATTTTTTTCTTTTCACCTTCTCTTGAGGAATGATATGCCCATTCTGGATTTAGATTTGACTTGTAGTTGAATGTTAAGCTATAGGAGCTTAAAGAATCGGTGTCATAGAGACGTTGAGTCGAAGCTGTAGTTGGGTGATAGTTTTCACTTGGTGGGATGATCCCTCTTATTCTTCAATGTCATTTACGCCTATATAGGATACAAGTAGGGAAAGCATGGTTTCTAGTTTTTTCATCTTCTTTTTGAGTCCTAGTACCGCTTCCAATAGCTGGGCTTGTCTTTGCATGAGTTGCGAACTAGGTGGGAGGCTGGTGGGATCCATACGTTTGGTTATGCTCATTGACCTTCAAAAAAAAAGAACCGCTCTTATATTATTAAGGTAAGAGGGGGACCAAAATAAAAGAAAAAATAGATGGAGTTGGTGCTTGGATTTAAAAATTTTATGCAATGCATGTCTTAAGGGTGCCCCTGCTCTTTAAGGGGGACTAAGCATGATCCTCTAGCTCACTTTTAGAGATAGGAGGTTGCCCTTGTATGC